>JAMWET010005149.1:650000-1027047 GCA_024036415.1 Prochilodus magdalenae
AACTCAGTAAGTGTAATGTGTTGGTGTACTGTAAGTAGTGTGTTGGTGTACAGTAACTCAGTAAGTGTAATGTGTTAGTGTACTGTAAGTAGTGTGTTGGTGTACAGTAACTCAGTAAGTGTAATGTGTTAGTGTACTGTAAGTAGTGTGTTGGTGTACAATAACTCAGTAAGTGTAATGTGTTAGTGTACTGTAAGTAGTGTGTTGGTGTACAGTAACTCAGTAAGTGTAATGTGTTAGTGTACTGTAGGTAGTGTGTTGGTGTACAGTAACTCAGTAAGTGTAATGTGTTAGTGTACTGTAGGTAGTGTGTTGGTGTACAGTAACTCAGTAAGTGTAATGTGTTAGTGTACTGTAAGTAGTGTGTTGGTGTACAGTAACTCAGTAAGTGTAATGTGTTAGTGTACTGTAAGTAGTGTGTTGGTGTACAGTAACTCAGTAAGTGTAATGTGTTAGTGTACTGTAAGTAGTGTGTTGATGTACAGTAACACAGTAAGTGTAATGTGTTAGTGTACTGTAAGTAGTGTGTTGGTGTACAGTAACTCAGTAAGTGTAATGTGTTAGTGTACTGTAAGTAGTGTGTTGGTGTACAGTAACTCAGTAATTGTAATGTGTTAGTGTACTGTAAGTAGTGTACTATTGTACTATTACAGTGATGTGTTAGTGTACTGTATGTGTATCTTTACTGAAGTGTTTCTATTCCTCCTCACCACATTTCAAAGTCTAATATCTTAAGGAGCTTGGTTCTAGCTAATGGAAACTGTTCTCCATCAGTGTTTCGTGCATATGATCATTTATATAGATGTCAGTGCCAGACTAATGAATGAGCTTCTATTAAAGACTGGTGGACTGAGAGACACTAGAGTCTCTTCACCTACACTGAGCTGATTAAGAGTCCTGTTCCAGAAATGATAATAGGACATTAAAGCCATAATAGATCATGCTACTGTTACTCTCCATACTTGTCAAGTACATGTTGAGGTAAATACTCTAGTACGTTTACACAAACTAAGGTCTAAAGGGAATGCATTTCTTTTTTCTTTTACTTAAGGAATATTTGACCTTGGGTAAAATATCTTAACTTTAACCTTTGACATGGCTTGTGTTTTCTTCGTTCACCACTGCCGTTCATCACAGACGCTCTATGTTTAAAAATAAATGTCTTAACATGCTCATAGGTGAACAAAGCTGAAGGGTCAATAAAGGAAAGTTAAAAGTCTGAGATTACAGTTTAAGAAAACTAGGGACGAGAACCAAAGAACTGGCCGTGACTGAAAAAGTGCCCTTTGTAGAGCAAGCTTGAAAGCATTCAGGGTGATAAGCCGTGCTGTCAGGAGTGGGACATGCTGGCAGTCTGAAACTGGGAGTGGACATGCAGTCCACTGGTACTCATGAAGGTAGACCTCTGGATGAGTGTGCCATGCAAAGCATTGTTTGTTTGTGCATGCAGGTCAGTTTAAGGAGCATGGTGTGTTCAGACTAATGTTAAATGTAGGTCCCATTTAAAGGACATCATGTCAAAAATGTGGGACTTGAGTCACTTTGTACCTGCTGGGTTAATGTGTTATCAGATACTCATTATCTAAGAGGCTTAGTTATTGGGGTCAGGAGCTGCCGAGACTTCTCAGCTGACTCGCGTTTTGGAAGCATGCAGTCAGAAATGCTCCATCATTAGAGTGATGCATAAGGGCCAAAACAGCCAGGCAGATGTTCCTCATGTGTCTGAGAATGACAATGCAGGACTTGGTCAGACTTTCCGCAAGAACAGCCTGTCCACAACCACATAGACTGGGATATTAGAGTAGGATGGCGGTGCATAAATCCCTTGTTAAAAAGACGAATGAGAAACTGAGAGTTCAGTCGTGCAGTGGTCATCTAGATAGATGTAAAAAAATGATAGTTAGATGAGTCATCCTTCGCCATATCCTCCACAAGCAGGTGAGTACATGTGCGGTGGGCACCACGAGAACAGTGCAGGCCTAAATGCTTGGCCCTTCCAGTGATGGGGTCCCATGGCTCTATTATGCTGTGGGCAGCATTTTGATGGCATGGTTTGAGTCTAGTTGTCCTCTTAGATGGAGGGGTCACTGCAAATCAATACAAAATTATTCTGACTGATCACCTTTAACCTGTCCCGACGGGAGTAGTCTCTCCCAGGATGTCAGTGCCCACATCCACAAAGCCCTGAATGTATCACAGTGACCACATTTCAACCTAGTGGGAAATTTAAGACAGCCACTACACAAACCTTATTAGCATACCAACTAAGGATTATGTTTTGGAGATACAGTATTCCATTCCTCCACTGTGTGAAAACTCTGGGATGAATGGACCAACACAAATGCTTGTAGACCTGCGTTGTGCAGCCGCCTGCCAATGGCGCTGGCACTAATAGGTTGACCTTTTTGGGAACTACTGTTTGCTGAATGTCTGTAATTGTGGCTGTTGGGTCAGTCAGGTATGTGCAAAAGCCCTTGCTTATGTCACATGTGCCTCAGAGCATGAAACTTGAATCACTTGCATGTCTCACAATGTCAAACCTACCAACCAAATTTCAAACCTGATGGTTGATTCCAGCTGGGTGCGACTATTTGTGCAATTGTTCAGACGATGAGTGAATATATGTACATATATATGTACTTATGTGCCCTGTATAATTATATATGCATTACTTCGGCTGTCACATTGAGAAGATTTTTTATTGGACATGAAACAATTGCTCACCGTGACTTTGCTTCATGACTTTATGGGGTGAGGCTCTCAGTGGGATTGTAAGCGCTCTCTTTGCTTTATCTGGCTGCTGTCTCATTATCCTGGACCACACACACTGTCTGCCCTGCATGCTGTCACCTCACTGTTATCTGTCCTCTGTAAGAAGGAGCAGGGAGATGATTAAACGTGCATTATCCCACCCCCCCCTCAAAAAAAAAGGCAACCCACCATCAGTTTTATATAGTTTCTACTGACGCTGGTCTTATATGCACCAGCTGGTGACATTCTCATGACTGTTAGCAATGAAGTATCCTGTCCAACTGGCAACAAGATACTGCCTTGGCCACACATTTTCTTTCATATATCAGAAGGCTTATGTCACGCCGGTTTAAAATATGCACAAAAATCTGCAGATTGCATCAGACCCATATGCACTTTCGTCCTAGATAGCTGCATAGCACTTGTAAACTAGTAAACCGAGGGAGGAGGGCCGGTTGGCACAATTTTCACACTACAATATACGTATATCTCAGGCAAATCCATTCACTGGGATTACCCAACTAGCAGCAAATAAAAGTTGGCCATCTTTGCCTATAGTATAGAACACTGATGTAGTTGAATTGGTTTGTCAAGTGAAGCTAACATCCTGTGAACGTCCAACATCAGCATCTACATCTACATGAGCATCTACACGATGAAGCCAACATCAGCATCTACATCATTAACAAGATCCTGGACAACTTTAATTCAAAGATGTTAGTCTGCAATGCACATAAAGACTTCCCCAGCCTTGGACAACATGGACTAGCTTTCCTCAGCAGTTGCCACTGAAGAGACTTAGACGAGGAGCAGTTCCACCTTTATTAGCACCACATCCACGACAGCAACCTGTAAGTAGTAGCATACAGTTTTTCCCAGTCAAGGCCAGATCTTCTTAAAATAGAATTGTCACAGTGAGCTACAACTTCAGTTTAGTTTATGTTGTTATCAGGACTGAAAGCAAGCAGCTAATACAGGTAATGTTAATATGAGGACCAAGCTTATTCAGACAGAGCTTCTTATTTATCGTCCTGCCTTTGTCTATTTTGACCTGTTGCTTTTTTGTGTTCATTGCATTGTTTCACTGTAAATTCTAGCATAACAGAGCTCATCAAATTATTTATGGGTTCACCAAAATAAAAAAATATATATATATTATTTTATATATATATCAAAATTAGATATCAAAATTATAGAGGGTATGTGGCCATATGTAACTGCATTTGAGCATGTATTAAATTTTTTTGCAAAATAAAATCTAGGTCACCTTTAAATGTAGATTTCAGTGTCAGAAAACATTTAATCAAAACACAAACTAAGATTTACAGTGGTAACCCTGAAAAATAATATGAGGAAACAAAACTAGGTTATGTCACTCCCCCTTATAGGCTGGTATGTAAATATCTGTTAACACTAACATTGGGGAGGAAAGCTTTTCCTTGTTTCTTATGATAGTGATGTGCAACACAACTTTCTGGTGACATCTGAAGATCATCAAATTACAATTGTAATTACACAACAGAAACTCAGCCCTCTCAAGGGTCCTCCACCCCTCTGTCTGTCTCGCTATAGGGTGTGGCATATAAGCTACATGTCCTCCTTCTTCAAACTAAAGAGAAGGCCAGTTCATAAGGGCACAATGCTGCACCTTTTGACCCCACACACCTGTGTGGGTGGAGCACGTGCCCACTTCTAGAGGGGGTGGCAGCGACTCCACCTCATCCCCTCCACACCATATTAACAAGCCCAGCCAGCCACTCTTCTACTAAAGGGTTAAAAGTGAGGCTTCCAACAGCAGAGCTCATTTCAGAGCCTGTAGGATGGAGCTGAACTCTGTTTAATTAAATAATCGCTCCTCCAGTGCATGCTAATTTAATATACCAAGCTGATGATTGGTTGAACGTTGTTTTGTGCACATCTGCCTTGTTTAGAAGACTGAAAACAGCTCTGTTCTACAAAGCAATGTCTTGTCAGGCGCAGAAACAGATCAGACGATATAGTTTCTTCTTCTCTTTGCTCCTTGGAGGGCCCCTCTGCTGATCTATACAACCTCAATGGCTGGGTGACGCTATCGGATAAACTCAGTGCCATGCCAGATTGTAATCAGTTCATCCCTTCGAGAGGAGGGAATTAATTTTCCAAACTGGAGTTTATTTTCTTCAGAGAAATCTTTTGACTGTCCGATAGGGACTCTGAAAGAACAGTGATGGACAAGGCAGAGTAGTGCTGCCAGGCTTTTTCCATTGTGTGTCAATCAAGCTTTACAGTGAAATCAGCCTAAAAGCTGTATAAGGCCTAATAATTAACCACAAACACTAGATAACATAGCTAATTGCCAAACACACCCCGAGGAGCATGGACTAAAATGAAGTGAGCTGATCCGTAATTATTTTGTTTAATCAATAACGTATTGACCAGGAATTATAGCCCCATATTAATCAAATAATCCTCTGTCACTTGAAGACAACTACAACGGAACGGTGTAATTAACAAAGTTAGAAAAATCTATCAGCATGGTTTAACCGCATAGAACAAATTGGCATATTTGAAGCCTGCCACCTCAAGCTTTTCAAATTACTGGCCTGCAGAACTTCCAAGCCAATCAGTGAGGCAAACGCTTGAGTTGACTGCATGACCAGTGAGATGCCCGACTGCCTGAGGCGAGTGGAAGAAAAAGGAAATCTACCATCCTTCCATGAGTGAGTGATTGCATTCTCAGGGAGTTCCTGAATGACATAAAGTTGGTAGGCTGCTCAAGATCCGATCATTCTCACCCCTGTACTAGTGTGCAGGGGTAACACTTGTATGATAGGTCTAGAACATCAAAACAAAAAGATTTTTAAAAACACAAACTCACTATTGGTTCCCTGAAATATGCTTTACAATACGTGGAGCCTATTCTCTCTGCGGCTATGTGCTTACCTCTTCTGAGTAGATGTTGCACCATTCCATTGATTTTTTTTTTTTTGAGAAACAACAAGGGGGCAGAGTTACATCAAGCAAGAGGAAATAGTCCAGCATCAATGGAATTTCTGCCATGGGGTTCCACCTAGGATTTCTGTTCTGGGGTTCCACATAAGCCCGGTAACATTTCACCACTTGCCTCTACCACTTAGTCTTACCCCTCGGTTTAGGGTGTCAAGGGTAGGATGTCAAGATTCTTGTTGGGATAGAGAGCCAAGGTAAAGTTATGGATGCATTGCTCTCCAAATGGAAGTGTTTCAGAGGCACATTCAAGGATGACAGATAGATAGATAGATAGATAGATAGATAGATAGATAGATAGATAGATAGATAGATAGATAGATAGATAGATAGATAGATAGATAGATTGATTGATTGATTGATTGATTGATAGATAAATAGATAGATAGATAGATAGATAGATAGATACTTTATTGATCCCAGAAGGAAATTCAAGGCATCCAGTAGCAGGTATACAAACTATACAGAAGTAACAACAGAAGTACAAGATAGATTTGTACAAATAGAGACAATACTATATAAAGTATGAAGGTATAAAAATAGAGTCCTTAGTGTCTGTGTAAAGTGTAAAGTATAGATGGAAGTAATGGTATACCGTTTGCTAAGCAAATTAAGAAGATGGCTGTTGTCAGCCATACAGACAGTGCAAATACGCAGTAATATAAATAATTATCAGTGCAAAAAGTGTAAACAGTACAGAATGGAGTAGAATAATACAATATAAATAGATGTAGGGCATTTAGGAGGGAGTGTGTGCAGAGATGGGGGTGTGTCCATTGGAGGGACCGGAATGAAAGAGTGTCACAGAGTTTTTCATCTGCTGTACTGCTGTACTGTGCTGTACAGTGTCAAAAATAGGAAGAAACCCAGGGAGGAACCAAGACTCAAAATGGGAACCCATCCTTTTCTAAACTGACAGTATAAGATATTCAATATATAATGCTGAATAGGATGACTAATAACTGTTGGTGTGGGAGTAAGAATCAAACCTGAAAGTCACCAGTTCCCAGTGGTTACCAGTGAAACTGAATGTTTTGTAGATGTGATCTTCATCCACATGTGTATTGACAGTAAAACACAATATACCATTAGAAATAATAGAAACAATATTAATATAGTAAAAAGTAATATGATTTTTTAAGCAGTTGATCTTGTGACATAGAAAAACAAAATTTGGTTCCAGATGTCTTCTAGGCACCACCAGGCCATTGCATGAATTTATTAAATTCCACCACCAGCACGCTCGATTTAACTTAGCTCAATGACATACTGATTAGCCAAACTAGGTCAGACAGTTGCAAGACCATGCAAACTCACTGACGAGAGCCATCAAATGACAAGAGTAGCATGTACAAATCTTCTATGGCATCCCTCACTACAGTGCTGCCTCAGGACGCAACACCAGCACAATGCACAATGTAAAGCGCCCCACCACTGGGCACTGGAGAGGGTCACTGGGTTCTCTGAAGCGATCAACCATGCTAGACTCTCTTTTACCCTGATGGAGGAATCCTGGTTAGGTGAATGCTAGGAAAAGACCAGCTACAGAAATACGAAGTGACAGGAGTAAAGGTAAAGTGAAGGACAGGGGATGGTCTGGAGTTTTCCAGCTAGGTCCCTTGGTTCCAGTGAAGGGTAATAATAATGATACGACATAGAAAGACATTTCTGACAATTATGTGCTTCCAACTTTGTGGCAACTGTTTGGAGAAGGCCTTTATGACACTGTGCACAATATGAGGTCTATAAAACATGGTATGATAGGTTTGGGGTGAAGGAAATCTAGTGGCCTGCACAAGCCCCTACATGCCTGAACTCAATCCCACTGCATGTCCTCTTTCACACGTAAAAATTCCCACGGGTGCAATCCGAAAGCTGCAACCTGGAAAGCCTTACCAGAAGAGCAACGTCATAATAATGCCCATAGGATTAGAATGGGATGTCCAATAAACTCATATAGTATGATGGCCAGGTGTCCACATGTGTTTGGCTATATTGTAAACATGATGCTCATATGTGTGACAAAGATTTCTTTACTGTTTCAGTCTGTATTTGTGACAGAATCAGATTCAGAATCAGAACATATTCGGTTTTTCTTTGATATCTGATCCGAACTTGGTGGGCCTGATGATCAGCCTGATGCCAGATCAGAGCCCCCTCTATGATATATGGATAGAAAACTTTCCTAAACCACCTAATAAAGCTCAGTATCAGCGGAGAGAGTCCACTGAGAGGCATGCTTCAGGCATACTTATTCTCAAACCATGCTGTTACAGTGATTCAAGTCTATAGCTGCATCACCATGCTTAATGGCAGTGCAGCCATTAATCTATAATTAATGTCCTCATGAAACTGGACTGAACTCTGCTTGAGTCTTTATCCTCTATGTAAGTGCTTGAGAGTCAGTCACCTGCGACATCTCTTTTTTTGCCTCTATTATATTTTAGCTATGCCGGCTGCTCTTGCTTTATTTAACAGATATCCCTCAAAATTTGCTTCCTTCTGGTGTCGTTATCAGAGGACACGATTGAAAGGAAATGGATTCATTTTAGTTGTTCTCAGAAAGATCCCAAGGAGAAAACCAGCAAGAATTTTTTGTTAAAATGTTTAATTTGTTACAATTAATAAAGAAACATTAAGACTGTTGTGGGCACTATTTATTGAGCTACACATACAGAAGTAGTGTTTCCCACTGTGGCGTCAGGCCGCCATGTTTGCTAGGGGCTGGGTGTGAAGTGATACCAGACGTCTCGGCATGTGTGCATGTAGAAGTGTTCCGTAGTGGTGTGCTTGTGCATCTGCCATGCAGCTCTGCCAATATTCAATGCAAATAAGTTCCTGCAGATTTTGGGGTAGGGGCTGGGTGTGAAGTGACACCAGGCCTTCTGGACGTGTGACGCATGACAATAAACTGTTACTGTCATAGTGGTCTGCAGGCATGTAGTCCTGCATCATGCAGCCATCTGCCAATGGGAACAATGCAAATAAGAAGTGTGTGAAGATGCTCTGTTTTTCCGGGTACTTCTAAGAGAAAGCAAGAGAAACACCACCTGAAATATCCCCCAATTCTGTTCTTATTTTGGGTAAAATTTAATTCCAGTGCATGAAACCCCAAATAAATGCACTTTGGAGCTCCACTGTGCTTCAGTACGGTATTGCTGCAGTGAAAAATCAAGCTAAAGTTACTGAGCTAGCCTTGACTCTTTAAAAACCTTTAGTAGTCAGTAAGATGGCCAAAATGGAAGGAGGATGTCATCTGAGTTTAAGGAATTATACCCCACTGAATAGATATGACTCAGTATAAGCATAGGATAACTCTAAATACTCCTGTTTTTATTTATTGTTATTTTTTTATTTTATGAGTTAGCTTTTGTCAAGTGGAAAGCATTTCATACTTTCATACTCCCCAAAGCAAAGAAAGGCAGCCAGACAAATTTATTTATTAAAAAAGACAGAATTTGTCTGCTCAGATTCCTGAGAAAGCGAAATCTATTCTGTTCCCATATGAGTTTGCAACCTTGTACATTCCTCTAGTATAATGTTTTAAAATAAATAAATACAGCACCCCTTAAGCAAAAACCATACATTAACATGATTTCTAATTACAGAAGAAAGGTGGCTGATTGGTTAGGACTTCATTTATTGGAGCATCAGTCAAAAATGTGAGCACCTACACATAAAAGGTTTGTCCTTACCTGTGTTACAGTGTTACAGACTCTCGCCAGTAGTTTCATGAAGATGCTTTTCCAACAAAGTCAAGGAAAATACACCAAGTTGTTCCTCCTAAAAAACACTTGTTAGAGAATATTTATATATATATACAGGGGTTGGACAATGAAACTGAAACACCTGGTTTTAGACCACAATCATTTATTAGTATGGTGTAGGGCCTCCTTTTGCGGCCAATACAGCGCCATTTGGGCAGCCGTGGTTTTATGTTTTTTGGATACAATCCGGGTTAGCACCCGAACATCTCTTTCAGACAGCTTCCTCTTGCGTCCACAGTTAATCCTGTTGGATGTGATTCGTCCTTCTTGGTGGTATGCTGACATTACCCTGGATACCGTGGCTCTACATTACAAAGACTTGCTGTCTTGGTCACAGATGCGCCAGCAAGACGTGCACCAACAATTTGTCCTCTTTTGAACTCTGGTATATCACCTATAATGTTGTGTGCATTGCAGTATTTTGAGCAGAACTGTGCTCTTACCTGCTAACTGAACCTTCACACTCTGCTCTTACTGGTGCAATGTGCAATTAATGAAGATTGGCCACCAGGCTGGTTCAATTTAGCCATGAGACCTCCCACACTAAAATGACAGGTGTTTCAGTTTCATTGTCCAACCCCTGTATATATATATATATATATATATATATATATATATATATATATATATATATATATATATATATATATATATATAATGAACATAGAATGTAGACTGTTAAACTGGATAAGTACATGTATCTTTAATTAGAGGTGCCACTTGCCATCAAAATTTTAAATGACAAGTTTTTAAATGTTATTTATATTTGGAGAGGCCCCCTGTAAACTTTTCTCTAGGGCCCCAACGGATCACCATGTTTTTTAAGAAACTGACTTTGTATATGAATTAAATCAGTGTCACATTAGAGTTATACATTCTTCAGCAATTAACTCCTTGAAAATTGGTATAGAATTCATATGCTCAGTATGTCTACATAGAAGGTATATAACTTGGGTCAGGGTTGAAAAATGGCCAGATGAGCTCTGCTCTGATTGGCTGCGAGACACGTTGATGATCACTCAGAACCAGCACGTTGAAACAAACACAAACAAAAAAAACAAAAGGAACCTCTCTGTAAATAAGCAATGTCATCATATTATATAATTAGCTTGCTAAACAGGTAGTGTTACCCATACTAGCTACCTGCTCTTAGTTTACCATCATGTCAGCTCCATGTATCAAACTTTCCTTATTCAGCTATGCCATTGTACACTCATGATCAAAGACAATGTGAGACATGTGAATGGACAAGACTCATCACTATACCAAACAGCCATGATTGCAGACAAGCAAGTGGTGATGGCCTCCATGACTCATCCTGTTGGTGTCAGCAGATGGTTGCATGATGCAGGACTACATGCACACAGCCCGTTACGACCACTGCCCTTAACACCACATCAACACTGTCAAAGACTGCTGTGGTGTCGTGCCATTCTGATTCATGGAGTGATTCAGAATGGCAGCGGGTCATCTTCAGTGACTAGTCCCGCTTGGTGGAGACCTTTATCTTCCTTCCCAACAGCACTGCAATCCCACAATTCCTTCTGGGTGAAACTATTGTTTTGATGCTGAGTGTAAATACAGTTTTCCATTTAATGGACCCTTTTCAAACATGCTGGATTCAGTAGCAATGAAAAAATGGTTCAACTATTTAAATTATGGTTTATATGTGAAAAAGTCTCTGTCTCTTTAGGTTCTAGCAGTCTCCTATTTCCTCTCCTGCACTGACGGTCTGGTTATCCACAGAGTATGTCTGTTAGAATTAGCGTTCCATACTGAGGCATTTCAGTGGGACCCATTAGGAGAGCAAGATGACATAACCAAGGGAAAGCAGAAGGGTTTGACGCCTGGGGCTGTAGGCTTTCTACATCTAACACACATATGATCTGGCTTATACAGTCTATAGTTTGTTACACTCGTTACTACTCCAAGAATCCAAGGGTTTTTTTTACAATATGCTTACGGACACAATTAGGATGAGCAGGTTCGTGTCCTATAACATTCTATTATAAACCCTGGTAGAGAACTGTGTCTGCGACCTTTCACATGTATTGCCAGTGGAGTATTCATAAGAAGGAGTACATGAGCTGCTTTTCTTGGACCGATACTGATTCAGCTGCACTGCAATGCAGAGGCTAAGGCTCCGGCACAGCTCCTCTAGGGGCGAAAACGCAGAGACACAAAGTAGTTCCTTATCTAAATTACTTCGTTTGCCATTACGACTGTTACACACAACTCAAATTGAACAAATAGGCAATTAGGGTGGGTGCCAAAATAATCAGAAGTTCGATAGCTGAGCATCCCACGGCTCTAGCTCCTGGCATGCTACCGTAAAGTAATCAGAGAGTTAATGTGCAACTGCTGGTAATGACATTGTTTAAATAGACCTGCCACCTCTTGGCAATCAGGGCGCACGCTTTAGGGGTTTGAACGATACAAAGTGAACATTTTTTTTGCCTTCTTTTTGAGACACGCTGGAGAGCTGGAATGTTATTTGACATAAATTAAAAACCTACATTTAGTGCAGGCTGTGATACTTGTAGTGATTATTTGCCTGATGAATCATTTGTGGGACTATTTGAGCACTGCGTGTTGCTTTTTGGAATGAACGAGACGACTGTAAAACAAATTGCTTTTGTAATGCATCACGCATGCATTTGTCATGCGGACAAATTAGGAAGAAATGGAAATTCACATTTCACAGCAATTTGGCAAAGAGTTAAAAAGAAAGTGACTTTCAGAACTTTGCAGTGCCGTCGCTTGATATTAAGCAATAACTCACCTCGAGCTTGTTGAGTTACCAGCTCAGTCCGCCTTCCAGCGTCTTGTCTTCTTGTGAACAATCCCAAAAGTGTCTCTGAACTTTCTCTGACTCGTAAGATCTGTAGTTTGGAGTCAGCATGTGAAGAAGCACCTATCACAGCTCAAGATGTATGAAAAATTCATATTCTTTTGCCCATTGCATGACTGGAATAGTGCTTAAGAAAGTGAAGGGAAGTGAACTGACTTGCTCCCATAGGCATGGCCCAGGGCAAATTCCTGAAAATTGGAATTCCTGAAAAGCAAACAATCCAATGCTTCCTAGAACATGTCATGTTACTCTGTTTTTGTATAGGGGAGACATTAGATAATGTTTTTTTTCACCAATATGAAATAATCTACAGGGGTGATATCACTACTCTGCACATTCACCACCATTCTGAGCTGTATTTATTATATATATATATATATATATATGGAGGTTTATTGTTCTGGCATCTACTGTTAAAAGGAACAGTTGTGTATTCTCCACCATGCACTCATCTGAACCCCCCCCCCACTCCCATGTATCTGACCAAGAAACTATGGTGGCCATCAGGCTTTCTGTCTTCGCCTCTCCCAATGTCATTCCACTTCTACATCATTCTGCTTCTTTGACAGCAATGTTCCTGCTTTGTCAAAATTAGGGTTCTCAAATTTCTTACAGACAACCAGTTTGTTCAACACTGGTGTTGTAACTTTTTATCCTACTAGGAAAATGGAACTGGAGTATTCAAACAAGACACTGACAGAAAAGAAGCTGAATTTAGCCTAGTACTTTTAATGATGCTAATATTAAGAAATTTAAGCATTAGAATATCCTACCTTAAATTTTGTACAAAGTACAGAACCACTTACAGGGTTCTTCTTTCTGTAACGTCCCATTAGTGCTACAGTGACATGTAAATAGTATAAAACTTAAATGGTTCCCTCAGTAATCATTCTGGGCAACTGTAGAATTATCACAGCTCTGCATAGGAGCCTCTGTTGGAAGACAAGCCGCTTCCCTGTACATTATGAAAGGCTCATTCTAAGCCAAGGAAAACACCATGGTTTGTAGTTGCATGTAATGAAACACTAATGTAAATATAGTTTTATATATTACATTTTATTTTAATTAACAGATCGTACATATAACAATGCACTGATGTGTAAAAAATTCTAGCAGTGTCATGACTTGCTGGGACTTTGTGGCTTGTATATTAGAAAACTGACCAAAGAACTATAGGCCCATTTTCACCTCCTCTACAAGAACCCATTCCTACATCATCTGTGGCCATCATCCCCTTTTCTCTTAAACTAACATACTCATACAACATCACATGTTTAAAATGCTTTGCAGTGGGTTAAATATGAGTTGAGTATCAGTTTCCCTGTTTTTCCTTCTCTGAACAAAAGTAAAATAATGTCCTGCATACTTAACTGTCTCGTACTTCCCACCCTGGTAGTGTAAAGGTTGTAAAATGAGTAAGCATTAGTTTTCTACAGTCTACATTTCTACTGACATTTAACTGCTTGTTCCAATTTTCACACTCCACCTTAAATGGTGCAGCAGTTATAACAACACCTCAGGCACCACATTGTAATTACAGCACTATTTAAGATGGAACAGCATCATCTGAACAAGATATTGGTAAATGTTCTTATCTGTAAATATCACCAGCAATAAAAAAATAATTATAATGTTCCATCAGTTTAAATTAGCTTATCTGCGGTGGGGTAGTGATGTCACAATAGAAGATTTCAAATACTGAAGTGTCATACTGGGTTACTACACTATACTAGTCATATGAGTATGCTAGGTGGGACTGATCAATGAGTAGAACTTATAGCTAGAACACCGGTGCTGGCTAAACATTTTATGTTGTGAAAATTTTAAGAAGTTATCACAATGTGAGTACCATATAATTCTACTCTTAAGTGCAAATTTGCTTATTTTAACAGAACAAAAAGGTTATTAGATTATGTGCATTTATTCAATTACTACTATATTACATTGTAATTAAATGCAACAGTGATAATAATAATAGTAATAATAATAATAATAATAATAATAATAATAATAATAATAATAATATATCATTATTAGTAGTACTAGTGGATATATCAGAATTGCTAACAAAGTGACTAGAATGAGTGAACGGGGTACATAAAAACACTTTCAGATTTTTTTCAACCCCCTGCCTTGAAGATACCTACCTGGCTAGTGAATCCCAGGGTCAATATTCCTCCCCACTGAGAGAATAAAAACACTGGAGTTTGGTTTGTTAACAGGCCGATGACACTGAAAGAACTTTCCAGGGTGCTGATCTAAAGCGTTCTACTCTTTTGTCATTGCCAGATATTTCTAAGCAGTGTAGTCCTAGATTTTTGGGTATAGCACTGTTTGGTGATTTCTTTGGTATCTATTGGAAAATTGCTCTTTTTGAACTCTGAAATAAAGATGCAAGCCAACCAGCTGAGTTTAACCTGCTCTGTGATGTGACATTACCAGCTTTGCCATTTCAATTTTGCTTTAGCTAGCTGAGAAAAAAGGAGAGGCCTGGTTCCCACCATCCCTCTTAACAAACAGCTCGCAATTCTCCTTTCCCAGTATTAACCCCTAGTTTGGTTCATTGTCACTACGGTGGGTAGGAAAAGTCAAAACCACCTTACACTCCATTTCATTTTGTGTTATGACCTGCTCTATAAATCGCCTTTGAACAAATAGAGCAAGCCATCTGCCATGCCAATTAAAGAACAGAACAAACCTATTTCTTAGTCCACGAATAAAAAGCTCTAGATCAGTATCTGGGCCATATCACTGCCTCAGACCTACCACAGTAAGGGGAGAAACAGGAGCCCGGAACCAGGAAAAATCTGGAATTGGCAGTTTTCCCTAAATTACATCTCCACTCTCTGTCAATCATCTCTGTCCTGTGATGACACAGCAATCAATACACAGCAGTGTGCTTCTCTGCTTCTGAGATTGAACCTCATCCTGATGTCCCAGCCTCTGCCAGATGTGAGGAAGAAGGAGGTGAAGTGATTCTGTGTCCTCTTGGTTTTTCACCTGTCACATGCTGTTAGACAGAGGAGCCCTTCAATGACTGTTAGACCTCCCACTTAGTTTGCTTCACTGTCACCCGATCACGGCTTCACAGCCATTCTTCTTGGGTGACCCTTGGCACCGTGGTAGCGCTTCGTGCCAAGAGGAGAGGCATGTCTCTCCATATTAATTGAGGCTGCATAAGCTTAATTAAATACTTACAGTGTGCACACAACAAAAACACACTGGGAAGAATGTGGACTTGTTTGTTCAGACATAAGAACGTTAAGCACCCAGCTATTTTCAATGATTTTAAAGCCCCAGGGAACTAAAAATCATTGCTAATTAGGTTAATGATGTTTCTTTGGGCATACAATACACATGTACAAAGAAGCTCTATGAATAATTGGTGAATGTCTACATTTACATATTTCGGATGGTCCTATTATTGGGCAAAGCTTGTGGAAAGTTTCATTTGAACTTGGAATTCAAATCCAGGCAACCTGGTGAGCAAGGTTGGAAGCTCGGAAGGTGTTTTGGTTTGGGAGTGTAGATTTTTTTGGCTTTTTGTCTGTGATCTAGGCTGTGGTGTCATGCAAATGCAACACTTGCTCTTTATTACTGCATAACCTGGGGGGTTGGGGGCTTGTATCACTAAAAATGTAATTTAATTTAATAATCTAGTTGTAATAATGCACAATAAAAGATTTGCTAAAACATTGTTATGCAAATGTATACTATGAAGTACCAAGTCATAAAGTCAACTAAATTCACATTGTATTAGTCTATAATTGTATGCAAATGTATGAAGCTTCAAGTGACTTCTGGATTTAATGATTTTAGAGCTAGCAAGAGTTCAGCAAGTCATGAATACTGGTGTTCCATATTCCAAAGAGCAGTTTTATTCACAACTAAATAGACCAGTCGACATTATTTGATTTGGGCCTGATTTTCTTATTAAGTATTATTTCTTATATTAACAGTTTATTTTTACAACAACAATGTCACCAGAGGGTATTGGTGATGCAAACTGACTTTCATTAGTTCTAGGTTTAGTTACCTGGACAGGAATTAACAGCACTACACACATTATATTTAAGTATGTAGTCCAAGACTTAATATACTATTTAAAAAGGTTATTTATTTACTTAACACTACACTTAAATTCTACACTAGTAAGATCTGCATTTGTATAATTATATAATGCTTAATATGTCAATAGCAAGAATTTTGGAGATTGTTCATTATGCATTATTACAACTAATAGTGCCATTATTACTGATTTTCATGAATTGTACTGTTACAGGTCATAATGAATAAATCATAATCGTAATGAATAGTGGGTCAAACAGTTGTTAATATGCGGCACATGAACCACTTATGACATTGTATATACTGTATATTAAAATTTAGAAGCTTGCACACATGTTTAAGTTTACAATTTGTTTCCTGGGACTTTAATGGAAATGACAATATTTTCATTGTTAGGCTGCAATAAGTCAACCACATTAAAGACTAATCAGATTTACTCAGAGGAAAATACTATCACAAATGTAAACATTTACTATTGTATAAATATTGTGACAGCACAACTTGGGAATAAAGCCAAAGCCCACACATTTATCGCTTGTTATGATGTAAGCATTCACAGCATTCAAGCTTTTTTTTAATATAAAGAAAATACTCAGATAATTTTTAAACCTGCACTTCTTGCTACAGAAGACAGTATGACTAGGAATCAATGTTATATTATAGTTTTAGTACCTGTTAACAAAAATTCTTGAACCTGAAAAGTCAGATTATTAAAATTTGAGAAAAAGAAACAATGTTGTCAAATGTATGTGTGCCGATCTTGGTGAAACTTTTATTTCTGTGCTCAGATTGGCCTAAAAAAATGTTTGCACACATAGGCCATAGGATGGGCTGTATGGCAAAACAAGACACCATTATGGTACTTAATATGCATCACTAAATTAAGTTGTTACAATGAATAACAAGGTACGTTACTAATTACTCACCATTTACGACCCACCACCACATTCTCATTAATGTCTCCCGAACAGTTCCATAACCTACAGCACTCTACATAGATCACTGATCACACGTTGTTTATGTAATTTATGTATTAAATTTTCAACAGATATTTCTGAGAAGGTAAGGATTTTGCCTTACTGCTTTAGATATATAAGATTCCTTAAAACTGTTCAAGACCTGGCAGACCATCAAAACTACCACCATCAGATGAACAGTACTTAAAGGTTTCGTCTTTGAGAGAGAGAGAAGGATACACTGCTTTCAAGAAGACATCGTTTCCAGAAATGTTATGCATTCTTCCAAAAGACAATGTAAAAAAACATGCTGCACAAATTACTCTGGTCTCTGGAATAAGAGGCTATGGGTGCTGAACTGGGCTGCCTGCAGTCCTGACCGGTCCCCAGTAGAGAATGTGCGGAGAACACCAAAACAAAAAAAGACGTCCCTGTATCATTACTTACCTTAGTGTGTGTTTGCAGGAAGAATGGGACAAAGTAACACCTGAGACTAACATGACTTCATCACATTCCTCGGTGTGAAAATGTTCTTTAGTTGTTAGAAGGAACGAAAACATTACAAAGTGGCAAATGCTTTACGGTCCCAATTTTATGGGTTATGAGTTGCAAGCCTGAAATGCCGGAATAGATGTATATTAACAAATGAAATGACGTTGACCAGGTGAAACATGAAATATCTTGGGCTCATGCTACCTGCAATGCCAGTTTCCATATTACCCCAAGCTTTTTTCTGTTTTGGGGCTGTACTATGAAGAAGTAACGTTTGGGGGCAGTCATGGGCTGGAGGTTAGGGAACCAGCCTTGTAACCGGAGGGTTGCCGGTTCGATGCCCTGAACTGACAGTAACGACTGAGGTGCCCTTGAGCAAGGCACCTAACCCCCAACTGCTCCCCAGGCGCCGTGGATAGGGCTGCCCACCACTCCGGGTAAGTGTGCTCACTGCCCCCTAGTGTGTGTGTGTTCATTAGTAAGTGTGTATGTAGGTGTTTCACTTCACGGATGGGTTGAAATGCGGAAGACAAATTGCTCTGTGTGTGAAGAACATATTGAAGGGGCCAGCTAACAAAGCATGCAACAAATCAGATGGACTACAGTCTGCAAGTGTGGAGCTATGAAGTGCACTTATATAGTTGGTGGAGCCGATAAAATGGACTATGAGTGCAGATGTAAGGAGATGCCTAATGCAATGGTCAGTGGGTGTATGGCCTGTGTACTGTCTGTCTAATTTAGGGACATCATATAGGGCTTGGAATGCAGCAGGAATGGTAAAATATGCTATTTGCTAACCTGCTAAACCTTAGACTACCCCCAACGTTGTTTCAGCCTGTTACAGTGTGGCTGCCTCTTAACTGGCATAATCTGACTCAGCTTTGTGCTATTCTCCTCTATTTGACCTCCTCCTTCAACCCGAGGCCAGGAGATGCTATCTGGTTTTTCGTTTGCACCCTTGCACTATACACAGCCAGAACTGGATTTGTGGTTATTAATATACTTTATGTCAGCGCCAGCACGGCAGCGTCAAACCTGCAGTAACCAATTTTAGCTCACCCTTACTTTGCAATACAGGGATGAGGAGAAGATATATTGCAGTGACTTGCCTCACTTTTTACGTGGCACTCTGACAATGCAGCATTCCAAGATCTACACAGCGTGGCTGCAGATAAGAAGCAGCTTCAAATATCCGCACAAGCTGTCGCACCAAGTTCTGTCTCAATATTTATAATAAGCGCAACACCATGAAAGTGCTGACGTGGTGTGTCATGCCACTTCCGTTATGAAAGAGTAATGGATTACGGGGGCCATGCACTGCTTAATGATCAACAGTTTCATAGAGAGCCATGCACCGCCCCCCCCTCAATGTCCCCCCAAATCCCCTGGAAATACTGCAGGGCCTTCATCATTATATATGAACCCTGTCATATCAAGAGTTTTAATGCTGCCTTTTAAATCTAATACATCAAATGCAGAGAGCAGTGTGGTGCGAGCGCGTAGCGAATTTATGAAATGATTTATTCTTTCCAAATACTCATTTGGTTGTATCTGAAGTCGACAGCACCCCATAAAGTAAATAATATACGGCCATCAGTATGTGTTTCAAAGTGCCGAGGTAAGTTCGCTATGATTTTAGAAGGAATCTCAAGCCGGGATTAATTTACAGAGCGAAGATTTTGCATAACACCATCCATCATAATAATGTAACGCACCGTATTTCAAGAGAAGGGTCGCGTCATGAAAAGGACCACTTTTACTCTCTTGCTCCGTCGCGCTGAAGTTACGCAACAAGTCTTCTCCGTTTCCTCGCTCAGAATTCACCTCACAAGGTACCAAAATTAGGTTCAATCATTTCTAAACTCTCACTTTTCGGGGTCTGTTCATTCACGGCTTCCCTCCTTCAAAGTGGGCCATTTTGAATTGCGCACAGGTACTCTGGTGTGTTTATTTATAGACCTCCGCTTCACATTCCTGTTCTCCATGTCTCTTCCTCTGTATGGATCCACCACACCGCAGCATTGTTTGTGAGAGTTGCTCCACTGGAGGCTGCATCCTGCTGTGTAATCTCTTTTTTTCGTTTTCTTTATGTATATATATATATATATATATATATATCCCTTTTGCTGACTCTGTATTCCAGGTAATAACCACCTATATGAATAAAATGAGCCACAATAACTGAGTGAATGAAATAATTCATAGTATTTTCCTGCGAGTTTCCTGTGGTGGTATAAGTAAGAAGTAAAGCAATGTCTTGATGAAGGCTTTATGCATAAATGCAGTCAACTATACGGTGTGACCTTTAAATCCCATTTAATCCATTAAATGGCCAGGTCTGTGCTGGAGGGTCCAAACTTTTATTACACACTTCCGTAGCCTAAGAATAATTCAGCCATTCATCATCATGATTCATGTAGTTACTGAATAACAAGCATTTAATAACACAATACAATACTAAGTTCAGGATTTCAAACAATCTTAAAAAGAATGGCTCTATAACATATATACAGTGCTGTGCAAATGTCAGAGACCACTCTTCGGGTCATTAAACACAAGTTATTCATATTTTTTTCAGGAGATTTCAGATATATAAGATAATCCACTTGCATGGGGACTTTGTCTGGTTCTAATATAACAATGAGCAGCTGAGAGCTGTTCTGAGCTAATTAGCTTCACAGTGAAGGCTTGTGCTCTGCTGTTTAGTTTGTTTGCTGAGTAAGGTGTGCACAGATGGGTCATTTCAGAACACTGTCTTGTTCACATTAAATACCTGCATGAATGGGGGCCATCATGTTGGGAGGAAGACATCGGACTTGAGCAGCTGCTGGTGTTCTCGGGATAATACACTGGTCACTGGCATCGGTGAATGTGTTTGGGATTACTTGGCATCATGAGAAGCAGAAAAGGCAATGAACTGAATTTGGAAAGGTGGAAAAATATCCCTGAGCTTTTTGGAAGAAAGAAAGGTTGAAAGTTTCCAGAGAATGGAAGATGTAGTAAATGAAAGAATGGACATGTTGAATTGTTGAATGTGTTCTGTTTTCAGTTTGTTTTCCTCATACTGGACTATGAATACTTTTATGGGCATTTCGACAGGTAAATAAATAACTGAAGCTTAGGCTTTGGCATAGTATTGTACACTCATAGCCAAAAAACAGTTTCACAAATAGTTACACTTAGGAATTAAACTTGGTGGCTCAGGCTGACATTGTGAGACATGCAAATGATTTGTTGTTAATACTCGACCGCACATGGGACATAAGCAAGGACAGCACCTATCACTGTATCTGACTGACCAAACAGCCACAATTATGGACATTCAGTAAGGAGTGATGTCCTTCACGAGTCATCCTGTTAGTGCCAGCACCACTGGCAGGACTACATGCATGCAGACCATTATGATGAATGCCCCACCACATCAGAGTTGCCAAAGACTGCAATGGTGTATTGCCAGTTTGTCAAGGAGTGACTCAGAATGGCATTTGGTCATCTTCAGTGACAGGTCCCGCTTTTGTCTTGGTGGAGATGACCAACAAATCCATTTGTGGAGCCATGATGGTCAGTACCAAGATTTGTTGGCACAATTCGCATAAACTTTCTAAGAATATTCAAGCTGCATGGGATGGATTATCACAAGACACCATTAGGAACCTCTTCAACTCAATGCTGAGACATGCTAGCAAGCATGAGAGGCACTACTTCTGTATGTGAAGCTCAATAGATTTTGCCCGTATCAGTCTAAATAAGTGCCCCTGAGTAAACTTAAGAATCATGTCACTTTACAATCCACTTAATATGAAGTTATATGAAATTTTTATAGCATTCCCAATGATTTGCCAGTTCCTCAGCTCTTTGTAGTACAGTCTGAGAGAATAAGCTGATGTCAGGCCACCAACATCCTATCTTCATCATCTGCAACAACTCAACACAGCTGTCACGTCCCATCCTATTCATGTGGCACATTCAAAGCCTCTTCAGTGTAACTGCACTGAGAAAATAGGCTAATCTACTGAAGAACATGGAGAATATGCCAGAGCTGATCTCGCCGGTATTGAATTTCAAAGTAATATGTACGGGGGAAAAAATATTCTTCATGTTCCTGGGTCAAATCTCAAGCGAGGCTGTGGAAATGGCCCATGCCAATCACCATTAGCTAAATGCCACGCTCGTGCCTTGAAAGCGCATGCAAATGCTGCTGGTCGGTGAAGCCGGAAGGGAAAGTCCAGAAGCCCTGCTGAATGCTACCTCGCTGTAGCGTGCAATTATCTTGACAAACTACTTGCAGCAGAGTCACCAAATGTTAAGAGGAGATAAATGAAACAGGCAGTGTGTGCGCGTGTGCGTATGTGAAGGATGAAGGGCCGTGGAGGTTAGAAAGGACCATAAACAAAGTGATCCGTTACCAAGAAATTTTAATCCATCATAATTTGGCTCTAATGACCGGCCCTTTAGCTTCGCTTCCCTTCACCAAGCAAGCCCCCGCCTCGCGACTTGTTTCTTGTCTCGTACCAGCTCAAAAGACGCCGAGATGATGCATTGCGTTAGAGGCCTTGGATTGGCGGCGGAATCGCGCCTCTCCAGCTGCATCAAGCAGACAGACTGAAGGCGCACAAATGATGCAACAAACAGAAATAGCGCTGTAGATCAATCTGAGGGGTGAGCCTGCTGCCGTGATACAGTATCTGCTCCAGTTCAGCCATCTAGCTGGTGACAAGCAATTCCGCGATGGCCTTCCCCATTGATGAGCTGAGAGGCCTTCGATTGGTTTTGTTGAACAGGCTAAAGTTTTGCAGTTCATTCGATTCATGTGCATAATCACTTAATGTGTACCAGCTCATATGCGACTACGTAATTATATCTACAGCACAGTCATGATGGCCAATTCATTTTTCAGCACCTGGATAAACAAACAGAAAATAACACCAAAACCTCAACAACTATAATAATAAAATTTAATATCGTCGCTGTCCAAAAAAAACAAGTATCTCCAAAACGTCAACTTTTCAGGACAGATCAAAAACCTCATTTAATTTGAATGTAAGTCAATGGAACCAGATGTCTTTCCAAGCACTTTTGGGTCACTTCTTTTGGTCCATTCATCATGTAATTCTCACACAGTGTAACGGCAGCTGCTGTTTTCAAATGATGCATAAAAGTCAAAATAGACAAAAATAGAGATACATGTTTTTCATTGGACAGCGATGATATATAATAAACATAAATATAATAAACAATACCAGCAGCTTCAATTCTTCAAATCACCTGCAGGGAGATTTTCCTGCCCTTCAGTCTTCAAAAAAAGTTCAATTCAAAATTATGAAGTTGGTTTTTCACAATCCAAGTAATCCCAAACACGTTGAATGGTGTTGAGATCTGGACTCTGTTGAGGCCACAGCCCATTATTCTCATTTGCTTAATTAGCTAATCTTCTTCTGTTTGTCCAGTTTTTCTCCTAATTCGTTGCTCAGTAACAGTTTTAGGTTTACACCCTTTCTAATTTATAGTAATTTAGAACTATAGCCATTTGTGCTTGCACACACAGGAATTTGTCCTCTGCATTTAACCCATCCATACACACAAGTAAACACATACACACACACTAGGGGACAGTCAGCACATTTGTCAGCAGTTGGGGGTAAGGTGCCTTGCTCAAGGGCACTTCAGTCTGGCCCTGCAAGTTTATGGGATCAAACTGGTGACCTCCAGCTTTAGATCTATGGCACTGAGTTGTCTGTTCACTGTGGAAGTACAGAAACACCTGTAGATACTTTCAGGTCTGAAGGAGAGGGCTTGACCATCTCTTGTTTCTCAAAGATGAAAGCCTAATATACTGTTTATCTGATGGCCACCGTTTTGGAGGTCTACTGGGCCTTGCACTGTCACTACGAGTGCTATTTTATCCCCTGGTTTAGCGTACTGTTTTTTCATGTGTTTTGCCTTTCCATATGTGGCCGTATTATCTTACATTCCCTTTGAAATTAATAACAATATTTTTGTCAGGCAAGTGTGGTCTTTGAATTTTGCACAGTACTGTATATTTAGTTTGCCTTTAATATCAGCAGGTTTTAGTCTGCACTGAGGTTCTGTTAAAGCCAAATGTCCTGAAGGCCTGGTGTCACTCTACCTCCACCCCTACCACAAAACCTGCAGGAACTGTGTAGGAACATTCAAACTGCATGGGATGGATTATCACAGGACACCATTAGGAACCTCTACAACTCTGTGCCGAGACGTCTGGTGTGTTGCTTTAGCAAATATCGCAGCCCGACATCATAATGAGAGACACTACTTCTGTGAGAGTAGCTCAGTAAATATTGCCCATATCAGTCTAAACGTATCATCATTTATTGTTCCTGCTAATCTTTATTCTCCTTCCCAATAGCACTGAAACTATTGCAACTCCCTTCTGTCCCATCAGCTGATTCAAAAATCAAATGACATGTGGTTTAAGAAGAGGACTCTCAAACCTGCAGCTCCTCGATAACGGCAGAAATTATTTATAATTGGGAAATACAATTTGTTTGCTCACATTCAGTGGACTCTTAAATGGTCAAGATTATCGATTTCCTTTCAAACTGGGCAGTTTGAGGGCAAGCACATTAAATGGGTTTTTATCATATTGTCAGTAACCGAGCTCATCAAGCCAAATTGAAGAGGTGGGTCAACACACACACACAGCAGGACTGAGGGAAACAGAATTGATCTGCGACTGCATGAACTCCGCACACAGCAGGTCAAAGCAGTGCTTGCTGCAAGGAACGGCTTTGTCAGGAAAAGAGGTTTTGTGGTTTTGCGCTATTTCAGTCTGCATGGTAAATTAGCCTTGATGAGTACGTTGCTCAAGCGCAGTGAACAATGAACACACACTAACCACTAGTTGGTGGGAATCTGATTCCAGGTCAATGCAACTGGGGCAGAGAAATCTATAGGAGACAATTGGCTTGATTTCAGCATGCCCTTGTGGAATTACCAGGGATCCTTCTGGCCAGACTCCTTGATATAGACGCTGTGCTTGTGTACTGAACAGAATACTTGGAGCTAAAATTTTAGTAGGATGATGGTGATGTTGAATTTTGATTGCATGCTTGAAGGAATACAACAACTCTTCTACAACTGTACATCTAACACATTCCTAAACAAACTGAACTCACAGCTGTTTTGTAAAAGTTGTACCTATTACCTAACCAGCCCACGAGGAAGAGAGCAATGTGAAAAGTAACCTAAGACACTGGATAAAGTCACCTACGTTCTGAGTGTCAGGAGAATGACATTTTGAGTAAGAATAACAGACCTAGATCAAATCACTGCCATTTTAAAGATCAACAAAATGATATATTACTTCTATTGGCTACTCCGGCAGTGGTCTGCAGTGGCTCACTCCGAGCAGGTGAATTGAATCAAAGATTGACATATTTACTGGGTAGAAAAGGGATGTCCCACAGCCTGGCTGAAGCTTCCTCAATACTTGCTGAATTACGATGAATAGCCCTCGTCCTTGCTGTTGATGTGAATTGTTTTTGCCATTATATTTGTCTGATGAAATGTTCCAGGTCTTATCGTCATTGTTTAAGGCTGTTGCAGCTCTATCAAAAGCTATGCTCTGGCTAACTGGATTTTGGGGCTTAGGCAACATTCAGTCTAGGTTTTACCTTCATTATGTCTGAAATGACATCGCTGCTCCACCAATTTGTCAGGTTGAACAAATCCATCCTTCCCACTGAGTCACAAAAACAAATTACACCAGTTCTCCCCACATTTATGCACTGGCCAAAAAATAAATATTAGAATCTAGTATGTCAACTATGCCAACTAAAACCAGGACATAAATATTGTGTGGTAATCATAAGCTACTTAAGAATTTGCAACTAGGGAATTAACATTGTTATGTGTTGTAATGATGCACCAAATGCTGTTTGATTTTTTTTTATTAATCTGATTCATTTTTAAGGAGTGATTTCTCAGGTAAAGCCTAAAACTCAAAAATTGCCTTTGAGAACCTGATCAGTTTTCCAGACAGTGAATAAGATTCTTGTGATTTTGAAAGACCATGGGATAGGAGTATGTAAATTGATCATAAAGGGGTGTTAGCTCAGGGTCAGCTTGGAAACGCCCTTCCTTTGTACGTTCTGAGGTGTTATTTTGTGAGCGATCCCTCATGGAACCTAAGATGCTGCGCTGACCTGCGGGATACGAATGTGGCGCTTCTTGCATTGTATGTGGATGTGATTACTTCCAGAGTTGCTTGTCTGTTCACATGAACAGTTCTAGCCAAACGCCACCATTCAGGATCATTAAGCACCTGTGGGTGGCCACTATGCTGTCCAATGTGGGTGGTAATGTTTTCTATGACATATTCCCAGTACACACATGACGCTGTGGATCGAGGAATGTTAAAAGCCTGCACAACCTTAGAAATAGAAGGTCCCATCTGTCTGACATCCACTACCATGCCTCGTTCGAACTCTGATAATTCACGTCACCTTGCCATGAGCACGCTGACCAGTGTTCAGCCTCACTCACAACACCTCACAACAGGTGTGGGCGTTCCAAAGCCATCCCATGAGGTAACATCACTGTATAACCAATTAACATACTGCTATCCCATTACTTTTGGCCCGTCAGTGTATGGTCTTACAAGATCACAAGATTCTTTTCACAGTTTGGAAAATTGATCAGCCTTCCCAAGCATGGTTTAAAACATATCTAATGAACAGTCAGTTTCAGGTTTTACCTGGGAAATAATTCCTTAAAAATTCATCAGTTTAACATTTCTTGTGGAATCCCACAAGGTTCAATCACAGGGCCTTTGTTTTTCTCTATGTACATGCAACAGCAAGGCAATGCCATCAGGAAACATGATGTCAATTTTCAAAGCTATGCAGATCACACACCGTAAGACACTTGTGTTTCTATTATCTTGATAGGTTTACCAGTTGCATGTCAGATATTTCTCAGTTGTACAATTAAATCAATTTAAAAATCTGGAATACTGATCCTTGCTACGAAAATTTCAGAGAAACCTGCTTTGTGACAAACTAGGCTTTTTTGCTTCAGACCCGAAATACAAAATACATTTGGTGCAATCATATATTCGGGGCTCTGTTTTGTATTCTGAGCTCTGTTTCATGCAAACACAGTCATGAAAGTAGATTTTTTATCATCAGAGAACTGGTGCTTAAATTCTGCCTTCTCTATCTAGTAATAGTAATACAGAGTATTGTGCTCCTGCTTTTGCTATAAACATATATTGTTACAAAGCTGATACTGTAATAAAACAATACACCCTCAACTTGCAAAATGCAGCCTAGACCTTTTAGGGTTTATGGTGATGTTCTCTGTCACGCCTGCTGGCTTTCTTCTCACCCCGATCTCCTGGACTCCATTTCCCATATCCCACCACCCGATGCCATTACTGTCACATGTCCACCATCTCCCAATCCTGTTCCATTTTCTAGCTCTGAATCACCTGTGTGCTGATCACACCTGTTGTTAATTGAGTCTGTTTGTACAAATACTCCTCTCTGACACTGCCATGCTGTGCTCTTCTATGCGTTTGCTATGATGGTCCTGGCTTTATTCTGATTCGCTGATTTACTCTTTTGTTGTTGTCCTTTTGGTACTTTTGCTGTTCTGATTCTTTGCCTGGTTTTTACGTCTGCTTGTTGCTTGACTCTGACTCCGAATCTGTTTTGCCCTTGTGTTATGTCCATCTTGCTCTTGTTGCTGCTGTGGTTGATTACAAATCTGTTAAATAAACTTCACTTTGATTTTAGCTCAGCGCTCGTCACAATCTGTTTGTCCATTAACATATTCTCTTACTTGTTTCAAGCTCCAAATATTATTAAAATACCTTCTTGCTCCACTGAAATGCTCCATATGATCCTGCGTGTCATCTTATGTGTTTTGTCTGCCAAGTCAACATACAGGGGTTGGACAATGAAACTGAAACACCTGTCATTTTAGTGTGGGAGGTCTCATGGCTAAATTGGATCAGCCTGGTGGCCAATCTTCATTAATTGCACATTGCACCAGTAAGAGCAGAGTGTGAAGGTTCAGTTAGCAGGTAAGAGCACAGTTCTGCTCAAAATACTGCAATGCCCACAACATTATGGGTGACATACCAGAGTTCAAAAGAGGACAAATTGTTGGTGCACGTCTTGCTGGCGCATCTGTGACCAAGACAGCAAGTCTTTGTGATGTATCATGAGCCACGGTATCCAGGGTAATGTCAGCATACCACCAAGAAGGACGAACCTCCACCAGCATCACGTAGTGACCTGGCCACTATCCTGCAAGAAGAATGGCTTAAAATCCCTCTGACCACTGTGCAGGACTTGTATATGTCATTCCCAAGACGAACTGACGCTGTATTGGCCGCAAAAGGAGGCCCTACACCATACTAATAAATGATTGTGGTCTAAAACCAGGTGTTTCAGTTTCATTGTCCAACCCCTGTATATACCTAACTGATAATATTAATCATAATAAATTAATACGATCAACATTAAACCAAGTCCATCAACTTTCATTAAACAGCGCTTTACTCGCATTTAACAGCGCCTTACTTAATTGTGGTTGTCAAAGTTCTTCATATCAGACTGTATATTAGTTGGACCCTGAAGCCAAAGTTCGCCCCTCAGCATTAAGTCATCAGTTCTAACTAGCATTTCTTTTCCTGATAATGAAGAAAAATGTGCTGAATGCAAACCCCTGGAGCAAAAAAGAGAGATACAGACATGCCCTTTCTCGTAGATTAAAGAATACAGGGTACATTAACCTTTCTAAAGTTTCTATGGGACGCTCCGTGGCAGTGCCATCACTGTACTGCTTAATAAAAGCAAAGCTTTCTCAGTGCAGCAGGATAGGCTTGAGAGAGTGTTAATTATTGTACTATATTAAACCCCCTCTCGTTCGACGGCTGACTTATTAATACAACATGAGAATTGTCTTGTTTTCGTCTAAACAAGAGTGATTCTTTCCTCAGTACCCCGAAATCCAATCCATCTTCGAAGCAGAGGATATGTTTTACAGCCGTTGATCTGCAGCTTGTATTAATGTTGGTGAATGGGAAGGCTCAATGCAGATGTGCTTCACAGGAAGGTGGCACGGAGAAAGGCTCTGCTTTGTATTTCCATGCCATTCATCTATATCTGTGGCACGTCATGCCACAGGCACAGAGAATAAAGCAAACCCCCCTCCCCGACTCTATTGTCGCGGCAGTTCATTTCCTCTCTACAGAAGCATGTTATATTGCCTCATAGAGAGCGCGCTGTTAGTTTTTGAGAGGTGTTACAAATACTGAAGGGGTGCCGTATTGATGGTTTAAAAGGGAACGTGTCATGTACATTATCAACCATTTTGGAGACACTTCAAAAGCGCCTCTTTATCTCTGGCCTGCAGAGACCCCCGCAGCCTGTCAGCAAATCTTCATCTGGGTCTCCCCAGACACAATACACTGGGAATACTTTTATGAGAACAATCTGCATAATTACCCTCCGATTTTGAATATTGGACCACTCAGGGGGTGCTTGTTCGTCACTGGCTCATTAAAATTTAGAGGACATGCACAAAGTAAAAAAAAAAAAAAGGCATATGCATAAGTAGCTGCTCTACCAAAGAGGAGAGGGCATGGCAGGACACTTTTCTTGTATAAGCTGCTATGCTCTTGCTGAGCTTCGCAGCTTTAAGACGTGCCATACAGCGAGGCCGTCGACATGCATGCTTGGCAAATATCACCAACAGCTTGTGATATCCCCTCGTTTAACGCGCGCAATTAGTTTTAAAGTGACATATCTGGAACAGGAGGGAGCCACTGTGCGCAAGGTGAATCTGCTCTGCTTCCAGCATACGGAGGATATTAAAAAATAATGGCTGCCAAACAATTCCGCCTTCCTTGCGCATGCTGTTGATCTCTCTGATTAAACTTGGATGGAGGGTCGAGTTTGAATGCATTTGGGTGCTCTATTGGCTAAAAACGCAACCCTCAGCATAAAAACAAAAAAGGAAAATGAGACAGAGGAGTGTCTTAAAGAAATTGACTGTTAGCACGCTAACTAGCAAGCTCTGTGTTTATGGGAGCTGAAGGGGCGAGTATGCAAAGTGAAGTGGAGCTGGCGATGTAGACCGGATTAGAATAGTCTCCCGCCTTGAATGCAAAATAGCAGGGGGCTTCATGCTATGGATCTTGTTAGGACAAGCGTTATAGGGGAGGAGGAGGCAAACAAGGAAATCTCAACACTTCTCTTCCACATTATCAGCCCAAATGAGGAGGGCTGCAGGAGTGAGGAGGGTAATAGATGAAGGCTGAAGTTGCTGATAACGGCTCTCGCCAGCAGACGAATGAACAAATGCCTGGCAGTGCCGTCACCCATCTCGCTCGTGAAGCAGAGTCCGATCTGCTGTTTACATGATAGAATCAGAGGCGGCCATAGTCCTGTGTTGCCAGAGGAAAAACAAAGAAGCAACCTTTATAGATATTAGACATGTCTTAGCCAATAAGCTAATAAGTAACTCTGTACTCATGAAGTATGAGTGGGAATTTTATTGATATAATAGTCTATAATAAAATATTCTAGTTTCTGTAGTGTTAATGCAGTCATGCCTGTCTTTCCAGAAATTGCTGAGCTTGTATCTTTGGAGCATGGTGCTTGGGCCCCGATGATTGCCACTTGTGTTGGAAACTGTTGACAGTTGTTTAGCTCTCATAGTCTCATAGCCACGGTCCATAAAAATCAGAAGTCTGAACATGTAATCTGATTGTTTTGATTGCTAACAATGACACATATTAACCTTTCACACCCACCGTTCCAAAGCTACTGAAGAAAACAATCTGAATAATGAAACTTTACTGCTAACCAAGCTTGGCTTTCTTCTCAGTTTGGTAATATTATTTAATATCTTATAACATAAACTGTGTTTGGTGAAGAGGAGGAATTCTCTATCACAATAATCTGTCGGCAGCAAGTGTAAACAGGTAAATCAATGAGAATTCTACAACATCACAAATCAACATGCGCTTCAAAAGAAAAAAAATGACCTACATGCATGTAAAAAAAAATATTTAATTTATATTATTTTACAAAATATTGACAAAACATTATTTTGGTCAGACTCCAAATTTGAACCTGAAATAAATGTTTGTTTTCTGTCCTAGCTCACAAAAAACAAGCTTAGGAAGAAAGTAAAAGCATGTTGTGGCTGATGTAGCTTAGCGGATAACACCACTACCCGTCAAGTAGCCACCACCACACGTGGGAGACTGGGGTTCGAAACCTGGCCTGAGTGACTATGCTGTGCTACACCAATAAGAGTCCGTGGGCAAGACTCCTAACACTACATTGGCCTACCTGTAATATGATTAACCTTGTAAGTTGCTCTGGATAAGAGCGTCAGCTAAATACTGTACATGTTGAAGCTGTCAGAACTAAACATTGTAAATCCAAAATGATAATTTTAACACAGTAATAGGAAAAATACACAATATACATATGCCTCTTTGTTTATGACCCTGAATTGAGCCTCTGTAATATTACAATTACATAAAAAAATAGTAATAATGGAGATACAAGATGTTAGCCAAGCATGGTCTATATATACATATTTTTTTTTTCATTATAAATCTATTCAGACGTTTATTGCATGGCTATTTGTAGTAGACAACCTGCTAAATTGGTGAACCAAACCAGTGCAAAGTGCCAGCAGGTTAACCTGTTCAGTTGGCTGTTTAGTAAATCTGCCTCTAAATAGTTATTTATTTTGCAGTTCTGACTGAGAATCATACTTAACAGGACACAACTGAAAACTGAGCTGGAGTTAATTTGTATGTGTGTGTGTGGGTTTATATAGCATTTTCTATTTTTTTGCTCCTGTATATATGTTATATAACTTGTACTAGGGTTGTATTAGTGTTGGTGACAAAATTGATCAAGGAATCTTTTGAAGAAAGCCATACCTGGGCCTCCACCCACTCACCCCTCCACTCTGGGACAAGGCCTTCACAATCTCCTCCACCATAAACCATCTCCACTTTGCCTCCTCCACACTGCAAGAATGCTTGGTAATTGCCATTTGAAATGGCACAGCGCTCTGAAGGTTTATCTTAGATTACGCATGTGCCCTTTGATGGAGGAGGAAGAAGGGGAATGCTTTATCTGCACTGTCAATAAGGCTGAGCTCTGCCTCTGGGAGCCTCAAACCGTAGGAAACTCTTGGCCTGGTGAATCTCAGGGTTGTTGTTGCAGACTGACAGGAGGAAATGCCAACCAGAGTTATGGTCTTCCTTAATTTTCCTTCTTAATTAAACTAATGACCCATTTGAACCAATTCAGGAGGCGCTTCTACTCCCCGACTCGCGTCAGAGGGAGATATATAATCTATGCATTTGAGAGCCGACCACACCAAGAGTCTTTGTATAACAACAGTGCTAAATGGGATGGGGGGGTGGATCCTGCTGCTGAACATGCAAAAGCTGTCAGACATGCTGAGCTTCCCTCCCAGCAGCCTGTGCTCCAAGCATTCCTATGTCTTTCCAGGGCTGCAAACATCTAAAATCACAATAATTCAATATGACCCTTAAAGAAGCTACTTAGCTCATCATGCTTTTACTGGAATACAGTCATAAGCCTGAGACCACCCATATGTTATTTAATTTCCAGTTCAAAACCCCCTTTAAGTAGTAAGTTATTCATTTTTCATTGAAGCAGAATACATGAACAGGAAATTACCCAGAGACCCCAACAGCTAAATATAATCTTACAGTTAATGTAGCTACTCTTTGCCTTCATAACTATTAACTATTATTTTTCAGCATTTTCAGGAGATGGCATATCCAGGTAATCTCAAACAAATTCAAACATAATGTTTTGTCTATTTCTGTTTCTTTGTGGCAGCTAAACATCCTTTTAGACCCATAACGTTGTCTCCTCACAATGGAATCATGAATAGAAACTAGGGTTTGCATGACTAGACATTTAAAGTTGAAAGATATGTGAAAAAAGTCAAATTAACATTAACTAATAGCTGTTAATGTCATACATAACACTTTGCAACTTGCAAAATCTGACTCATGTAAAATGAGCATTAAAAATCAAACTCCACAGCTGCAGAGTGATGTGCCCTTTACTTATGAGCCCTGGATCACTTTGCAAGCAAACTGGAGAGAACTGGAGATCCCCATATCCAAATTTGTATCCGACTTGTATTGCCAAAATGCACCATAACTCCAAAAATGAAAGCAACCGACTTTAAACAGGGTTATAGGGGGTTATCTCCCCGTCTCGTACTAGTACTTTTTATTGTAGTCGCCAGGAAACCAGAGATAATGACATTCAGAATCTGATCCTTGGTGTGTTCTAGCTTGGCAGAGAAATGTTAGAATAAAGCCAATCTCCACAGGTCAGTAGAGCATGATGTGCCCTTTCCAGCAAGATCATTGCTAGTCTTCAGGGAACCGGAGATGTGGACCCCTAAATCACCAGGTTCCTCACCTGTTGTCTTTTCTGAGGCGTCCATGCTTGCTAGTGTTATAATCACATGATCAGCATGATAGTGAGTATTAGGCTTAAAGCATCTTCATTAAGCAGTAATGTTGGCAAGTTGACTAGTTTGTACGACCTTTAAAGCACATGTGCATCTTGATTTCAGTACTGTTTATCTGAAAGTGACTATTTTGGTGGTCAGCAAGTCTTGCGTGGTTGTTAGGAGTCCCATTGTCTTTGTATTTTTTTAATCTGTTCGAATGCTGGATTTTCGATATTTCCAATTCCTTATACAAGTGAATTATTTAATCTCCTCAGTAATATTTCCTGAACAACGTGGACTAATTTAAAAAATTTGAAACGGCTGGGAATGAAAAGTGTGGCCTTCTTTTTTGTATATTACTGTACATTGGTACAGCAACACTAAAATACACTGATCAATACAATCATCCCCCCCCCATTTTTTTCCTGGAAATTGGCCCAAGATTTTAGTTTTGACCACAAAGTGGACACATATTACTCATTTCAGTACTTAGTACATACTAAAAACACTGTAACTACTGTAGTTGACAGCAACTGAACACAACCTTTTACAGCATTTCAAAGTCAACAACTGGCCTCAGGTTTTCCTTTTAACCAAAACATAAGTACATGTCAAATTGACCAATCTACCATTCTAAAATCAATTCAGCCACCTTCATTAATGCGTTTATTCACCCTATGCCTTTTACAGGTCGACGCCATACGCCACCATCTCCTACACAGTGTTTACACATCTGCTTCAACAGCTATCAGTGCTCTCCGCTGCGCTCCAATTTAAATGGATTGCTCTGAACGCCAGTAAAAGCCATTAATACATCTACATTAGATGCAGCAGCCTGGGCTCAGGAGGGGTGGGGATGAGGAAGGGGAAAAAAAGAGGAGGACTAATTTATTTAAAAGAGTTGCCATGGGGAACGACATTCATGATTAATGTGGGGGTTGATTATGCAACCAATTGACTATAATTCACACCCAGAGAAACCTGGACCCGTCGCATGCCAGCGGGCTGAGGATATTAATATTAAAAAAAAAAGACCAAAAAGGAAGAAAAGAAAAACTCCTGCACTTCGCTTCAGCCCAAAGTCACGGACAATGCCGCAAGATGCAGGGGTGAACAGGGATCAGCGGCGCTCCCCTGACCGCACAGACTCATTTGCAGTGAGGCATCTTTGCCGGTGTTCACATCCAGCTGGTCACACACGGCCACACACGCTCACACACACTGCCACACACAGAGCTTTGCCATTGTTATTCACAGAGATGGAACGAGGAGATAGCCCACTATCCAGCTCTCCTCAAATTTTATCAGATGCTAGCCTTAGGGCGGCTACAAAGGAACGCCACAACACGGTGGATACAGCAAAGGAAATAGGGCTGAAAAGCAGATGCGGTATGTGCTGTGACTGTCGCAGACTTTGAAAATATGAATTGATTTGTTTGCCTGAGTAGGGTGCATTATGCATAATCTAAGCCTCGGTAGAAACCAGTCTGCTTGATTATGCATTCAAAGTCCTTTTATCTGAAGAAATGTTGCTTATTCTTAACAAGTAAAAAGCAGGACAAAGTTTTATTTTACTCATCCTGACAGTTAACAATTTGGTAATACTTGTTCATGAGGCTACAACACAGCACCACCTAAACTTGTCATGACAACTTCATGCACCTTCTGATGTTGAGGTGCGTAATGACACCTTTGTGGGTAAATTAATATAGCACATTATAACAACTGACTATGCAGATTAGTGTGTTGGCTGTTCCCTATGGGAACCCCCCTCCGTCAAAGGATAATCACAGAACATGTCACGTCACGTCGCTGTCCAATAAAAAAACAGGTATCTCCAAAACGGCAACTTTACAGGAGAGGCCAAAACCTTATTTAATTTAAATAGAAGTCAATGGAACCAGACGTATTTCCAAGCAGGTTTGGGCCATTTCTGTTGGTCCATTCTTTATGAAACTTCCACACAGTGTAAACAGCAGGTCATGTGATCAAACGAGGCATAAAAGTAAAAATCAACAAAAATGGAGATACATGTTTTTCTTTGGACAGCGACGATATGTTATTAGGATCATTGATCATTCTCAGCACTGCAGTGACACTGACATGGTGGCGCTGTGTTAGTGTGCATTGTGCTGGTCAGTGCGGATATAGACACATCAGTGTCCACTCACTGTCCACTCTATTAGACACTCCTACCTTGCTGGTCCACCTTGTAGATGCACAGAGACGATAGCTCATCTGCTGCTGCAGAGTTTGTGTTGGTTGGTCATCCTTTAGTCCTTCACCAGTGGTGACAGGATGCTGCCCACAAGACACTGTTACCTGAAAAGTTTTGGTTGGTGGACTATTCTCAGTCCAGCAGTGGCCCTGAGGTGCTTAAACACTTCAGCAGCACTGCTGTATCTGACCCACTCACACCAGCACCACACTTACTAACACACCACCTTCACATCAGTCTAACTACAGAGCTAAAAATGATCCAAATGATACCTACTCTGTGGTGGTCCTACAAAGGTCCTGCCCATTGAAGAACATGGTAAATGGGGGCTAACAAAAGATATACAGGCACAGGTGAACTACAGTGAGAACTGTAAAGTGCATATACGTATACGCTGATAAAATGGGCTATGAGTGTAGATACAAGTTCCACACCTGTTTTACCAAGAACTTTAACAATATGACATAAAAACTCGGAAGGAGGCAATCATGACAGTGCAAAAATCTCTTTGTTGAAGACCCATCTTTTCGTAATGCACTTAAGTGAGTGAGCACCAGTAGATGTGTAAGTTGTGTGTATGTACTGGTGTTGCACTTATAATGAGCCTTTCTTCTCTATAGGTATGAGCACTGGGCTGGGGTTGCCAGGTAGTGCACTTTTGCTTAATATATGTCTGTGTATTGTTCTCTCTAGGTATCAGCACTGGCCCCTGTTCGGGCAGTGTCTGAGCTCATGGTGAGTTTTAGACGCTAACCTTCCTGTACTAGCTGGAATATTATCCAACGGAACACTAAGCACGGTTGTAAGGCGCTGTGGATAAGAGCGTCTGCTAAACGCCTTAAATGTAAAAGCGTCCCTGGCATTGCAGGGCAACATGGTACAAAGTACATATTACATTTTCAAATAACAAAAATCAAATTGCATTACTGTTACTCTCCCAACTCAGTATCACATACACAACATGGTTCTAACAGAGCTTTGTTATTTATGTCCTATGCATTTTTAAATATGACTCTCCTCTAGATAGATTATCTGCACCTGTCCTGTGTAATCTGGCTTTGTAAATATGAGTAGTTTAGTGTGAGCACTGGAATCATTGTAGATTCAACGATTCCTAATAGTGCTACTTTGAACCTAATGTATAAACACCCCTGTCCTGAAAAGAAGAGAGCACCTAAGCTCACCTAAACAGTCCAATTTAGATTTTCATTCAGGGACAGATCTGTGTGCTTTACATTACATTCTCACGGACTTTCCAGGTGGATGTCTTTGGACTGGCTGTGGCTAGTTTCTAGCATAGCACGGCATCATTTTAATCAAGCGTGGCTGAGCCTTGTTTAAAGGCAGTGATTGTGACAGGTCTGTGAATGATGTTTATTGTAATTGACTGTTTCTATCTGAATCAAGTGCTAAGCGGGACTACATGGTCAACTTGTACTTCTTAGCTGGTACAGATCTCCTTGGATGTAGAGAGAAGACATAAAGTAATGGATTACATGTTCTTAGTCCTATACTAGGAATTAACCAGGTAATTGGTTATTTAATCCCAAGGACTAGAGGACTGTTTTAGATGACATGACGAGTTCTGAGACAGTTTGCCTAAAATACCAGTGCAGTGAATGTTTTGTTGGATGTGTGGAAAATGGGTCACAAAACAGATTTTTATGACTGGCCAAACAGAGTGATTGTATTTGGGTGTGCCAAAGGCCATAGTGCAAAGGACGTAACTGAATCTGCAGGTGTACAGAAGCGTCCGTTCATACGGGTCTACCAGCAGTGGCTAAAATCCCAGTCTACAGGAAATTCTCCTCAGAACTGTGCCAGGGAAGCTATCCACCAAATCTGGCCCAACTGTGCAATTCTTTGATGCAAGAGTTTCTGGACATTGATTTGGCCTACATCAAGAAACTTGTCCAGTCCATGCCAAATCCAATCACAGCTGTTTTTCAAGCTTGTGCAGATATTAAACGCTATAAAGCATGTTTTATTCACAGGTGACTAATCTCTTGTGTCATGGTAAAATAGCAAGAATAATATTAGTTGGAAACTGGTTTACCATAGAAACAGCCTTGATGTATCCCTTCACCATAAATGGATAAAAAAATGAAAATAATTAAGCAAAAAACGCTACTAGAAAAACCTTTATCAAAACTTTTTCAAGTTATTTGACATGGACACCATGTCATTTAGAAAAGTCCTAGTTTCCTGTTCCCTTTCCAGCTGTAAAAGCAAACCTTACTTAAGGAGTAAAGTAATTTACGTTTTTTTTTAAAAAGCATTTACATTTTTTGAATAACTACACCAACACTGCTTAGTGCAAATAAACAAAAATTAAAAACCTTTAATTAAAATGTCATTAAAACATTATTTTGTCAAGCGTGGTCACTTAAACAGTAGCCTTGAGCATACGGATGTTTCCTATTGCTACTGAACGCTGGATACTGAACTTTGATGTTTTTTGAAAAAACAACCTTCATCCATCTTCTCTTCCTTTTAAAACACAATGTGACGCTGCAACAATAAGACCAGCTTGGAAGCAAGTTGTTTTTGCAATGGAGACCTTGTTAAGAATTGCCAACACCGATTAAATCGACTGTCTTCATGTTATGTACATTCGTGAATAATAGATGGGAGTTTTGAAAGGCGACATAACTAAGCCTCATTTGTCAGGAGACTATTTATGAACTACACACTACCAGCGGCAGGCTCGCTCGTAGATGGTAAGCGGTTGAGATCTTCACTTAAGAGCTGCAAATGCTTTTGAACTCATTCACAGGAACAGGGTAATCTTTCTTAAACGCTTTACTTCTCTACTTGTTAGCTGAGCCAAGAAGGCTGTTCATAAGACCCGATACATTTTAGGCCGGTTTCACCATACTAGAGACTTCATTTACGCCAAGATCACTCAACATGATGCAACACGGAAGCAATGCTCTCCATTTACAGTTGGCGCTATTCTACCGTGCTGTATATCATCAGCAATCAGTCATCCCTCATGTTTACTTATTGCAGTAGAACAAGGCCTGCTGCTTTTTCATACTTGCTCTCAGTGTGGTACACCATTCATGCTTTGACTAGTAAGGGCTTGGCAGGAATGAAACAAAGCTTAAGTCATTGCACAGTTTTAAACGATTTTATATATGTGAGGCATTCGTGCTCTATATGGTTCTTGGAAGGTAATTGGATCCTACTGAGAAGACTGCCTTACTTTAAAAGCCAGCACATTCACCGTTAGACCTGTGAAACTTATTTTCCTGGCTTCCTCTGACACCGCAAAACAATTTTCACAAGAAAATGTAACACCATATCCGCATTGCTACAGTTCATTCACACTAGCATAAATGTCTGCTTTGAAAAATATGATGTACAGCCAATGTAAATTACAAAACAATGCTCCATCCCTCATTCTAGCCAAGTACTCGCTTTCCTCCCCCCTTCTCCAGCTGAAACTAGTTCTTTATCACAAGTTAGTGCATTTGAGTAGAGCTAGCGAGCACAGCCACAGTTCCAATCTTGGGCTTTGTTAACTCGACCCCGTGTAGAATGACACGCCGTGGAAGTCGGAGACACCTGAGCTTCCTCCCTGTCTCAGTTTCATCCGTTTACTCATTTACATCCTGTTGAATTGTGACAATGAATTGTTTTATTCCATTGGTGTGCTTTTTGTTTCCCCTCCCCATAGGGAATGCACGGATGGGCGGGTGGGTTGGGATAAAGATAAAGAAAGCAGGAAAGAAAAAAACAAAGAAAAAAAAATACATGAATTACATTCTTTGCACATGCAGGCAGAAATAAAATAAATTGGAATCAGACAGTGAGAGAGAACTTGGGGGAAATGATCAAGAAGTAGTTTCACAGAACACAATAGGCTGCGGTTTTCTCGTTCAAAGTGTTAATTCTTTTAAGTCTAGTAATGAAAGACTATTGTGTCTGTGGCATGTAATGGGACTATATAGGGAAGATTCACATTTACAAAAGGAAACATGATGTAGAATTCATGTAGTTTTAATTCAATTCAACTGTTAGAAGGCTGCGGTCTAGGGAACATCCCAGTAGTAATGATAACAGTGTTACTGTGTATTTTTATGCACATATATTTTAAAGTGTGTTATTAGTACACAAGTCTGAAGCATCTGCTCTGCTAACCTGATTTAAGCCTAATTTATGCTCCTTCATGTGCAAACATGAAAACCTCTGTTTCAAACATGGTAGCCCTCACATACATCCTTTACCTTGGGATGGACGGTAAACCTTAAATTACATCCAGTACAGGGCAGACCAGAGTATGAAAAAGATGAAGGTGGCAGTGTTGATGATGTCAGTCTGTGAGGCCATTAAAAACTCTGTGACATGTAGAAAAAAATGTATGCTTACTCATATTATCAGTGATGGAAAATGACAAATGGGTCAACTATATGTGCAACTATTCCTTTGATGATATACTTTCATGTTGTCCTAATAATAATACTGCAGCAGTGATTATGAAACTGGTGCTCAGGGTCTGTTAAGCCTACATCCAGAAAAATTCTGGATTCATGTCAAATAAGATGTAGCTGTATAGTATTAACTCAAAATTTAAATCTGGACTAAAAAAAAATTGTATTCCAGTGAGCAATTTCCTAAATGTATCTAATTTATTATTCAAATATCCTTACTCATATACAGATGTGTATATACAGGATATACAAAATGCTGTATATCCTTTGGCAACACTTTTAGATATAGCAAGGGTTGGAAAAGAAAATATCTTAATCATAATACGGCATCAATATTTCTCATATGCATAGGACACTGGCAACATCATATGTCAAAAATGGTCCATAGTGTGTTTTGCAATGAAACCCTTTTGTTTTAATATTTGTTTTTATGTGTTTATTAAGCTGAAGAAACATATTAAATTATATTGGTCAAAATAACGTTAAACCAATGTTGATTACTTGTTTGTCCATATGGGTTTCTGTGTATTTCCAGGCAGACTGCTATGATGATATAAATCAATATGACCATATGGCTATTGTTTTCTCCACTGAACACTAAAAACAAAGTACTGAATTTACTTGATATGAATGTTGACTTTGGCTTCACATTAACAACTTACAACAAAAGAATTTATTTTTTTGAGAAGATTTAAATCCATACGTGTTCGTCTTTCTAGTGTCTAAGGGTGTCTTCATACTTGTCTTAAATACTTGACATTGTACCCCGGACTGCTTCAGGGGTCGTTTGAGATGAAGGCTCATTAACACAGGTTTGCTTTCACACACTGCATCTAATGCATCTAAACCATGAATCGATTCCGTACATCACTCATCTACTTTGCAAAATGGCAGCCACTAGCTCAATCCATTTGAGTAAGGAACAGTGTTTTGTTGGGTACATGCCATTTCACCATGCAGGATCACCTGCAAGCAAAGAGCTGCTCTCGTGTGAGAAGGATTGTAGCCATGCAGTCCAGCACAAGTCATGGGTTTTTGTGATGCTCTCAGAACATGCAATAAGTCCAGGCAGACACGTCAACCCCACATGCATCACCGGAAGCAGATAGCTTCCACTACTGCAGCTGACCGGACCAGAGAAGCAATCCACAAACTACTGAGTTCAGGAGGACCAAAGATCACTTGCAAGACTGGAAAACAGCTTTTACACTTGAACAAACATGCCAAACCTGCAGAGCAAATGGTCCTGGTGAAACCCTAAAGCTCCCTAAATCTGCCTCTGTCTCAAACTGACCACCAGTAAATCAAATGTAGCATCTTTTATATGTAGGGTTCAAATATGACAGGCTACTGAGATAAGATGCAACCTATCTGTCATAATAAAAGAGATTTCATTTAATGAGCATCCTAACTCATAGCTATTTATCAGGGCCTGCATCTACCGATGCGATAATGATTTCATGTCACACTATGAAACAGGGCTGCCACACCAGAGGACATTTCCTGATAAATGGTTGAATTATAGCCTGATGGTATGCCTGACTTTCTCATGTCCAACATTACAGTGCAATGTTTAGTACTAAAGTATGATCATGTGTAAAGAGTCATATATCATTATTATGACTGTGTCAAGCCAAAGGCCTATGCATTTACTTTTTGAACAATGCTACAGAATAGTTACATTCATCATCAAAAGAATAGTTGCACCCAGGTGGACGTGTTGAATTTCAGTGTTATTGGGAAGGAAGATAAAAGTTACCAGGAACAATCAATTATGATAAAGTTATGATGATATGGGCAATATTTATTGAGCTACACATACCGAAGTAGTGATTTTTTTAGTATGGCCACGGGCCTCCATGTTTGCTAACGCAACATGCCAGAGGTCTCGGTATGGAATTGTAGAGGTTCCAAATCGTGTCCAGCAATAATCCATCCTATGTAGCTTGAATATTCTCAGCCAGTTGCTGCAGATGTTGTGGTAGGGGTGGAGGTGGAGTGACACCAGGCCTTCTGGACTACAAATTGTTCATCTTGTTGATGACCATGGTGCCTTTGCAAACTGATTCTTTGGTCGTCTCCACTAAAACAAAGACAAGCGAGATGACCCGCTGCCATTTCGAGTCAGTCCATGACGGTCTGGGACGACACCATTGCAGTCTTTGGTGATGCTGACATGGTGTTAAGGGCAGTCGTTGTAACGGTCTGTGGGCATGTAGTCCATGTAGACCAACGGTGCTGGCACTAACAGGATGACTATTGGAGGGCATCACTGCTCGCTGATTGACTACAATCATGGCTGTTGAGTCAGTCAGGTACAGCAGTAAGGCCCATCCTTGCTTACATCACATGCACGGCTGAGCATGAACTTAGACCATTTGCATGTCTCATAATGTTAAACCTACCTACCAGATTTCATTCCTTTCAGTGGATTCCTCCTGGGTGGAAATCCCTATTCTTTTGACGATGAGTGTAAATTTCAATACATATTTCAGCGAACTCTTATCCTCTGTTCAGCCATCATGCTCTTATAATGTCTTCTATACTTCTCAGATAAAAAAAAAACCTATTCACAGAATCATTTTACCAAATGTATGCTGTCATAATTTAATAGCGTGTGACACAAAGACCTACAATTTCATATAGTAAGTATTTTCATTGTATGCATTTAAATGCAATAGTCCCTCAAGAAATGCTATCTTGAACTGTCACACGGCAGGACAATAAAATATGACTAAATTACATTTGTCACTGACACATAAATGGACCATCACGTCAACCAACCGTAACGCATATTTTTCTTATAACTCTGATATCTAAAATAGCATCCTATCCCCATGCAGAGAGACAAACTCCTGCACATCTAAAGTATCTTTGTTACCCTGCCGTCATGTCCCTGTCACATTCTGAACGGAGGAAGTAAAGCTTTCCCATATCGTCACTGATGCGACTGTCATAGAAGTTCTTTGTGTAAACCTGTCACTGAGTATAGGGCTTGGTGATGTTTATCCCACTCTGAGCACACTCAAAAATGCCAGCTGAGCAGCAAAAAGCTTTTTGTTCGGCCACGGTCTCCGGCATGCAGGCCATTCTCCTAAAATAGCCCAATCCCCGCCTTTAGCCTAGAGAATCCTGCACACTAGTCGGAATCCTGCACTGCTCAGTTTAGCAACTGCAAACAAGCAGCTAGCTTCCTTCACATAACGTCAGCTTTGGTCAGCAAAGCCATTCTACTTAGCCAGATCGGCTAACCTGAAATTATCTCTGTTCCCAATACGAACAAAGACACAGATCTGAGGACGCAATTACCCTGCCAGGCCCTGCTCTGGCCTAAAGTGATTTGCCTTGAGCCGAGCAGAAACCAGAGGCCCGGAGATGAGGTTGCAAAAAGGACATTACTATTCACATGAACACAGGCGTGAATCAACCGACATTCAATACGATGCCTAGCGTAGGTGTCCAAAGGCCTTTTCTGGCACCGGCAGGGCAACGTGTTGTACTGCGGAGCCTTGTTCCAAAGCTGGAAAGCACTTGTAGGACAGTATGAACTACATTTAAAGTGATCTCGGCGATCTCAGGCTTGTTTAGAGACTGACAACCTTCCTTTGTCCTACTTAATCCTGCCGCGCCGCAGTAAAAAAAAATAAAAAAAAGCATCAACAGCAAGGTTGTCAAGGAAACATGAGCAGGCACTAATTGCTTATTCGAAAATATGCAAGCGCTCCTGGAAAAAAAAGCCTATTAATTAGCACCAAAAGAATTCTTGGTTTAAAGGTAGAACGTGTGAAAAAAATTGGGACTCAAAGTTTCTCAGCTTCGGGCATTGCTCCTGGAAAATTAGGTATTATTGTAAACAACTCCCTTTCCCTAAGAGATACCAGTGGGTGGGAGTCGGGGGTCTGTGTAGTAACAGTATGTAGATTTAAGATGCCACAGAAGCATAAATATTATAATACTCTGTTTCGCTTTGCTCCATGCTCCAGAATGCACCAGCCACTTCAAAAGCATGAGCGAACGAGGATGCACACACAAGTTGAACCAAAGGAAGAAAATGACTGAAAGCAGATCAAGCCACAAAGTCAGAAATAAAGGGAAACGTTGCACACCTAGATAGAACGTAGCCGCTTTAACAACTGAGGTAGACATCAAGGAAATTGCTGGAAGAACACTTGTCATGAGAATAGTGCGAACTGCGAGCAATTCAGAGCTGGAATTGATAATGACAATAAATTGGAAAGCTATGCGGTTAACTCCGTGGGTGTCGAGTCCATGGTCAATCTTCATCAAGAGTCGTTGATGCCAACTCTCCAGGATCTGGCAATATTCATCACATTTACGCAGTAACTGCTGATATGTGCAAACTCTTCAAAAATGCTCTACCCGAAGCCAGAATGACAAACCTTTTGGGAAGAGTGTCTATGAACGCTCTTGACATGGAAATACAACAAGATGAACACGAAATTGAAAATGCCTTGCAAATGAATACAGCAGTACGGAGGCAGTCTTCCTTTTATCCCCACTCAGGAAAACAAATCATGGACATAGCCTTCAGTCATTACTTTAGGTCATTCAAAACATTAAAAAAAAGTTGCATGCAAAAGTCTGTACACCCCTGGCTGAGCACATCCTCCACAGAGATTTTTAATATGGCATTTTTAAGCACAATTCCAGTTTACTTGCTAAGATGAACACATGTAGGGGAACAAAACATGAAAATGTATCAGAACGTTGGCATAGGCTACATTTTACGCTTTTATATTATTCCCAATATGTTAAATTCAGCAACAGTAGCCATGCATGAACATTGTCAGAATGGTAGACCTTTTTATGTTTCTAATTTCCATTTCAAAAAATCCACAAAACATGTCATTTCGCCAGGGGTGCCCAAACCAGTGCACACGGCTGCATATACTCATACTCATGATACCTCTTCTCTTTGCATAATGCATATTTTCAACAGAGGTAAACTTAAAGTGGTTCCACTCTGAACATTCAAGAAGTTTCCATTATGAACTGTCAGTTATTGTATGCACTCTAATGCACATTCTCCACAAGCATCCTGTCATCCTGACTATGACTTGCTCCATTTGATTATCCTCTGCGGGAATGTTACTGAGACAGATTTCATCAAGAATTTAAAGAGCAGCTCCTACTGTATCATGCACTTATCCCCACATATTCACTAAAAACAGCAGCTCAAGTGAATTAGGCTTATCTCCCATGAACGCCCGCAACACCATCATCAGAAATGAGGTTACCTACGTGCTCTGAAAACAGCATTAAAAAATAAAGAGAGCTAAAGCATTTGCATAAAAAAGATACAGTCATTCAGCTCAGAAATGATCGTACATGTGTGCCCCTCTTGGAAATGGAAATTTTCAAATGGAGGAAGCAATTCTCATGCTAGTAGTTGAAAATCTAAGAATATGTCGGCCTAGTGTACACAATGCATGTCCTTGAGCCTTTGATTGTGTGCAACAAAGCATCAATAATTCATCCAGTAATATTACAATATATGTATAAAGTATGAATTTAAAAGATATTGCTTTTGCATATTAAAGCTTCCACAAAAACATCTTTTGGTGGCGACTGAAAAACATCAAGCAAGCACCAAAAAAAGCCAACAACAAAAGAATTCATAATACTTCATAACGTTTGAGAGGTTAGTGCTACATCTTTACAAGTTATAATTTAAAGTATGGTACTGTGCAAACGTCAGATACCATTTCATTTCCTGCTAAAATTGGCCATTAAGATCATTATTAGGACATTAAAAGGTATACACTACCAGTCAAAAGTTTAGGGCACAGTCAACTTAATTAATTTTATTTTACGTAAAGACAAATACAGGTACACCGCCATGTCTAAACTGTTTTGACTGATAGAGTAAATAAGATAATCCACTTGCATAATGAAAGTCAAATTAACATTAATTTTCCAAACTGTAATTAAAAAAAGAAAAACAACAAAAGATGGAGAGAAAATGGCAACGCAAAACCTGAAAGACCACCAAAACTATCATCATCAGACAGACAACACGTAAGGCTTTCATCTTTGAGGGAGGAGAATATCAAGATGTTTCTGTCCATCTTTCTACTATGAGAACATACCTCAGTACTGTGGGTCTGAAAGGATGTGTGGTGTCAAGATGCTGAAAATTTGCAGACCAAACAAAAAAAGACGCTGGTGTTCTCAGAACAATGGACTGACCACCCCAGAATCCAGACCTCAACGTCATTAAATGTGTTTTACGCTACTTGAGAAGCAGAAACGCAACTAACACCTGAGATTTGATCTTAAAGGTATGGAAAAATATCCCTACAAATTACTTAGAACCGCTGAAAGTAAGTCTTCTGAAAGAAGGAACAGGACCAGTAATAAAGGCAAAGTGTAGGCAATTAAATATTGTATTTGTAATTGTGACTGTAAACGAAGGTGGTCTCTGCACATAACACTGCTTTTAGGTCCTGCCATTTAATACATATACCATGATAATATCACATACAGTGATTAAATGAGTATATATATTATATGTAAGTGTTTAGCATGAACTGGTACCATCAGTAACAGACTGCACATGTAAGAGTATGAAAAGAAAGGTGTCAGCAAGTAAGGCAGATTCTGGACTCCCAAAATGAAAATCAATCAATCAATATATTAATAAATAAAATACTTAAATAATTCATGAATTCATAAAAAAACTGTAACATGCATGCTTATGCCCAATAAGAAAATAAACACACCATCTCTGTATACACAAACAAATGCAAAAGCCTCCACATCATCATCCTTGTGCAGCATAATATTTACCAATAATCAATATTAGCCTCAAACACAGAATCCTTCTCTGAACATGACTGGAAACACATCCCACAAGAACTAAATCTTAATGGACAATCAAGCGCCTGTGCGGTGTTTCATGTCAAACCTCATGTTGTAAGGTGCGGGCTTAAAGCTGGTATACATGACATGTTAATACAATGCAACAATGTGTGAAACCTGGCAGTGTGCTGCTGCAGAAAGGCCTCCCCCTAGTGTATGAGGTGCATCAGAATCCTTGGGATTATCTGAGCTGTCAGATACTCATTCTCCCTGTTAAATTATTACCATTAACACTGTAGTAGCTCTTCAAGAGTAGCCAAAGAAACGGAGCCAGTTAAGCACGCGACCAGATCACATGCTTACAGAACAGCATCCGCGGTGACAAACCAGCAATACCTCCAGACTGCTGCTGTTCCACAAACAGCCTCTTTACCCTCTGTAAATATAGCACTTATTCTAGCTAAGGCAATCAAACCCATCATTCAAAAGGAGAGAGAGAGAGAGAGAGAGAGAGAGAGAGAGAGAGAGAGAGAGAGAGAGAGAGAGAGAGAGAAAAAGGGAGGAAAGAGGGAGGGAAGGAGAGAGGGAGAGGGAGTTACATGGAGCATATTATGAAGTTTTTTTTGTTTTTTTTTTGGTTTAAATGCAAGATAAAGGTCATTCCAGCAGTTTGTTCTGCAGGTTTCTGCATAATTAAGTGGATGAGATGTAAACAAAGTCATTCGGAGTAGTTAGATGAGAAATGCTCCATTCTAGATCCAGAAATATTTACAGTGGTGATGACAGGAACCAGAGGTCTGAAGGGTTTAATGCATCCAAAGGCTTCTTCGCAGAATACGAAATAGTAATAAATGGACTGTCTGATGCAAAGATGCTGTTTCAAGCAAGTTTAGAGAAGATTGTGGCCTAAAATGTACATGTACTTTTAAAGTTTTTAAACTTTTTACATTTCATGTAGGAGAAATCTGTGCAGGGCATTGTAATTGTAATATTTATATATAACCCATATATGATTTATATATATATGATCCACACTATATTATATTGTGTAGTTCTGGATAGTATATATGGATATACTAGCTATACTTATACTTATACTCTTGGTAGGTTCCCATCAGCACCACTGTGAAGAAATCTGAGTAAGTAGATTTCAATATCATTAATGTTCACATTCAAATCATCCTTACTGACATGTTTACATCCCAATCCCTGAATTACGCAGGCAAATCCATACATCCATGAAGCAGACTAACAGGTAGTGCGTAGATTAAAAGGTTGCATCTTCCCACATTATCACTATAGAGCATTCAGGGTCTTTTATTAGAGAAGCATCAAAGAAAACATGTCTGATCAGCAGAAAAAAAAGAGAAATGGATAAAAAAAAAAACAACAAACAGAAAATCTGAGCTGATTTCAGCACCTCCAAATTCAACAACTCAACAAGTTGGCACAATTAACCAATGTACAGATCTCTCATGACTGATATATAAAATTGTATTTATTTTATCTTTCAAGGTACATTCTATTTCAAACAATCATTAACTTAACAATATCTTAAATAAGGACTGAATGAAATTAATCTTTTTATTTTTTTTGTTTCCTCCGAAAGAAAAAACTTAACTTCTCTCCATAATATTAACTCGAGCGGACAAACAAAGTAAAATTGTCAAGCTAATATGATTGAGCATAATATTGCACATGGAGTGTGATATGATTCTGACCAAATCAGTAGCTTTTAGCAAAAAAAAAAAACACGTTGAATTTTAAAGATATCATGAAAAAAAGCACAGTCCTTTTAAAAAAATAAAAAATGAAAAGTAAAAAAAAAGCAAATAAATTACTACACACATTTTCCCCAATTCAGTTTTGATTCCCATGACATTCAGAATCATATCACGTTAATGCACACTTATTTTGGTTGCATATTGTTAAGAAACCTTTTACAAGATACTCATGGGCTATAAGGTTAAGTAAATCGTTGGACTTGGATACGCTATGAGGCCGCACCTCGTGCGACGCAATAGTGAACATAAAATCACTATCACTGATTCTACCTCCTACGCCCTGGTCATCTGTAGAATTCATAATGGAACACAGGTCAGAACAAAAATCAAAAAGAAAACTGAAGAGTTAGTTTACTCAGAGCTCAACATAAGAGCCTGGTTCACTCAATGTCCCTTGAAATTTTAAATAGTACCAATAATCTTTAAATAATCCTGCATAGAAAAATAAATTAAATATGAAGTTAATTAAACTACCAATTGACAGGTGACAGTGGTCATCAATCTTTTTTTTTTTTCTTTTTAATTGTCTTTTCTTTTTTCTTGAATCCATTTATGTTCCGATGAGACTGTAGAATTGTTGACCTTTGTAATTTACAAACTGCTTCACAAATACAAATAATGTTGACTTACAAAATAAATCAGATACGCTTACATGGCAAGCAGCTATGAAGTTGTTTTTTTCCCGTTTGTCTGTTTGTTTGTTTGTTTGTTTGTTTGTTTTCTTGGGGTTATGAATGTCCTGTCATGTGCCGTACCCAAAGACTTCAAGAAGAATCACATTTCATTAGAATAAATTTCAATGGCTCTTTACAGAAACAATGGACAGGATAATCCAAAAAAATGCAAATACGTCCGACTGTCAGTGCCTTCAGTTAAAACTGAATCCACCAGTTTCAAGGCCCCGAAAAAGTGTCAAATTAAAAATCCAAAAGAGGGGACTCCAACACTTTCATGCCAGCGCCCAACTTGCCAATCTTCGAGCTCCATTTCATTTTGTCATCCAAAGCACCCTAAAAATACTTCCAACCAAAAACAATGAACAGAGGGTCAATATGGAGTACACTCAACACCAGTTTCATGACCCAATAATTTGGTTAAAAAACAAAACTTAAAAATAATCTGAATGCAACCCATTTCAATAGCAGCAAACTACATTGGTTTATAAGGTACTGTAAATCCTCTCTTTATAGACTGATGTGATTCTTATACTTTGTAATGGCATCATCACTTTGAAAACAAAAAGGGTAATTGTAACACAGCCATCAAATTCTAAGTTACGTTTTGAGTAATTAAACTTTTGTCCAGTATTCCATTGGTCATTAATATTTCCCACAAGGCACTTTTTTGCCATTAAGGGGCAAATGAAGATGAGAGGCCTACATTTTACTGAGGGCTGTCTGTTCCTCTAGTACTTGAAGGTAGTCGGGGGTCCCTTGGAGCTTTGCTTTTAGTTCATAATACTCACTTTTGCGCTGCTCAACAACTATCTTACTGTGGTTGCCCCCTATCAATGACTTTTTCATTTTTTTGTCATGTGGTTTCTCGGGGTAACGGATCTCAAAGCCACTCACCCCTATACTGTTGAAATCCTTTTTGTTCTCCAAGTAGTTGTGGAGGAACATGCTGGACTCCCTTCCTGGCAAGAACTCATCCAGCTCGTCGATGGTGCTCAGTCTTTTCCTGGGGTCCAGACTTAGGGTGTCTTTGTCTTTGTCTGTGCTGGTGCGCAAGACCATTTTCTGTCTCTGGGAGTCGGCGAACTTGAAGCCGGACTCAGCGTCTCTGAGGCCACACGTGTGGGCTTTGCTCATGTGCTCGATGGTCTGGGGGATAAAGGTCTCTCCGCCTAGGTCGTCCTTCTTATTGGACTTGTGATTGTGCCTCCTGAGCTGGAGCTGCATGGAGCCGCACTCCTGGTTGCCCAGGCCTTCCTGCCTCCCGGCAGGCTTTTTGTTCCGTCTCAGCACAAAGACCAGCAGGCAAAAAGCAACAAACACAGTAAGGATCAAGACCACCAGTATACTCAGGATCATGATCGACAAGGGCACCGGCCCACCAGGAGGCGCTTTGCCAACACCAGCAGGTGACATGGACGTGACCACAGGGGTGGCGCTGGTCAAAATAAAGGGAGGCCTAGCAATGAGCTTGGGGCACAGGATCTCGTTTTTCAGTTCTCGCAGCTCGATGCTTGCAAACTGCACTGGGGATGCGCATCTGACCTCCTTGGCAGCGACCCCCTCATTTAGTTTCTCCAACCACAGTTTCAAAGCCACTAAATCACATGAGCATTCCCAGGGATTGCCTTCCAGATCTATTTGAGTGAGCGATCTAAGTTGGTCCAGCACACCACTCACAGGCAAAGTCATGAAGTGATTGTTCTTCAGATTGAGTCTAGCGAGGGGGATGCCGGCAAAAATGTACGCAGGGAGGCTTCGGAGCACGTTGTTGTTTAGATACAAGAGCTGCAAATTTGGCATGGAGTCAAACGTCCCGGCTAACACCTCCTTTATGGCATTGTATTCCAAATACAAGTACTGGAGGTTACTGAGCCCCAGGAACATTTCAGGGTGAAGCTGTTCAAGCTGATTTCCATTGAGGTATAACCTACGGAGGTTGGTCAGATTTCCAAACACACCTTTTTGGATGGTGGCTATTTGATTACTGCCCAGGTGTAACAGATCTAATCCCTCGAACCCTTGGAAGTCAGTGGGGCTGATATTTCTAATGTAATTACCACTGAGGTGCAATTTCTTGGCGTTTGGCGGCTTAGGTACGAGATCAGCTAGACTCTGGATATTCCTTTCCTGACAACTGACACTAATGCCAAAGTCAGATGGGTGAGCTTTGCAAGTGCAGGGCTGGGGACAGGAGAGGGGAGGGATTCGGGTTTGATAGGACACAATTTGGCCATTTTTATTACCCACTGGAATACCCGCAACGATACCATTGCCGTAAATTTTGGAGGGATTGGTAGTTTTGGGTGCTTTGGTAACTAAGGATGCTATCGTGGACGCCGCAAGGATAGACGTGGTGTGCCCGCCCTCTGGCTGGGAGGGGGGCATCCTCACGTCGAAGTCGCTGCCTACTCCCATAGGGCAGAGTTCTTGCTTATTGGTCTCCTTCAAAAGGCGACCGTACAGATCACTGGGGGTCTCGCATATAGCCTCCCCGATGAAAATGTTGTAGGGCATATTCTCCAACCAGGCTTTCAGAGGTAACAAATCACATGTGCAATTCCACGGGTTGTCGTCCAGCTGCAATTCCACTATCCTCCCGATGTGCTCCAAAACTCCAAGGTACGGGAGCTTCTGTATCCTGTTCCCTCGTATATCCAAGTGCGTGAGGGAGGCGAAGCGAAAAATGTTCTCGGGAAGGCTCTGAATAAGGTTGTCATTTAGAATTAGGACCTTCAGCTTGTGTAATTTGTTGAAGGCTCCCTTCTCAATATACTTGATTAAATTGTAGTCGGCCTGGAGGTATTCCAAGTTCTCGATCCCCCGGAAAGTGTCGGCCCGGAGCTCTTTTAATTCATTGTTATTTAAGTGCAGCTGCTTTAATGCACTGAGTCCCACGAAGGCCCCTCCCTCGATGTTCTGCAGCTTGTTGTTCCCCAGCTGGAGAGAGACTGCGTGCGTGAAATTCACAAAAGAGTTGGGGTAAAGAATGTACAAAAGGTTGTTCTGGAAATTCAAATGGTAGAGGCTGGATGCTGGAGGGAGCAGCTGCGTGGGTCTGTACACGGTTATTTTCTCACAGTTCACATAGAGGACGTTCTCGATGGACATGCAAGAGCAAGCGCTGCAGGTCTCAGCCGAGAGGTCGGAATCCGAGTCGGAAAACGAGCTCGATATGGAAAAGGCCAACAGAACAAGCAGCAGCATTTTTGCCTCTTAAAAATCCCCCCGAAAACCATTTAGTAACCTTAGAGGGGGGGAGGAAACAGACAAACAGACAATCAAAATTGGCTCCCCATACTTTTCATGCAGCAGTAACAGCAGTGATGCTTTATAATCTCCCTCTGTCAGGAAGTTGATCAAATCAGTGCCGGATTGATGTAGAGATGTCGGCTGAATCAAATGCAGTCCCTCTTTCTCCACTAGCACAATAATAATAATAATAATAATAATAATAATAATATAATAAATTAGATCCTATATAGATAATAAGCAGATGATAAACAGATAGTAATATAGCCTAAGCATATGCATCAGCATATTTTAATGCTTAACAGGGGGAAAAACTGCACATCCAATACTGAGGACAGGATTCCCATCCTGAAGAGTGCCCGAGCAGCTAAGCTTTTTTCTTTCTTTTCTTTTTTCTCTCTCTCGCTTTTTTTTTTTTTTTTTTTTACAGGATATAACGAATCACCCAAAAACCACAGCACAGAAGTGACAATAGGCAATAAAAAAATAATAAATAATAATAATAAAACAGGACTGAAAACTCACCCGCAACGTCCGTCTTCTCCACAGATGACACCTCAGCGCCGCGAGCGGGAATGCTCCCCACTCCTCAATAGTCCAGCTTCAGATTTCAGCCTTTGCGTCTCTCCCAGTCAGGCTCCACTTGTTCACGGCGCGCACTCGGTGGTACAATCCCAACCTCGCGGAGCTTTTGCGAGGCATCTCGAAGCTCTCGCCACTCGAAAGGGCACGCGGCTTCACCTCAGACCCGACGAGAAGCTGAACGAAGGCGCGTCGTTCAAGTGGAGACACCGGACCAACTCCGGCATTCTCCAGCCGGAGGAAGAGGCAAGGCGAGGCGAGCGAATGTCAATGATTCAGCTTTAACATCAGTTCACGCGCTCACTTGCTAGTTCGCTCCCCCCCTCCTCCTCCTCCTTCTCTCTTCTTCCCTCCCTTTACACTTTACCTCCTCAACAGTTCCGACGGGGGAAAAACAGCTTCATGTGCAGGAATAATAGGGAATGAATTTACTCGCCCCTGAAAACGAAGCTAAGGTGGCGGTTTATTCACCAGAATAGGAGAGGAGAAGAGGATGATGATGATGAAGGAGCGGAACGAGGAGGGGGAGTATGGGAGGACGAGAGGGAGGGGGGTAAAAAGACGTTGAGGAAAAGGGAGATGGGCGACAGAACTGACGCGGGAAATGAATAATTCAGTTGAGTCCGGTACATTCAGAGAAAGAGACGCCGCTCTCCACCGCGGCGGCGACGACGACGGCAAGTCGGTCAGAAAGTCCACTTTATTCTCGGTCCCGGAGAGAAAACCCGCCAAGCTAGTAGTCCGCCGTCGTCAGTAGCTCAGTATGGTGGTTTGGCTGCTGCATTGAGCTAGACCCACACGGAGGAAATGCGGAGATGCAAAAGGGGAGGGAGGGAGGGAGGGGGGTTTGGAGGAGGAGGAGGAGAGAGGGTGACAGGGAGGGCGACTATATAGACGAAGGAAATTCAACTTCTGAGTCCTTCAGAGAGCTCTGCTTCAGACAAGCGGCTCCCGAGCGGAGAAACGCTGTTACCATGCTAAGCTAATTGGAAAGTAAGCCGGCTCTGATGAAGGAGCTGTAGCTGTATACAGTGTATACAGGCATTCGTCCGACGCTTCCTCAGAGCTGGAACTCACAGACCGCTCAGTGAACAGCAGGGCTAAGCCAGAAACACACACCGCCACTGCAGATAGCACAGGGTCAGAGCTACTCGTAAAGGAAGTTGGTTTTAGTTAAATGGTAGCTGTAACAGGTTCACTGCTCCACTTCTTAGCAGTGGGGTAAGTTTGCACTTGACAAAAAGGAGAAGGGAAAAAAAGGTTATTATGGCGCCCCCGTCTGGCCGAGAAGCGGAATTAAGCCACCACAGATGAGTGATTTTTATGCACTGTTGCTTGCAGTTTATCAACACTTGTTCATGGAAAAAAAACCAAACAGAATTTATAGGCTATGAATTAACACATCCACACACTCGTTCACATCACATATTTGGTCATTCGTTGTTTTGTTTTCCTCCAGGTTACTCATGGCCAGAGCACGGCCCCCCGCTCCCCACAGCTGAGCAGGAGTGTGCGGTCTGATTCATGCCCTGTTAGTGCCTGTGTAAGATTTAAAAGGCAGGGAACAAGTGTTCGTGAGACATAGTGAGACCCGGTTACTTATTTAAGGCCCATGGAGGAAGGCTTCTCTCCTCCAGCTGCTCCTATTAGAGGAGTTGTTGAGCCATGCAGTGTACAACAGCAAACCATTTTATTGTGTTATTTTATTGTATTATTTTATTTATTTATTTTTTTTTCCCTCCGAAATAACACAAAAGCCTTGGGGGCCTTTTCACGCTCCCGCTATTAGCCTTGTGTCCGTGTAGCAAGTGTTCGCAATTTTGAAATTGTCAGTAAAGGTATTTTGGAAGGGAATGTGTGTGTGTGTGTGTGTGTGTGTGTGTGTGTGTGTGTGTGTGTGTGTGTGTGTGTGTGTGTGTACTTGTAATGGTGTAATTGTGAGGACCATGTATAAGTATAGGACAGCAGGAAATGTGTGGTAAAGTGAGGACTTTATACTGGTCCTTATCATCTTTTATGTTGTTTTCACCATAAATCACATCATTTTGGGAGATAATAATAATAAAAATTTAAAAAAATAGTCTTGAATACTGAGGTTTAGGTTTAGGAGTAGGGTTAGTGTTAATTCAGTACAGTAATACAAAGATCAGTAGAACTCTATGGATGACCTTACGAGTATTGTAAGACGAGCATGTGTGTGTGGGTGGGTGTGTGTGCGGGAAGGTGGTGGAGTGACTTCAGACACAATGTTTAGCACGAAGCGACAGCGTTTGCTCGGAGAATACAGGGGGTCGTGCTCATAGGCGTCTCTCCTGGGCTTCTGTCTTTGATATGCTAAACAGCTGCCTATTTTTAACTAGCAAAAGAAAGGAAATGAAGGAAAGGAAAGAGAGAGCGTAAAACGATAAGAGTGAAGGTAGTGCTGGCAGAGTAATGCTTTCCTGTTGTTTGTTTGGTTGTTTGTTAGGTAGTTTGTTAGTTCTCCACTCGTTTGTCGGATGTTGCTTGTTCTTTTTGATGACTCATCCTAAGAGCTTACTGTACAGTGATTGAGTGCCCCGTGTCTGTCCTTAATGTATGCTTCTTGTGGAGGAACCACGATGATTTAGCAGCCCCACAGACTGCAGTGTGGCTTATTACTGGCGATGCAATCTACTTATTATGGATTTTTCTTTTTTTCTTCTAGCAGTTACGTCTCCTATTAGTAATGATGTTATCCATTCACTTTGTGATTAAAAGTTTAGTCAAACATCAAACTTGCATTATTCTTTCCTTTCCATTTGGCCTCTTAGACTTGTTTAGTGAAGCAGAGTTTGCTTCTTTGGTTTTGTGCTGCAGTTACAGTGTTAGCAGCCGTCCTAATGGCTGAAATTTGTTTTCTGTTTTTTTTTTACTGAGGATTTTATGTCATACAGCAGTTTCAGACACCACCTGAGCAAGTCTGAAAAGGAATTGAAGTGAGGGGGCAATGGTGGTACAGTGGGTAGAGCTGTTGCCTCACAGCAAGAAGGGCCTGGGTTTGATTACCAGTGTCCAGGATCCTATCTGTCTGGAGTTTGCGTGGCGTCCCCGTGTCCATGTGGGTTTCCTCTGGTGGCTCCAGTTTTCTCATATCATCCAAAGATAATGCTGTAAGGTGAATTGAAGATGCTAAATTGCGTTCATTGAATGTGTTTGCCCTGCAATGGACTGGCGGCCTGTACAGGGTGGTTGCCGCCACCGAGAGCTGGGTAAGGGCTCCATCACCCAGAAGGATAAGCGGCTTAGAAGACGAATGAATGAATAAATGAACTGAAATGAAAGAAACTGGTTTACATGTGGCTCAAATGCAAAGAGCTGTAACAAGAAAATACTTGGCAATGTTCTGATGAACTGAGACTTCGTTTATCAAGAGCCAAATTACCAGCATGGAAAAAAAAAAACATCTGGTGCTTTGTTTAGTCAGCAAATCCACTGATTGTCTCAGAAAGTGCATTTTTTTTTCATATTTGATCTATAATTGTGCATTGTAGACAACAAGCCAGGGTGCTGCTAAGTCCATAATACCAATATTTGGCCTACATGTCTAATCCCATTTAAATATGTTGTGTAAACCAAGTAAAATACTTTATTATAAATACTTAATTAAACATTATTACACATGGACAAAATGCTTTTATCAATAGGCTGCCATCTCAGGAACAGCAGGCTAAATATCTCATTTAACTGTAGTATATCATTTAGCCTCTCTAGTATTTGCTAGAGCGATATTACTCCAGAGAGCAACTTTATAGATTGTCTTATTTTCTACAGGACTGACACAGTGCAACAGTGGCCTACGTGTAGAGGAACTCTACTTAAATGTTATTTTTCATAATCAACCAGACATTCCCATTTGGTGTATGTAAGCCATGTCATAATGTAAGTCAGTGGAACCAGATATTTTAACAAGCAGTTAAGGGCTATTTCTGTCGGTCTGTTCATCATGGAACATATCACACAATGCAAACGTCAGAAGCTGTGTTTAAATGATGTATAAAAGTGAAAAAGTCATGGAGATGCATGTTTTTCTTTGGTCAGTCATGATATATAGTGTCTGTAAAGTTAAAAAAGGCTGTAAAATCCTCCTCTCCACCATTAAAATCCTGTCAAAACACATTTTAGGCCTAAAACTATTATGAACAACAATTTTACAACAGGTGCAGTAACCTCTTAGGACTGTACCATATGACACTTTGCATGGCATGAAAGTTTAACACACACAGAAACGCGTTTGCCTCGTGATGCGTGTGTGTTGCATCTGCTGTGAAATAACAAGTGTCATGGAGTGGTGCTGGTACCAGGTCACATCTGGGATGAAATGGGCTTCAAGCATCAGGCAATGTGTCGTCGCTGTCCAAAAAAGACAAGTATCTTCAAAATGCCAATTTTACAGAGGAGGGCAAAAGCTGATTCGGTTTCAGTGTAAGTTCATGTATATAAACTTTATTCAGAGCAATTCTGAAGCATTTCTTTTGGTCTATCACACAATGTGAAGAACAGCTGCTGTGTCCAAATTACATGGAAGGGTAAATATTCATGGAGATATTTTGGATCTGTTTTGGAGACCAACAATGTTCTGAACCATTTCATCTAAGTTTTCTGTTTTCTAGTTAGCTTTTATTGGCAGTAAACGGGTTGGACGTCTGGTTCCAGTCTCTACTACTGTAAACGGTACACTTCTCTAGAATGGAAGGTCTTGCATTGAAACACTCTGTCAGACTTTGTTTACATCAAGAAGGTTAAATTGTGTAGATGGAATTTAGAAAACAATGTAATTCCTCTTTTAGCCTGTCCATAATATGACTTATAGTTAATAACGGTTACGAGAGAGCAGAAATGGAGGTTACAGCAGCAGTTTTCAGTGGTGTTTCAGAATCAACACCAGCATGTTCTCTTTCTGGTTGCCGAAGATGATGATGGGCTGGACTGGGCTTCTTTTTGTTGCTTTGAGCCGTAATTGTTCTTTTTCTTTAGCTATCTGCTCACAATAGTACGATACAGTAGGTCTATTGCTGTCATCTTCAGGTTAAAGCAAAACTCCACCATTTTTTTAATGTCAGAATCATTCAATCCTGGAGTCTTTCACAGGGGTTCTCATGTGAAATTATTCATTGTAGAGAAATGCACAAACTCTTTATGGTGGTAATGGAATCCAGGGGTCAGAATGTCTAACACATAAATGTAGACGTAGTATGTAGGGTCCAAAACCAGTGATGGGAAAATAGAGGAAAATCAAGGGACTTAATAAAAACTCACTCACAAACAATCCTTAATGGGCTCCCAGAGTCAAGCTTAAGTTAAATATCACTGTTCAATGAAGGCTAGGTTGGAAATTGATCTGGTCACCGATGGTGGATCAGAAGTAAACTCAGCGCTAGTTTGGTCAGTTCCCAGAGATGGAGAGTGTCAGTAGGGAATCGTTATTCAAAAGGAAGTTGGGTTTTCAGTAGTGAGCTTTCAGAAGTGATCACCAGTTACTCTGAGGGAAAAATGAACAGTACCACAACAATCTGCTTTCTGACTCTGCTCTGCTTTTCTGACTTTTTTTTTTTTCATTTTCTCTTTGAAGCCTTCGCTGCCTTTAGATGAAACATACTGTACTGTCACTTTCATTCCGCATCTTGTACCGCCCTCCCTTAACCCTTGCTTTTCAATTCTGTCAATCATACAGCAATCTAACAAAGCACGTCCCCCTAGCCAGCAAGCGGGCTGACTGACAGCTGGCCTGCTGAAATAGGATAATGAGGGGAATGACGGCAACCGGAACGTAACTTACAGCACATGAGCACGGCAAAGAGAAGGTCCATGGAGAGTAGTAGGATGAGCGTTCCGAATCTGTGGCTTGGAAAAGGCTTTGATCAGTGACCTCCCCTCATGCCACGAAGGGGATGGTTTACCTGTAGCATGTGGGCTTATTGTGTAATTGTGGATGCACTGTTCCAACGTTTCCTCTGCTGATAACGATTCTGATATCTTAGTGTGTATTTGATACAGCAGACTGGTGCAGAGGTCTCATTCCCAAAATTTTAGTGTCAAAATTCCAGTTTTATACACAGGCTCAGGCAGTTGACCAATCCGGTCCACGTATGAAATGATAATAATGTGCAACGATTAGCATGCATAATTGACATAAGGTCAAAGAAGCTTAATAATAAATTACATTTACATCATTTGGCAGATGCCCTTATCCAAAGCAACTTACAGTTTTCATCATTTCGTACATGCAGGATATATAAGGTAGTGATACAGTGCATAAAGTACCTCCCTGGTGAATGATTAAACCCCAGTCCACAGCATGGGAGGCACAGGTGGTACCCACTGCACTATACCAACCAAATCAAAATAATTAATCTAAATTTCCATGAGCCTTTAGGCAGTCAGACGGCCTCAGCTGTGAAAAGTGCTTTAATGAAAGGTGAGTACACTACAATTAAGCTGGCTGAAGGCAAGTCAGACTGAAAGTCATTTGCAGTTGTGATTTTTTCAGAAAGATTTACTTTATTTGTGAATAGATTATGTTAAATTTCGGATGTCATTTACCCTGGTACTGGGCTGGGGGTGGGGTCAGGCCAAAATGTCTATGTCTGTAAACGGGAGTGATTTGGTGGGAATGGGCAGGAGTGGTTTACAAATCAGTCTCAGGGAAACCTCTTGACTGATCCAATACCAGTGCTCTGGTAATTAGGGAAAAACACTGCATACCAAAGTCTGTGCGACTCTGGTAACCACATTTTCAATATGAAAATAGCCATCCTTTACAGAGAACCCTTTACTGTACATTTAATTAAATAACGATTTAAGATTTTAATCCCTTACTGATCCCACAGTGGGGAAATTTAGTCTTCCGCATTTAACCCATCCGTGAAGTGAAATACCCACATACACACTCACTAGTGAACACACACACTAGGGGGCAGTGAGCACACTTACCCGGAGCGGTGGGCAGCCCTATCCACGGCGCCCGGGGAGCAGTTGGGGGTTAGGTGCCTTGCTCAAGGGCACCTCAGTTGTTACTGTCAGTTCAGGGTATCGAACCGGCAACCCTCCGGTGTCAAGGCTGGTTCCCTCCCTGGTCTATGCAAATCTTATGACACATGATATAGTTCATATTTAGTTTATTGTTTTACATGCACTGCCAAGTGTAAAATAAAGGGAGCACACAAACAGAAATTGTGCACTAATAAGTAGATACTGAAGTTCAACAGAATCAACAAAACTTTCAGTTCTGGGCTGTGTGTGTTCAAACATTTGCAAATGAGGTTGTATATCATTAAAACGAACATTAATACAGTAAAATTATGAAGAATGTCTCAGAAATAGTGGTAAATAAAAGTTGAGCGACTCTGATAAACATATGTCTTGTAGAAGCATATTAAATAAAACATAACATGTGGTCTGTGCAAAACTTATGACACATTATATGGTTTATATTTTATTTATTGCGTTAAATGTAATTTTAAATAAAACATTGTGATAAACAATGGATAAACAAAAAGATGGTGCACTAAATAGTAGCTTGCTTTTACTTAAAGTAAATCAACAAAACATTCTTTTCTAATTGTGGGTGTTCAAACATTTGCTTATATGACTTATATGACAGCATATTATTGGAACATTAATACAGTAAAAAGCACCAAAAATGCCTCATCTTAAAACTAGTGGTAAAAACACTGCACACCTGTACACAAAAGTTTGAGGGACTCTGGTAAACATATGTTTCCGATATATTTAATGCACTATTGCACATTTAAATAATTAAACACATTAGAAGCAAATTAAATAAAACAGAAATTGTGCACTAACATTTATCTTAAATTAGTTCAACTAAATCAACAAAGCATTTATTACTAACTGTGAGTGTTCATACGTTCGCATATCTGACAGTATATTATTAGAACATTAATACAGTAAAATGTATCTTATCTTGAAAATAGTGGTTGATGTCTCGTGAGCTAGTTTGAAGAACAAAGCTTGGTTCCAAATGTCACCTGGGTGGTGCTGGTTTTAGTCATTCTATCACTAGAACCTGATTTACATAATTTACCTAGATTATCCAAACCAAACTACAAATACCACTGGGCTTATTCAAGGAGAGGTTTTGAAAGGGTTAAATAAACGTATCTTAGTCTGCTACTTATGGTCCTATTTTTTTGTATCGGATCTAATATTAGTTTTTGTATGAGCTAATAAAAGGTTACTGCATGGATAAATAATTTTGTTATTAATTAATAAATACTTACTAACTAACTAGCCATTAGTCATTCTAATTTCCCCAGGTGCCTAAAACATGTACACCATGTATACCTTGACTGTACATCCATGTTTGTGTTCAGTTGCATAGAACTAGGAACTACATCTGGAACTTCTATGAAACTTGCTATTTAAACTCTCAAAAATATACAGTACATTGTCAAAAATGGCTCAACAGTTCGAAGTGTGGTACAAACATTGACAATCATTTTTTTACGGTATAAGACACATCTTTCTGGGCTGGGTATTCCACATTACACCCCAAGTATTATCATGTGCTTAACAAAGCTGTTTCATGTATGTATGTTTGTCTTAATTCTTCAGTGTGCATACCTTAAATTAGTTATCACCAAACCAATATTGAATTTGCACCAATACTGACCTCAGCACACATTTCCACACATGATTTCATGTTGCTTCCTAATAACCTCCTGAGACCCGAACTTGCTTGGTGTGCAATTTTTAATTTCTCCTAGTTATTTGTGATTGGTAGGACCTAACAAGTATACAAACTAAATGCTTTTTTTGTACAGGATGTTGTTTTGGCAAAAAACAGTGTCCTCATATGAGGCCAAAGGGTCAAACTTTTAAAAAGTATCATGGTGCAGAGAAGCAGAAATGTAATGTCTTCATATGAGGACTCGGGAGGATAAAAGTTATTATAAATATGAAATTTTTGAAACCTTCTAGGACAATTTATACTCCAAAATAAACCCATGCCAGAGGACAAGAAGTAAATCCACCTACTTTTGTTTGAGCTTATGTAAATACTGCAGGAACCTGATTTGAATAAAACTAGTTTGATGGCTTCATTTGCATGAGGGCATTTTTTGGTGAAGATTTTTTTAAATTAATGTTAAATGCACAAATTCAGAATCCTTTGGCCCAAAGGTGCTTTAAAGACCAACAAATAATTAGTATTTAAGATTTAAAATTAATTTTGACCCTAATTAGCCTTTAGTTTGTTGTTAAGCTGCTGCAAATCAACAAAGAAGACATGCTCCTTTAAAAATCTACACCACCATTCACAGATTTGGGGTCACTCATGTAATAATGATTGTTATTCAGTGATAGTTCAACCAGTGTAGATCGAAATGCTGTACATGAGACACCAAAACCAGTACTTCATTTACAGTTTACAGTATTTTCAGGACAACATCAAATCAGGACTTTGGAAGTGTTATTAAATAATTAGCTACAATTTTGAGTTTTTGGTCACAAAAATACTATAAATAGCTGTTTTATTAGTAAGATTTCGTTATTGCTATTTCAAATATGAGGCACTGTGGATGTCAGTTGGCTTATAAGTTCGTTCTCAGTGCTATACAGATTTCTCACTTATTATGAAAACAGTTACAGATGTTTAATCCTAGTTTAATCATAGAACCACTTTGTTTATATGTCTTCATATGAATGGAATCAGTGACCCCAGACCTTTGAAAGACAGTTTAAGTGAGTGAATATTGAATATTGACTATTTGTGCCTGCACATAGAAGAATTTGACCTCCACATTTAACCCACTCGCATACACACTAGTGATTATACACACTTGTCCGGAGCATAGGCCAGCCCTATTCATACATCCGGGGGGCAGTTCTGGGGTTATGTGCCACGTGCAAGGTCACGTTACTCATGTCCGATTTGTTTAGGGAATTGAACTGGTGACCTTCCGATCACAAGGCTTGTTGCTTAACCTTCCACCTATGACAACTTATTTATTTGCTTATTAATTTTAATGAGTTTATTATTTTTGTCAAAAAAAATTACACGTGGTATAAGCCGTTAAGTGTCACCAAACTTTTGAACTAAAAAAAAATAAATATTGCATTGTATATTTGGTATATCATAAACAATTTGGCAGCTATGAGCCTCCTGAAGGCAACGGGAAGGAGGGACCAAGATGTACGCCACAGTGATATGTTTGTTATGCCCATGAGCAGGAACACCTGCCTCTGCTCACTTGAAGAAGAAAAAAATGTGCAGCCTCTTGCTTATGTTAGCAGATCTATGCCATCTTCTAAATTGCATCTGAGCCCGGTGTCTCTTCACATATCGGACAGCCTTTGTCCGCGGTGATAGCAAAAGTAGTTACGGTGTAGTCTGCCGGGCGCGGGTCCAAAAACAAAACATGGCAATTGTGTCTTTTGTTCCGCTCCCGTCCTCTGACATTGTAACGCACTGTGAAGAACTGAAAATGGGAAATTATATGGAGTCCTGTCCCACTATTGTGCTCTGGGTGCATTTCCCGTTTCCCCGAGTGCCATGGCCTCCCTATTAGCCGTGGACTTAGCCGAGTAAATTGAAAAGGCCTTGAAATTGAATTGCTGCATTCTGTATCTGCTTGAGGTGGTGACAGTCACCTAGCCATGATGTGTACGTTGCAACCAAAGAGAGCTTTCTTTGTAGTAATTGTGCCACGCGTGATAAAACAGAATGAGCCCAACTCGCTTTCTAAGCCCTAGCTTAGTGAAAAAGACCTCCTATTCTGAGCTCCGGCCCAGCGTAACATGGTTGACGCTCCTGCTGCTAGGGATAACGGAGTGGAAAAGCGTCTGAGCTGACCAGCAGACGGACGGTCATGCTGTAACATGCAGTTCAGTGGGGCTTAGAGCAGGTTTTATTGCGGCAGGAAGACGGGCAGAAGTTTAAGAAGCCGCGCTTCCTTGGCTTTGACCACATGGGCTCCTCGACAGGCATGAGTCAGAGCCGCTTAGCTGTCAGTTCCGTTTGTCAGGCCCCACTGCTTAACGCACTTTGGAGAAGAAACCTTATGAGAGTGAGCAAAAAAAAAAGAGTGCTTCGCTTCCACTGCTTTGGTACTGGGGTGGTCAGTTGGGCAATCCAGGTGACTCTAATTCATGGTCTCGTCGATGCATCACCCTTGCAAACCAGTGATTACATTATGTCAATACTCAGGGCCACGTGCGCAGCATTTGAGGAGGTGGTGGGGGTAATCTCTATCTCCGTGGAAGGATGTGGCGTGGCATTTGGAGGCTCTGGCAATTTCTCCCTTACACAATAAACACAACATAAACGAAAGGTCAGCCTTTCTCTGCTTATCACTTTGCCTTTTTGACATTTCTCCCCACCCCTTAAGTAAATATCGAAATGTTTCTGCATGCCGGGTTGCTGTTGCTCGTGTGTGGGGGCACACGGCTGGATCAACATTAATGCCGGGATATTAACCTTCCCGCCAGCCTTTGGTCTACAGCAAATGATCTCATCTTTAGCAAGCACAGAGGTTTTTAAGATGGACCACAAATCGCTAGACGGAGGAAACAGCACCATACCAGATATAGCATTGCCGCTAGGGAGAATTTTATTGTAAGTCCGATGGTTTGTATTGAATCTCCTTTTAAGGAACCACATTTGCCGAAAAGTCTGTTTCTCGAAGGTCCTAAAGGTTGCTAACCTAAAGAGGACGAAGCATACATGATGGGTTCCTACTGATGGGGAACACGCCTCTTCCCAGCACGTTGGAAAAGGGTGAAAGTGTTGAAAACATCTTTACAGCAAGCGATCTAAAGTTTGCAGACTTCGCAAACACTGAAATGTCAATATCTGAGGAAAACCCAGACAAACATGATTTCATTATACATGAGAAATGTCTCCGGCTGCCTAGCGATCATGAAATTGTTGTGAATTTCGAACCCTGCCTTTGTGTTGGTGAGATATACAGGAGGATATAAGGGGTCAAATCCAAGCTCAAGGAGATATTTTGAGGCAAATGTATTGCATTGGTAATGCGTCAGGATCAACAACAGTGGGAAAAATAGGCTTTAAAAAGTCACTTTGACTGGCAGGCTGGTTGATAGCTTTGGCGGTTCCTACTTTGAAACATCCGATGCTGCTTTCGCACTGAAATAAGCACCACATTATTTTTAACTATTCCTTTATGGAAGCGTCCAGCAAAGCTTGGGCTGACTTCATTCTCCTGCAGAATGCAGCCAAGCTACTTTGACAGGCTTTCACCTGACCATATCCGAGCAGTCCAGCTCGCCCCGGACACACCTGGAGGGGTTAGACGGAGAATGCAATATATCTGTCCAGATACGTCCGTTTCAGCCAACACTGAGAAGAGCTAGAAGAGATTTTGGCATCTGTCAACAAAATCACTGCATGCCAACAGCAAGGCCCATCTGCAATGTCATCCGAAACTGTTACAATGAGGGTTTGCAGGGACACAGACTTCAGCCGCTCAAGCTGTGGCTTTGACACCATGTCTGGTGGCCTGGATGCTCACAGCCAGAGACGGAGACTGAAATTCGAGATTGGAATGTCAGTAGAAAGTATACTCTGATGGGGAGGCTTTGTGTTTGACAGTTCAGTTGGTGAAACACAGATTTACAGTGAGGGGAAACAAGTATTCAGAAAGTATTCTTGTTACATGCATCATCAGAATAACAGCTGCATCCAGAAGGAAGTGTGGGTTTGCAGTGCTTTTGGGAAGGAAGGTAAAGGTTACCAGGAACAATCCATGATGATAAATGTAGACTGATATGGGTAATATTTAATGGGCTACACATACAGAAGTAGTGTCTCTCAGTATGGCGTCAGGCTGCCATGTTTGCTAATGCAAAATGCCAGACATCTCAGGATGGAGCTGTAGAGGTTTCTAATGGTGTCCTGCGATAAGCCATCCCATGCAGCATATCCATATTCTCCCACAGTTCCTGCAGATTTTGGGGTAGAGGTGGAGGAGAAGTGACACCAGGCCTTCTGGATGTGTTATCCATGACCACGAACTGTTCATCTTCAAAGTGACCATGGTGCCTCCACACATGGCTTTGTTGGTCATCTCCCCAAGACAAAAGCGGGACTCGTCACTGAAGATGACCCGCTGACATTCTGAGTTACTCCATGACAGTCTGGCACGACACCATTGCAGTCAGTCAGGTACAGTGATAAGACCTTGCTTATTCTCTTGGTGTTGAGTGTATTTAATGCACCTCCAGTGCTGAGATCCACTTTAAATTTTGTGCTGGCTTTTGTATTTGTCTTCATAACATATGAACATTAAAGTATTTCCACATCTCATAGCGGTATGTGGGCGTTAGTAATATGAAGCCACACATATATTGGCATGGTGACCGGTGCAAATGGATGATCATCAGAGAAAATGGATCATTACCTTGTTATTTTTCAGGTGGGAAAAGGCAGGAGGACATACATTACAATTTACCATGCCATTAAAAGTCTGGTGTTCAGTATGAAGATGTTTGGCATCCATGGCTCTCAAACAAATGAACCATCAGTTTATTCCAGCATTTCCAGTAGATAGAATTCTCTTGGCATTGGCCAGGCCGAGATCTATTCATAAGACTGCCAGATGGTGAAAATAGTTTCCACTGCTCCAAAATCCATATTTTTACACCACTCTAGCTGATGCCTGGCATTGTACATGATGATCCTCTGTGTGCTGCTACTCAACCATGGAAACCATGAAGCTCCTGATACACAGTCCTTGTACTGACGTTGCTTCTGTGCTTCAGTACTCGCCCGGCCATGCCAAGTTTGCATGCTTTACCGTTAAATGGCTAAGCATTTATTTCTCCTAGATGCTTATATGTTACAATAATAGCACTTACATGTGACTGAGGCAGCTCTAACGGGAGAACTGAGGTGGCATCCTTTGACAGTGCCATGTTTAAAGTAAGTAAGCTCCTCATTACAACTCATTCTACTACCAGCATCAATGCAATTAGTCTGGCAGTAGGAACTTTTAAGCACATGAATTTAATTAGGAGGAGTGTTCATATGGCATAGTATACACAGTGTGCCAGGGGAGAGGTGGAGTCGCTGCCTTTTCCCTCCGGAATGGGGCACGTTTCCCAGGTGTGCGATCAGAGGGGAACTGTGCCCTTATAAGCTGGCCCTCCCTCCAATATGAGGAATGGAGAACACATGACTTATGTGCCACACACTGGGGCGAGCCAGAGAAGGGGTAAAGGGCTCAAAAGAAAGGACTGAGTAAGCCTCGTATTTAAGTTTCACTTTGGTTTAGATACTTCATGTCTAAATAAAGCACTCTGGTTCCCTCACACCGGGTGTTTGTGTGTGTGTTTGGGTCTCGTTGAGGTTTTCCCGGTCTGTGTGCTCGACACTGAATGAGCCACAATACATATATCATATATAGATGTCTATAAAAATGGTAAAGAAGTTCATAAAGTTCACAGGGACAACATTAATAAAGAACACTTGGTAGGAAGAATGTACCTGCCTATTAGCAAAGGCTGTAAACATCACTGGATCAGTAATATCCAAGTGGAAAGTTCATGCAATCACAACTGGCCATCTCCAAACAGGTGTATCATGCAAGACTCTCATAGACTAGTCATAAAAGAAGTGGGAAGCCAGCATTCAAATTTACATTAATGTAGCACGATTTGTTTTGTTCCATTCATCATGAAATGCTCATGCAGCTGACATCTTGAAACAATGTTAAAAAAAATAATAACTGAGGAAAATATGAGAGGTATGCTGAGAAAGATATGACAGTGATTATGCACAGTGGTATGCAAAAGTTTGAATACCCCTGGGCAAATGACATCTTAGTGAAATTGGAAAGAAGTTAGCATATTTTCTAAAGCGAACAAACTCACATGTGGCTCGTTCAGGAAATGTTAGTGTTGGAGAGGTGCCTTATGGTGTCCTGCAACAATCTATCCCATGCAGCTTGCAGATTTTGCAGTGGATATGTGATGTGTGACAACAAACCATCCACCTTGGCACTGGCCATGCTGCCTGGTACATGCCTTCTTCTATTCACCGTGGTATTATCTGAATGATCAGTATGACACACAACTCACCTGCTTCCCTGAGCCCTATGATGCGAACTCTTACAAGTGGTTGATTTGCTTTTTGAACTCTTCTCTGAGGCATACTTCACTTGAAAGGATGCTAGCAACACAACAGCACGAGTCAGAATAGAAAGCATGTGCATCAGGATGACGTTATATAGCCAGTCAGGTACAGCGATACGGCCTGTCCTTGCTTATATCACATGCATGGCCAGCCGTGGGTGAAACTTCACATGTCTCATGATGTCAGACCTACCCACCAAGTTTCATTTCTTTGTGAGTGCAACTTATTTTTTGATGATAGAGTGTATTTCCTGAACAATCAGAAAAACACAGTAAACTAACTTTTGCACAGTCCATGGTTTTATTTTTTTCGATATTTATTTTATCTCCTATTATGGACGTGTTTTATGCAGCCATTTATGTGTTTTTTATTTCCACTTGTTTTAGGCATGCCCAAATATTTGCATCGGGCTGTATATGGAAATCCCAAAACCACATAAAGCCCTGCAAGTAGGCAAGTTCTGAGGATCTTCTAAAAGAGCTGAGCATTTATGTTCTCACTGATAGAAAAAAGAAGTATCTACACTTTTATCTCCACCCTAAGCTTTATCTATGATATGCATCTAAATGAGATATATAATAGAGAATAAAGAAAGATAAAGTACAAAGAACCGGCTATGGTGAATCACACAGCCAGGGGTGATGGGAAGATGATCTTGGGAGAGATTGCGCATTGCAGTAAATTGCGTGCATTGTTAGCGACTAACGTTGAGCCGTAGTGACTTCAGGGGAAATGTAATGCAAGCAAGGCTGTAATTTTAGGCAAGTGCAATTCTGTTTAAAACCATTAAACACAATTGTTTTTGTAATGGAAGGAACAGGGTTTTATTGCACTGACCGTCATCACCAGCAGAAGCTGCACGAGGAATATCAGAGAGAACAGATTAGTTAATGTCATAAAGAAGCAAAGGAGGCCAAAGCGAAGGACTGAACTCGAAGTAATAATCAAGACCAAGTCAAGCAGCCTGTGACCTATGACTCATGATGATTCAGCTTTCTGTCTGATTTCCTTGCCTTCACCAGGCTGCCTCTATATTTTTTACAAGAAGAGGTGCCAAAATGGGTTTTTGGCCGAGGTGCAGCCAGAAAAAAAATCAGACCCAGTGAATTTATTGGGGCAGCAAAGGAAAAAACGCAGAGGTCAATGACATTAGTGCAAGTATTAAACTACACTGGATTTACCAAACACAAGCGCTGCAAAGTGAACCAAAAGACCAATGTGTTTTATGAGAAATGAACTTTATGAGGAAATTATATGTACAAAATTAAACATAATCCAGTTTGTACACTTGTCATCATGAGTAGCCGCACCCAAATGGAAGTATCAGATTGCAGTGCTATTGGGAAGGAAGATAAAGGTTACCAGGAACAATACATGATGATACATTTAAACTGATATGTGTGGTATGTATTGAGCTACACATACATAGGTAGTCTCTCAGTAGAGGTTCCTAATGATGTCCTGTGGTAATCCATCCCATATTCTCAAGCAGTTCCTGCGGATTTTGTGGTAGATGTGGAGGTGGAGTGACACCAGGCCTTCTGGACGTGTGATGCGTGACAACAGATCATTCATCTTGGCGCTGACCACAGTGCCTCCACACACAGATTCGTTGGTTGTCTACAGCAAGACAACAGCTGAACGCCATGACAGTCTAGTACGACACCATTGCAGTCTTTGGTGATGTGTGTGCATGTAGTTTTGTGTCGTGCATCCGTCTGCCAGTGATGCTGGCACTAACAGGAGGACTCATGGAGGACATCACTGCTTGCTGAATGTCTGTTGGGTCGGTCTGGTACAGCGATAAGGCCCTCCTTGTCTTGGCTGAGTATGAAACTTGATTTGGAAAATGATTTGCATGTCTCATGATGTCAAACCTACCCACCAAGTTTCATTCCTGTTGTTTTATTCCTGGGTGCAACTTCTTTTTGCATGACGAGTGTATTTAAGGTCATAGAACTTAATCTGCCATCGCTACAGGCCATTTAGCATGAGCACATTACACCTCCGAGTCACCTCGGATGAATCTGGCCTGAGCACACACTCAGCTGTAAAAAGGAATTAGTTAACATGACAAATGATTATAGCTGGGTAATGTTGGATAGCTCAGCACTGCTGAAGAGACACAGTGGGCAGTGGAAACAATTATTGTGGCCATAATTCTGTGTAGCCTAACAAAATAAGCACATTTTTAAATGTCTTTTTTTTTTACAGGGATCTGTAACAATACCATCTCTTGTTTTGTTTTTACTCCCGAAGAGTATCATCTCGGTTAAAACTTTCATGTGGTCCATGTCATAAGATTTACACAGTTTCACACGCATTGTAAAACTGAATGTAGGTTGGTGTAGCTCAGCAGATAACACCACTACCCTCTAGGGAGCTGCCACCCCACGTGGGAGACTGGTGTTTGAATCCTGGGATCGGTGGCTATGCTGTGCTACACCAATAAGAGTCCTTTGGCAAGACTCCTAACATTACATTAGCCTACCTGTAATATGATTAACCTTGTAAGTCGCTCTGGATAAGAGCGTCAGCTAAATGCCGTAAATGTAAATGAATGCTAGTTGAAATGTCCAGCATAGCATAAATTATGAAAAAATATAAGATATAAATATGATACAATGCCGCTTAAAACTGTTGACCAGATTGTACACTTATCACTGATAGAATAGTTGCACCCAGAAAGAGGAGTGGGACTGCAATGCTATTGGGAGGGTAGATAAAGGTTACCAGGAACAAAAAATAATGATACATTTAGACTGCTATGATCAATATTTGTTGAGCTACACATACAGAAGTAGTGTCTCTCAGTATGACTTCAGGCTGCCATGTGTACTAACCCAACAAGGCACACGTCTCAGCATAGAGTTGTAGAGGCTCCTAATGGAGTTATAATCCATCCCATGCAGCTTGAATATTCCCACACAGTTTTTCCCACAGATTTTAGGGTAGGGGGTGGAGGTGGAAAGACACCAGGCCTTCTGGACGAGTGATGCGTGACAGCAAACCATTCATCTTGGTGCTGACCACGGTTCCTCCACACACAGATTTATTGGTCATCTCCACCAAGACAAAAGCGGGACATTCGGAGACATTCTGAGCCACTCCATGACAGTGTGGCACGGCGCCACTATAGGCAGTCATAGTAACAGTCTGCATCCATGTAGCCGTCAATCGTGCAGCCGTCTGCCAATGGTGCTGGCACTAACAGGATGACTCAAGGAGGGCATCACTGCTCGCTTAATATCCGAAATTGTGGATGTTGGGTCAGACAGGTACACCGATAAGACCCAACCTTGCTTACATCACATGCACTGCAGAGTGGGAACTATTCAACTGTTCTTCTGATGACAAGAGTATTTGAAGCTAAGTCACAAACGAACAAACGTGCAGACAGACAGATGGACAGATGAATGAACCAGCAGTTGTGTAAAGCAACGTGCAAAGGAATAGACAAACAGATGTGTAGATGGGCCAGAATGATGTGATTGATGCAAAGGATGAACAAGGTTGGTTGGAATAAACGGGCAACAGCCTTTACAGACAGGTGGTCTAGCTTCTTAGATATTAGTTATGCTGGGTTAGCTTCAGCTCACTTGAGTGGGCGGGACAAGCAATGCCACTCTTGTGATTGGTCAGGTGAATGCTTATGGAAGCATTACCCAAGATTAGGACAGCTCAGTTTACATCAAGAGGACAGAAATATCATGAATCATATTGGTCATGATATTGGCTATGGAGCAGTGTTGCCCATAGAGACAAGATTTACCTGAGTATATTCATCTAGGTTATCTGGGTCTTTAAGCAAAGCGAAGTAAACCAGTGTTGACCTTTGCTGACCTGCAGTCTCACCTGTCTTCTCAGGAGAGTAGTTTATCGCAGTGAGCCATACTGATTATCTTGTGCAGAGAGATCAGACTCGTATCAGCAACCGCTTTGATAGATTTCCACCCTAAGAGGCGCCGTTCTCACAGGGCAGGTAGGACGACAATTCCCTTGTGACTGCTCTATTGATGACTGACCGTCTCACTTTGGAGAGCAGGTTTGCCCAGAGGGGTGGCCCAGTTTCATGCTATGATGGCACTGGCCACCTCTGGCCACCCCTTGGCTACACCCCTGTTCTTTGGTACAGTGACACAGAAAAGAGCCTTCCAGTGTACAGATACTTAAAGAAGGCGTTGTGTAAATGAGAGTAGGAGGAACCTTTTAAAAGTTTAACGGGAAGTTTCGGTACCAACGATTCTCTGATTCATACCCATATTAGGACCTCTGGTTTACATCACTGAGGGAAATTGGTGTAGTTTATGAGCAGTCATCGCTGCGGCTGCTTGTGGTTAGCAAAAATGTTTTAAACCCATGTGTACATTTCATCTGAAGTGTTGTAGGATCCACAGAATTATATATAGTACTCGGTTTTAAAGTGCATGAATAAAGCAAAGTGTCTGTCGGGCATGCCTCAGCCTACAGCCTGTTCAGACGGCAAAAAGTCAAAGTGCTACAGTACCATACAGTCCGCCTACCCAGTCTTCATGTTAATGTTGCTAATTGCTAATAGTGATGTTGTCTAAGTTTACATTCACATTTACATTTATATTTATGGCATTTAGCAGATGCTCTTATCCAGAGCGACTTACAACCATGCTTACTGTTCAGTCAGAGAAGGTTTCCTAGCTAGTACAGAAGGGTTAGGGTCTAAAATTTGCCTTGAGCTCAGATGCTGCCTGGACAAGGACCAGCACTGATACCTAGAGAGAAGAAATGTTAGGCTCACAGTTAGTGCTCACAAGTGCTGGATTCGAAGACCGCAAGACAGTACGCTGTTCAGACAGCCAGTGGAAGTTTATTTCACTATCTGGGTGACAGGACAGAGAAGAGTCTGGATGCTTGCCTTCCATGCATCATAAGGGATGGTGGGTCAAGGCTGAGCCGTACTTGAAGCTCAGCAGGCATCAAGTACAGATTGACTCTTGACCATTTCCATAGGTTAGGCAGGGGCTGGTCCATTCTTGGCTTGGTAGGCAATCATGAGAGTGTAAACCTGATGCGGGCAGCTACAGGAAGCCAGTGAGTGACATGAGTGAACCTGGGAAGTCTGATCGGCTGCATTCTGGTTCTGGATACGTTTTCTTCAAACCATAGTGACCATGGTTTGGATATGCAGCCTGCTCAGTATAACTACTACTGTTTTCAATCAGTGGGCTCAGTTTAAAATGTCCACTACAAAGTAGCATGTTAGATTTGATTATTTTTATAATAAAACATGACACTAGCTAGCCTGTCAGTGTTAGCCAGCGTCAGTAACTGGACACTGGACATTTTAGACAATTAGTAATAGATGTGATATGACATGTTACTGACTAACAGTAGTTTCAATGAATGGCCTTTATGAGGTGTTTTTTCATGGTGCTGTTAGTTTCATTTTTAAAAATGACTGTATGTCTTAGCTCTTGAAAGGTTTGGGTGATTTCCTGAGCATTAATATTATGTTCTATTTTCTACACTGTAGTAGATAAGTGTTCTCGCTCTCTGTAGAAATAGTATCGTCTGTATTTAGAGAAAAATAATGTTGAACTTGGATGGCAGAATCACCGGTGTTTATTTCAAATGGCATTGATTATATGGCCTGTGATGAAAATGCCTGGATAGTGACCTACGTTCATTTGCAACAATCAGTGAAAAGTGCTGTTGTTAGCCCCATGCAGAATTTGAGGGTATTTGTTAAGGTCAGATACCGTTAGGTAATTTTAAGCATGAAGCACAGTCAAGCTCCTGAAATGCTTTGTTATGCTGGAAAAGCAGTTGATTTAAGCATTACCTGGTTGATTATAAGATGGAAAGGTCATTTTTTAGGTGTGTTTCAATGTAAAAATGCACGACACAAATAGGGCTTTAAGACTGGGCTTTCAAACGAAAAGATTTGCCCAGCGAACAACGTTTCCACCCTTGCATGCATGCTACAAGCAAGCATTACTATTATTAAGTCTACGATTAAACTAAATTATTACCCACCCAACACCAGACGTCATACGGACGTTGTTTTTTATTGGGCTGAATGAGATCAGCGCATCATGGCCTTTATTTAGCCCGTTATAATCCAAATTTAGCCCCAGACGAACGTCTTTTTTTTAAGATTGGACACTGGAATATGATCACTGATGTTTATATCTGCCAGCATACACTTTCTAACTGACTCAGTCTTTCTCAGTGAGCTCTTAAAGGGCCAGGATGTACTGAATGACTGATTTGGTCTTTCACAGTTGGCTCTTTAAGGGCCAGGACGTGCTGTGTGACTGACTCTGTCTCTATCCAAGAGCTCTTAAAGGGCCAGGATGTGCTATGTGACTGACTCAGTCTCTCTCATTGAGCTTTTAAAGGGCCAGGACGTGCTGTGTGACTGACTCAGTCTTTCTCAGTGTCCTCTTAAAGGGCCAGGACATGCTGTGTGACTGACTCAGTCTTTCTCAGTGGCCTCTTAAAGGGCCAGAATGTGCTTTATGACTGACTCAGTCTCTTTCAATAGGTTCTTAAAGGGACTAGATGTGCTGTGTGACTGACTCAGTCTCTCTCAGTGAGCTCTTAAAGGGCCAGGACGTGCTGAATGACTGACTCAGCCTCTTTTAGTGAGCTCTAAAAGGGCCAGGACGTGCTGAATGACTGACTGGGTCTCTCCCAGTATGCTCTGAAAGGGCCAGGAAATGCTGAATGACTGACTGAGTCTCTCCCAATATGCTTATAAAGGGCCAGGATGTGCTGTCTAACTGACTCAGTGTTTTCAGTAGCATCTTAAAGGGCTAGGACGTGCTGCCAAACTGATTAAATCTTTTTCAGTGGCCTCTTAAAGGGCCAGGACGTGAATGACTGTGTTTAGTTGGACTGTTGGAGCACAGACACAGACAGACAGATGGACAGGCGTGTATTATTTGTGAACTGGTTTTTAAAAGACTTTAGCGGGCTGCACAATCTGACTGGGCCTGTGTACTGAATGATCAGTGAAAATTGCTTACCCTTTGGGAGTCTCTCACAGTAAGCCATGGCTTCTGTTATTTCTTTAGTATTTTAGTATTTTATCTTCATGATCTGTCACCAGTGGGGCTTCATAGTTCCTTTAACTGGACCTTATTTATGGTTACCTTTGAACTTTGTATTAGATTGGGTAAAATGTTAATAACCCTGTGAGAGGAGTCGCTCTGAGCAGCAGGGGGAAGAATAAGATTCAGGCTTTAATAGCAGCAGTGACCTCCAAAAGTTTTACTCTAATAGTAATTATCATATTAATCAGAAATTCACACATTTCATTTGTAATATTGTGTGCTGCATGTTTGAATTTCAGTGTAATGAGTGTTGGGCTTTGTCCTTGAAGGAAGTTGGTGGGTTTAAATAAGTGTTTTAAATCATCAATACTATCACCCTGGGCACCAGTGCAGCAGGTCTGTTAACGTGAGTAAGTTACCCCTTTAAGAGTCTTTTAGTGTAAATAACTATGAGTTCCATCTTAAGAGTTTTTTCTAAACGACGGTTGATTTAAAAATCTAGCTCCTGTCAAAAATGGTACAGTTGGTCTACAGAACATCTCCTGTAGTCTTTTTGTATTATCAATGCCATATGAAGAATATAATATGAATTGTATTATGAATGCCTTATGATGAATATAATATCATGAGTTGGTATAGTAGGTTAGTATAGTGTAGTGGGTAACACCTCTGCCTCCAATGTTTTAGACTGAGGTTTGACCCCCTAATTGGGCAAGCACTATACCACTATATAAGGAACCCTGGGCAAGACTCCTAACCCTCTCTTCACCTGAAATAGTCAAATAAGAGTGCCTGCAAAACACCATGAACGTAAAATGTAAATTCAAGTTGACGTAGTAACCTGAAAAGGTTACCTTTCACTTTTCAACCAAATCCCACCACTGTAAACATTGTTATGGCATCAAAATTGACCATTCATTGCTTAGTCAATTGAGGATTATGCTAAACTGAGCTGCAAAAGTCTGTACTGAATTCAATGTTGTGGTGATTTCACAGAACCCACTCACATGGGTGATGCACAATACATGGCAGCCAATGAGAACAGACCTCATTCATCTTGGATCAGACTTAAAGGCACAGTAATCAGCTTGAGCTCAGATATATATATATATATATATATATATGTATGGCCAAAACAAATTTTTTTTTGATTCAAACTTTCTTAAATAACAATCTACTGTATAAGAAAACCATTTCAGATGTCTATTAAATGTTATCCTAACAGTATTTAAGCAGATAATCTTTTGGAAAACCATTATATCTTTAAACATCTATAATGCAGAAAGATCCGCAAGAAGTCTGCCAATTCAGACTTCAGAACTATTATATTCTAACCAGAGATCCCCGCTGAGTGGCAGCATCGGTCAACATCAAAAGGTAATCTTTTAAAAAGCTGAATATAAATATACTCATTGACAAAAATATATAATGCAAAAAGAAACAGCTGCAGGAATCAGATCAACCCTTATATGTGTGAATATGCTGATGATGTATGTAAATGATTAGAGTTTAAAGATTATTGGGAAAATGTGTACAATTGAAAGTGGTCTCTAGTGCCCTGTTGGGCACCTCTAGCCTGGATACAAGATGAGGTACCGTTGGGTGTGGAGGCATACAGGTTTTGATTGACATCCTGCAGCACATTACTGAAGTTACAGCTCGACCTGTAGATCCTGCACACTCATTGGTTGCCAGCTGGTCCCAAAAATGTCAGTTGGAAGTGAAACCTGTCTTTCTAGAGATGTAATTTGTGACAACAAACTGTTCATCTTGGTGCTGACCACGGTGCCTCCACACACATATTAGAAGGTCATCTCCACCAAAAAAGGAGGACTCATCACTGAAGATGGCATGCTACCAATCAGTGTCACTTCATGACAGTCTGGCACAACATCTTTGCAGTCTTTGGCCAAGTTCACATGGTGGTAGGCGCAGGTGTCATAGCGGTCTGTGTGCATCTAGTCCTATGTCATGCTGCTGTTTGCCAAGGGTGCTGGCACTAACAGGATGACTTATGGAGGACATTACTACTTGTTGAATGTCTGCAATCGTGACTGTTGGGTCAGTCAGATAAAGTGATAAAACTTGAATCACTAGCATGTCTCCCAACATCAAACCTACCCAGCGAGTTTTATTGCTGTCGGCTGATTCCTTCTGGGTGCAACTCTTTGAGCAACTAATACAGTATTATAGTTACTGTCCTGAACATTGGAGGCGCATTGGTGGAAAGAGTGAGCAGCTTTAAGTTTCTTGGTATTCACTTAGCTGAGGATCTTACTTAGCTGAGGAGGCCCAACAACGCCTCCACTGTCTACGAGGGCTGAGGAGAGTCAACCTACCCATCAGCTTCTCTGCAACTTCTACAGATCCACCGTGGAGAGCATCCTGACAAGCTGCATCACTGTGTGGTGTGGTAGTGCCACCTCTGCTGAGCGCAAGGCCCTGCAGAGGGTGGTGAAGACTGCACAGCACATCACCGCAACTACTCTCCCACCCAAGAGACAAGAGATGTCTGAGGAAAGCATTCAACATATCCAGCCATCCCCTCTTTCAACCTTTGCCCTCCAGAAAGAGGTACCAGAACATCCGAACCAGAATCACCAGATTCAGGAACAGCTTTTACCCTGGAGCTGTATACATACTGCATATAAATATTTGGACATGGACATGGCTTTACTCAAGAAAGTCTTATCCTATATCCTATTATCCCAGTCCTATGTAAAACTACAAACTGCAGGCAACTCCAAAAACCTTTATCAACATCGACTAACTTATTTACGCATGTTTAACTCCTTAACAGGAAAACATTTAAATTCTGGAAGTTTACTTTAGAACTTAGAACAGAAAATTCAACTGAAACTTTGCCATCTATGTGCACGCATACAAGGTCTACATCAGCGTGCTAGCGTTCCATATATTAAGCTGTTGCTCTCAGAACAATGGACTGGCTGCCCCAGATCATACCACTCCCACTGATCTTATGAAACCAACTTGCTTTGAACACAGTTCCTCCTACTGTGCAAGGTCAAGGCTTAGTGATGATAAATAAAGTGCACTTCAAATCTATGAGTTCTTTTGTTCATATTCCCCACACATGTGCTCTTAACAGTATAGTCTTCTATATGTTCCAGTAAGAAAAGTCTACATGAGTGTATAGAATTTAAGTATGCACAGCATCTGCAGTTGACAGCGTCTTCTGCCGACTGTTGCACCAAGGCTGGGTTTGTTCTCAGAGCAACATTTATGACCATTTACTCCTCATACCTCGGCATATATCTTTTTAATGCCTTCAGTGGTGAAGTCACATTGTTCTGAGGGTAGTTATACAGCAGTGGATGAAGTTTATGCTGCTCACCAGCAATCAGACATGGACTGGCATTTTACAAGGAGCCTAAAATTATCCTTAACATTTTCACCAACTGTAAGTACATGTCAAGACAGCAGTGTTCAAAAAGGGCTTTTCAGTGTACTGTGTTATTGGCATTATTTATATAGCTTTAAAAATCTGGTATTGTATGGCGTGCCTGTTGCCATCTCTAGCCATGATCAGAAAAATTTGACTTTAATATTGAATATATTGAATATTTAAGCATATGATGAATTTACAATGTGTACTCGACATACATCCTGCATTCTGTAACTACACAGTATACACTCATCATCAAAACAATAGTCTCATTAATAGTTGCCCCCAGAACGAACGTCGGCGTCACCAAAGACTGCAATGTTGTCGTGCTAGACTGAGTTCTGAGTCATGGAGTGACTCAAAATAACAGCGGGTCATATTCAGCGATGAGTCCTGCTTTTCTATTGACGGAGATGACCAATAAATCCATGTGTGGAGCCACCATGGTCAGCTCTAATATGATTGGTTTGTTATTGAGCACCACATGTCTAGAGGACCTGGTGTCACTCCACCTCCACCTCTAGCTGGATGGTGCATGGGATGGATTATCACAGGACGCCATTAGGAACTTCTAGAACTCCTTGCTGAGAAGTCTGGTATGGTATGTTAGCAAACATGGCGTCCCAGTGCCATACTGAGAGACACTACTTCTGTATGTGTAGCTCAAAAAATATTACCCATATCAGTCTACATTTATCATCATTTATTGTTCCTGGTGACCTTCATCTATCTACTAAATAGCTTCCAATTGCAATCCCACACTTCCTTCTGGGTGCAGCTATTTCTTTAATGATGAGTATTGCATGCTGTGTCATTACAATATGGAAATACCTATAGAAAAGCTATGCACATTTGTCAGTATGTGTCATGAGAGCACTCATCAGCTTCAAGATTGGCCAGTATCCTCATATAGACAGCCATTTCAAAAGCCTGTGCACAGTTTTTTGGGTCTAAGAATTAATGGTGCCCTTTTCAATGAGCTCTGAACACTTCGTCACTGTGCGAAACCTTTGTAGAACTTAAGACTATCCCTGGAGACAGAGCTTAATTTGTAGATGATGAGTTCCTGGAACCCCGAGTAGCGATCCAGCAGGCTGATGTGATTTAAAGAAAATGCTTCAGACATGCAGCTTGGTGTGAAGTTCCCCCTATAACACTGGGACTTACCACTAACCAGATGGGAACCCTCAGGGCCTTCTAGGCCTAATGATTTCTGGAAAATAATAAAAAAAAGTGTGTGTTATTACTGTCACTGGTATTCAATAGAATCATGCTTATGTATAAACCCAGCTGGAAGTATTAGATTGCAAAGGATCATTGCAGATGCAGAGCAGGACATTCGACACTCAGGTATTGTTTTTCTCTGCTGTATCTAGCTAAGTGAGCTCTCCTATTGATTTGCGAAGAACCGAACACCTAAATAAGATTTACTGCCAGCAATATTATAATGAAGTGACAGCGGAGTCAAATAAGTTTTGATTTTCAATATATGGACCAATATTGTGAGAAAATACACCTCTCCTAAGCCTTCTGGAAAATACCAGATACATGATTGACTGTACACATGGGCAACAGCCAGAGTTGTTAAAAATGCAGTTTAGAAGCTTCAGACAGAGCTTCATTTGTCCTGCTCCTGACTGCAGTGTAGATATTTTGCTCTGCTCCTACTTGCCAATGAAATTTACTCCAGCATCTCAAGATATTGTGCCGGGACTCCTGAACCCTGCAGAGTCAACTGCACTGTGTTTAATAGAGGGAAAATGATGGTATCTGAGTGTTTTTGAGGCAAGGATGCATGTTAGGGTGAGGTGCTGTTTTATGAGGCAAGGATGCACTTTCCACAGGCCTCACTGTTTACAGTTTACACACGTATCGTTTACTGGTGTATTTGTCTTTGGACTATGCACTATACACACTGTATTGCCAAAAGTATTCACTCACCCATCCAAATCAGTGAATACAGGTGTCCCTAACACTTCCTTGGCCACAGGTGTATAAAACTAAGCACCTAGGGAAAAAAAATTAGTTGCTCTCAGGAGCTCAGTTAGTGCAAATTTTGTGGGAACAGTTTGGTTATGGCTCCTTCCTGTTCCAACATGGAAGAACTTGACTGGCCTGACCTCAACCAAATAGAACAACTTTGGGAGGAATTAGAGTATTCTTAATAACAGGGCTGGAGAAGGAGCCTGTTTCCTTTAGGTATATTACCCTGTATTGGTATAATGACTAATTTAATTTAATTTAATTTAATTTAATTTAATTTAATTTAATTTAATTTAATACGTATCAACCCTGTCCAAAGAAAAACAAGTATCTTCAAAATGGAAACTTTACAGGAGCAGCCAAAAGCCTAATCAAACTCTGTTGTAAGTCGAATCAGACTTTTTCCAAGGGATTTTGGGCTATTTGTGTTTGTCCATTCATCAAATTTCCATGTAAACAGCAGCTGCTGTGTTCAAATGATACATATTTTCATTGGACAGTGACCATATGCATGATAAGCATCATACATCTAGAATGTCACAGTATTACAATAATAACCCTCCCGTATGGCATCTATAATATACGTCATATAGGAAACCCTGAAGTGTCCCCACATAATGCCCTTTGGAGGCACCTCATCTGTTCATCCGCTGAGTGAATGACATTGCAGCCCTTTAAGTATATCATATTTCAGTTGGCAGCATTGTGATGATAATTACCAACCGATGTTGTGCATTCTTTCAGAAATCATTTCTTTGTGTTCGCCGGTATTCTGCACCATAAAGCTCATCAGGCACCCTGATAATGAAGTCCATCTCTCTGAGCCCACATTTCCACTTCTCGCTAATTGGCGCTTTTTACAGCTGGCCTTCCATCGCCGTCTGAGTTAGCTCTCAGAGGGGGAGATTGGTCTCCCTACGAGCCTAGATCTAACTACCCCCACCCCCACCCTCCAACCGCACGAAATACCACAACCCTGTCTTTCAGCCCGATGTCATCACTTCATAGGATTTTGTTTAATTAGGCAGCAGTCAAAAATAGCTGGGGTACGGCAGCACTAAGAGCAAAAAGGTGAAGTGGGATAAAACAGACAGAAAGCTCTCTTCCTGAAACCCCACCCCCCCAATCCCATTTTCCAGCACATTTGCGGCTCCGGTGTGGCATTTAATGTCTTCATATGTTCCGGCAGCCTGTCAAAATTCACCACTAAATTTGACTCCTATTCTTAGAGGTGTATTGTACAAGCATTCACACAGACGCAATACAGTACTGGAATAGATGTTCCTTATAGGAAAACATCCCAAAAGTAGCCGCACACTGACAAATAGAAGGATCAGAAAGTGTCTTCTGGAGTTGCTGATGTAAATGCTATTGAGATGTTCTCTGAATGTACTATTGATGCTACTGAAATATGCATTTATGAAACACCCAATTATGCACACTATTTTACCTGAATAGGTGCCAAAAGGGTTCTCCGGAGTTCTGGCAGACAGGAAGAATGTTTGGTTCCCACAAGATGTTTTCAATCCATAGTTTGAAGCTACTCAGCTGTAAAGTTCTCTACCGTTGCAACAACACATAAGAGAACTCTTTGAACGACCCAGATTTCTCCACCTATGAAATGTGCTCTGGTCATTCTCACTGTCCAAAAGTGATTCCAAATGTTCACTTATTTGTATTTGCAAAAGTGTGGGAAATAAAAAGCACCATCACTGCTGAAACTCTAAATATATTATATCTTGTGTGTTTCAAACAGCAGTTTGAGTTAGTATCTTAAAATAATGATTTATTCTCCCAAAATATTGACCTATAAATATCTTAAGATTTAAAGATTCATTTTCTCTAATATTATGACTTAATGTATATAAAAAAAATATTTGCAAATTTTCTTAAAATAAGTTCTTAAATAAAAACTAACTTTTTCAAAAAAGGGAAAAAAGTTATTATGATTAAATACTCAGAATGGTTTACTTATATATATATATATATATACAGGGGTTGGACAATGAAACTGAAACACCTGTCATTTTAGTGTGGGAGGTCTCATGGCTAAATTGGACCAGCCTGGTGGCCAATCTTCATTAATTGCACATTGCACCAGTAAGAGCAGAGTGTGAAGGTTCAGTTAGCAGGTAAGAGCACAGTTCTGCTCAAAATATTGCAATGCACACAGCATTATGGGTGACATACCAGAGTTCAAAAGAGGACAAATTGTTGGTGCACGTCTTGCTGGCGCATCTGTGACCAAGACAGCAAGTCTTTGTGATGTATCAAGAGCCACGGTATCCAGGGTAATGTCAGCATACCACCGAGAAGGAAGAACCACATCCAACAGGATTAACTGTGGACGCAAGAGGAAGCTGTCTGAAAGGGATGTTCGGGTGCTAACCTGGATTGTATCCAAAAGACATAAAACCACGGCTGCACAAATGACGCTGTATTGGTCGCAAAAGGAGGCCCTACACCATACTAATAAATGATTGTGGTCTAAAACCAGGTGTTTCAGTTTCATTGTCCAACCCCTGTATATATATATATATATATATATTTGACATGTCACGCATCTGGGTTTTCCCGGCACATCTGGTCTTCTGGACTCAACTTCCCAGAGGACCTTGCTCGATGACATCACACCCACATGTCCCCAACTGCCCAATCAGCTCCACTCTTGGTCTCCTGAATTCTAGCACCAGCTGACTCCAATCATTACCAGTTGCATTTAACCCTGATTCACACACACACTCAGTGCGGAGTTTTGCGAAACCCCTCTGTTTGCAGTCCTGTGCGTTTCTATCCTGTTTGTCTTCTCAGATTTCAACCCCTTTTGCTCTCTGCTCCATCCCTTGTTTGACTTCGATCTACTCCTCCCCTGGCTTTTTGTTCCCTGTTTATCCTTCGACTATTCTCTCAGTTTCCTCCCTTTGCTTCATCAGCCCCGCTGACTTTTCTTTCTTGGTTCTGACCTCTGGCTCGCTTCATGACTCTGGCTTTGCTCTCCTCCCTCATGTTAATCTGTGCGTTGCTGCTTCGTTACACTGCTCAACTGTTAAATAAAGCCTGTTAGACTTTTAGCTCTGTGTACGTCGGTCCGAGTTCTTTGTCCTTGGTTATTTTTTATTTTTTCAAAATAATAACCATATTATAATCAAAATTATTCGATTTTTGTCTTTTATTATTATTTTTAGTAATTTTCTTAAGAATGATTACCTAATGTTATGATTAATATGTTTTCAGTAATTACTTTTTTTTTATTATTGCCTTGATGGAAATATATATCAGAATAATGATTAACTTTCTCAAGATTCAGACTTAATACTCCAAAACATACATCAAGTTTATTAATTTAATTGAAAATAAATAAATCATTACATTTCTAGAAGGTACATAAATATAGCATCATAAATAATTAGTATAATTATTTTCACACAATTAATTATTTTGAAATAGTAAGTGTTTTGTATTTGTAGTGTTTGGTGTGGGGGGATAAGCCATTCATATAGTTAACAATTTTTTAGGGAAGGGTATAACCAAATAACCCCTACAGGGCATTTATTTTTTACAGATCATAATATAATTACTGAAACTCAACTACCCAGCCATGATCTACTAACCCTTCATCCTGCACTGCTGATATACGGTTATGTTAATGTTAGGCAATATTAATGAGTTCATGTTAAGTGCCAGGGAGGCACAGAGCCCAGCAAATGACACCTCTGTTCTCCCACAGGCAGCTGTGGTGGTATACTTGGTCCAGAACCTCCTGCAACCACCTGGACAGCGTACCCGGCCAGTTATTAAACCTCCAGCTTCAGGGGTTGTAGCTGCCGGAGATGATGCAGTTTAGTGGAACAAACAAAGCAAATCAAATGAAAAGAAAAGCAAAAAATATGCTGTTTTCCTCATTAGAGGAAGATTCGTGTGGACCAGGAGGGGAGTATTACCTCAGGGCCCTTTTATGAGAACCAAACAGGATGAAGCAGCGCTTTCTGCCATGGTGCCCATCGATAACACATTTCCTGAACTTTAGCCAACTAGGAGCACTATGAAGAGGAATCAAACAAAATACACATGCAGGCATGAACACATTATCACCTTTACCGCCCCCAACACACTCACAATACCATAACGTTCTATAGGTGTACCACAGCAAAACAGGCCCAGTGAGAAATGTGCTCCTTTACTGATACAGATAAAAACCCTGGCCACATGGGATGAGCAAAGGAGTGGTTACAAAGCCAAAGGCCAAGACAGGAACATCTCGCCATGCTTTGAAAAAAAGAAAAAGGAAAAAAAAGCATGTCTGGCAGCTGATTACATAGTGGCACCGAAGTTGGAAGTTAAGAGAGCCTTTTGTTGCATTTAGGTTGGAATGCGTTTGACTGTGGAAGCAGAAAGAACACACAGAATGTTCTTGGCTATTTTTCTCAGACCAAACCCTTTCACAGTTTCACAAATAGCTAAAAGCAGTTCAAATACAAGCAGCTGTATTGCATTAATGTGCTTTCTTACCATTGCTGGTCTGTCATCCAGGTGTTCTGCACCTCCAACAGAGAAAAAACAAATGTTAAAATTAGCAGCGAAAAAATGATTTTGCATTGTGAGTTACAGGGGTTGGACAATGAAAATGAAACACCTGGTTTTAGACCACAATCATTTATTATCATTTATTAGTATGGTGTAGGGCCTCCTTTTGCGGCCAATACAGCGTCAGTTGGTCTTGGGAATGACATATACGAGTCCTGCACAGTGGTCAGAGGGACTTTAAGACATTCTTCTTGCAGGATAGTGGCCAGGTCACTACGTGATGCTGGTGGAGGTTCGTCCTTCTTGGTGGTATGCTGACATTACCCTGGATACCGTGGCTCTTGATACATCACAAAGACTTGCTGTCTTGGTCACAGATGCGCCAGCAAGACGTGCACCAACAATCTGTCCTCTTTTGAACTCTGTTATGTCACCCATAATGTTGTGTGCATTGCAGTATTTTGAGCAGAACTGTGCTCTTACCTGCTAGCTGAACCTTCACACTCTGCTCTTACTGGTGCAATGTGCAATTAATGAAGATTGGCCACCAGGCTGGTCCAATTTAGCCATGAGACCTCCCACACTAAAATGACAGGTGTTTCAGTTTATTGTCCAACCCCTGTAGAATGACAGGTCCCAAAAACAAAAAAAACCAAAACACAAACCTCTAAAAATTTAATCAAACAAACAAAAAATAATAATAAATTGATACCACATGTGAAATGTTAATAAAAGCAGAAAGCTGTGGTTAATAAATGTCCTGAATTATGATGTTTTAGACCATTACCATACATTGCTTGTGCAGCGTCAGCTTTTTAGCAACAGTTATTAATAAGGGTGCATAAAGCTGACAAAGACAAGACTGTAGTTTCACGCTCGGCTGTGCAAGGACAGGCATCATCGCTGTACCTGACTGACCCAACAGCCACGATTGCAGACAATCCTGTTAGCAGACATTTGGCCATTGGCAGACGGCTGTGTGACGCAGGGCTGCATGCATACAGACCATTAAGATAACTGCTCTTATCACCACGTCAACGTCATGGAGTGACTCAGAACAGCAGCTGATCATCTTTAGTGACAAATACCCTTTTTGTCTTAATGGAGTGTGTGGAGGCACCGTGGTCAGCGCCAAGATGAACGGTTTGTTGTCACACGTCACATGCCCAGAAGGCCTGGTGTCACTCCACGTCCTGCCCTACCGCACAATCTGCAGGAACTGTGCGAGAATATTCAAGCTGTATGGGATGGATTATCACAGGACACCATTAGGAACCTCTACAACCCCGTGCTAAGACGTCTAGCATGTTGGGTTAGCTAACTTGGTTGCCAGACATCCACCCAGAGTCACTACTTCTGTTTTCTGAAGATTTCTAATTTTCAGTATTTAACTCATTGCAGCTTCCGTGTCTTTTAAAGGAATCTGCAGGGATGTTTTGCCACACCTCCAGAAGTTGGTGACTAATTTAACAAGTAGTGTTTTTTAATGTATGTATTTATTTTAACTGTGTATTAACAATTAACAACAGCTTTCCAGAAGGACTGAATTGGTTGATGGTGGATGTAGATTTCTGGAATGTCCTATGCATAGTGAATGCAGATGGTTTAGTGTAATACACCCATTTTGTGTATCTTTGTCTAGTTAAATGAACTCTATGATTGATTTTACAGCGAATCAGCTACATGCTGTAATACACATTTCCTCATCATTGTCCCCAGGCGAGATCTGGACCTGTGAAACTATAGTCCAAGTTGAGTGGCGAGTGCGTCAACGGAAAGCCTCATTCAAGTCTGAGTCTCTTACTCGAATCCCCTTGTTGGTAGCAGCATGCCACGACATAACTCGGACACCCCTGCACTGCACCCTCTATCCCATAGCTTCCCATCAATAATTTAATCTCAGGTCTGTGTGTCTGAGAGGAGCCCCGGTCTCTGTCCTGTTCTTCAGTCGTTCTTCAACATGTTGTGTAAAGAAGATGTCAACTAGTTCAACTGCTGTTACAGCGCTGTGCCGAGCTGCCAAGTTCTATCAATGGGTGTGTGGGGAGCATGCATCAATCGAGGCAGAGCATCCGGTTTCATCCCTTTGTCCCCCCCGCGCACTTCATGCACCCAGGTTTAATTAGAATCCATTTTAAATATTCATGACTGTTGTCTCTACTGTAATCCTGGGAGGAAACCAGATAACCGGGTGGAAGGAAACCCGACGACACCAAAACATACTCGCTGACAGCTCCAAGCTGCTTAGCAATTAATTAATTACCCTTTTCCAGAGGGAGATTATAACGTATAAATATTCGGCCGATCATGGCGGCAGCGAACCGTAAAGATGGGAGAGTAAGTGGAGAGGGCAGGTGAAAGACCCTGGTGTTAATGCAGCCACATGGTGCGGAGCAGGTTGTGAATGAATATGCATGGGATCAGTGTCAAGGGATGTGGAGGTTACAGAGGCTAGGTCTCCGCAACTTTGCACACATCACATAGCAGTTGAATGGAGGCAGTGGTGTGTGGGTCATAGCGTTTTCCCCTCGCGTGCTCGGCCCAACACGGGACAGTGGGCCTGAGCAATGATACAATTTCTCTGGGTTGAACAAAGGGTGGCAGGGCGAAGATGAAGGCAACTCAATCCCATTGGCTGAACACTTGTTGCAATGGCTCCAGGGATTACCTCGCTTTTGTAAACCAGGCTGAAGCGAAGCAAGCTGCGAACCAAGAAGAGTTCCTTATAGGCTCCAAAAGATGCCAGAGACAAAAATATATTTATAGTTGCATGTTAAAGTTCTCCACTCTAAGCAGCCCCATTTTGTGACTTTCATCGAGTAGATGTTCAATTGCGAACTCATTGTAGCAGAATGTGGAACTGTGTTTTTTATAGGTTCGAGTTATCTTTGCATTATTACAGTGTATTGCACCTCAGGCCAAGATCTGGCAGGCGGTAAGATATCTGCTGATTGACACCTTTTCGCCTGATACTTTAGCTTCAGAGAGTTGCTGCTAAACTTTGCTGAGCCAAAAAAAAGTACTAGGAAAGAAACTCTCTTCATAAACAGTCACATACTGCAGTGGGAAAAATGTTGAGACTAAAATTGCAGCGATTAATCACAATCACTGTAAGTGGACCATGTGCCCTGCGGGCAACATGACATTGGTGGAATTAAAGAAGGGAAGCCTGTAGTGGCTGTAGTGAAATAGCTGAAGGGTACCAATCACTGGTCACATCAAGGAAATTATAAACAATACCAGCAGCAAAGTATAAGCAGTATAAGCATTCCTGTGGTGTTGTAGCTCTACAGGAATGCCATAAAGCCATGATTAACACCTATATCCTGTGATATTTCCAAAGGCAGTTTGAAAGACGACAGCAGGCATAGCTTTTGGGTGCTTCAGGAAACTGAAACTGTCAGACTATATACATTCTGCCTTATTAAAGCTGTAATGGATAAAACTTTGTATCTGCAAAATGATAATTTTGTAGGGGTAGTAATGTGAGTAATATGTGTGGTAATATAAAGACCTAGTACTCCAGGTTTTGGAGCATTTTAATTGATCATTTGCAAAGTTACAATTGACCCATGTCTCCCAGCCAGTCAAACATATATTGCAATTTTTAATGTATCACGGTTGACAGTATTGGCACCCTCAGCCTAATACTCGGTAGCACAACCTTTAGACAAAATAACTGCAAACAACCGCTTCCGGTAACCATCAATGAGTTGGGATTCAGGTCTGGACTCATTGCTGGCCACTTTAGAAGTTTCCAGTACTTTCTCTCAAACCATTTTCTAGTGCTTTTTGAAGTGTGTTTTGGGTCATTGTCCTGCTGGAAGACCCATGACCTCTGAGGGAGACCCAGCTTTCTCACACTGGGCCCTACATTATGCTGCAAAATTTGTTGGTAGTCTTCAGACTTCATAATGCCATGCACACGGTCAAGCAGTCCAGTGCCAGAGGCAGCAAAGCAACCCCAAAACATCAGGGAACCTCCGCTATGTTTGACTGTAGGGACCGTGTTCTTTTCTTTGAAGGCCTCGTTTTCCCTGTAAACTCTATGTTGATGCCTTTTCCCAAAAAGCTCTACTTTTGTCTCATCTGACCAGAGAACATTCTTCCAAAACGTTTTTGGCTTTCTCAGGTAAGTTTTGGCAAACTCCAGCCTGGCTTTTTTATGTCTCTGGGTCAGAAGTGGGGTCTTCCTGGGTATCCTACCATAGAGTCCCTTTTCATTCAGATGCCGACGGATAGTACGGGTTGACACTGTTGTACCCTCGGACTGCAGGGCAGCTTGAACTTGTTTGGATGTTAGTCGAGGTTCTTTATCCACCATCCGCACAATCTTTCGTTGAAATCTCTTGTCAATTTTTCTTTTCCGTCCACATCTAGGGAGGTTAGCCACAGTGCCATGGGCTTTAAACTTCTTGATGACACTGCACACAATAGACACAGGAACATTCAGGTCTTTGGAGATGGACTTGTAGCCTTGAGATTGCCCATGCTTCCTCACAATTTTGCTTCTCAAGTCCTCAGACAGTTCTTTGGTCTTCTTTCTTTTCTCCATGCTCAATGTGGTACACACAAGGACACAGGACAGAGGTTGAGTCAACTTTAATCCATTTTAACTGGCTGCAAGTGTGATTTAGTTATTGCCACCACCTGTTATGTGCCACAGGTAAGTAACAGGTGCTGTTAATTACACAAATTAGAGAAGCATCACATGATTTTTCAAAGGGTGCCAATACTTTTGTCCACCCCCTTTTTTATGTTTGGTGTGGAATTATATCCAATTTGGCTTTTTGACAATTCTTTTTGTGGTTTTCCATTGAAGACAAATTAAATGAACATTTTAATATCAAAGCATTTGTAATTGCAATCATTTTCTGGGAGAAATGGAGCATTATCTGACAGATTTTCTGGGGTGCCAATACTTTTGGCCAGCACTGTAACTCTAACTAGCATTCTTCTGTATCATAATAGATGTCATGATGGTCTCTTATAGGATAAAAGCTTTCACCTGGTTTCCTGTTATCACTAGCTAGGTATCTTCTTTATCGTAGAGTAGCATTTTAACCATAAATGAGAGTTTGAAAACTTGACTTGGACTAAAAATAAAGCAAAAATATGCTGTGGGTATCTCAGATATTATCTCAGAGAGGCATGCCACATGGCCATGGATAAATAGTTACCTACCTAGATACTGAAATATTCTTTTATGGGCCAGCCATCTCTGACCAACATGAATCACCAAATGAATCACCTGTGATGTTATACCTCCATGAGCACAAATAAAAACTGCAATTAGATTTTGATTGAACAAGTTTCTGGATGTAGGCGACACCTGTGTTCAGCCTTTGACCGTTGTGTCAAAGATTTGCGCAGTTGGGCCAGATTTGGTGGATGCCTTCCCTGACACAATTCTGAGAAGACCAAATAACCAAAGCAGAAATATGCTGTAGGTATCTCAGATATTATCTCAAAAACGACATACCACACGGCCATTGATCACAGTTGTCTACTTAGATAATTAAGTATTTTTAGGCGAGCCATCATGACTATTCAGTCCCCTAAAATTAATCATAATGCAGCTAGTATTTCTGTGAGTGGTTGGAGGGGGTGAGATCACAGGGCGCCCTTGTTCTTTGCATTATCATTTGTCTCCATTCAGTGTGACACAGGCTCCACAATCTACCTCCCGGAGCCCTGACTTATCGGCCCTGGCTTCATTTCTCTTTTCCGCCATGCTAACATGCGTGGGAAGAGATTAATCTTTTAATATCAAGCGCAGAGTTAATCATAGCTGCAGCTGACCTGCAAAAACGTATTGGAATGTCATGACCGGGTGACACAGGAAATGAACCGTGGCCGAATGGAGTTGGATGCAGGTCCCCTGTTGGGCTCCAGTGCATGATAACCGCGCAGACACAGCCATTCGTTCGGCTAATCAAGCGGCTCAACAGGAGGCAGCACACAGTCAATATGAGCAAAGGGACATCAATGCACATTTCTATTTACTCAGCGGACAATAGGGGAACCAACCATGCTCATCATTGGATTATGTCAATGGGGAAAACCTCTGGTTTTAAGGATTTGCGCTGTTTGGCAGGTTGGTCAATCTTCGTTTCTGTGGGTTTACAACAATGATTTTGTGTCTATACTGGGTAAGCTACTCTCACCATGCATTTTGGGAGGAACACCTCTTTGTTTTATCACTCTGTCATGCTAAGCCATGCCTATATTATCCATTTCCAGCTTGCAAGTTTATAGAGTGAATACTCAAAGGGGTTCAAGTTGATAGAATTGAAGTGACTTGGCTAGTCTAGAGCATTCCACCTATTGACTCTATCATACACACATCATCAAAAAAATAGTTGCACCCAGAAGGAATCAACCAAAAGGAATGAAACTTGGTGGGTAGGTTTGACATTGTAAGACATGCGTATGATACAAGATTCACACTCAGCCGTGCATCTTACGTAAGAGAGGACGAGCCTTATTGCTACACCAGACTGACCCAACAGCCACGATTGTGGACATTAGCAAGCCGTGGTGCCCTCCATGAGCCATCCTATTAGTGCCAGCAGCATTGGCGGATGGCTGCACAACGCAAGACCCCACGCATGCGGACTGTTATGACGGATGCCCCTAACACTACGTCAGCGTCGCCAAAGACTGCAGTGGTGTCCTGCCAGACTGTCATGGAGTGACTCAGAATGGCAGCAGGACATATTCAGTGATGGGTTCCCCTTTGGTCTTGTTGGAGACGACCAATGAATCTTTATGTGGAGGCACCGTGGAACAGTTTATTGTCATATGTCACACTCTCAGATGAACTGGTGCCACCCCCACTGCAAAAAGTGCAAGAACTGCATGAGAATATTCAAGCTGCATGGGATGGATTATCATGGCACACCTTTATGTGCCGAGACGTTTGGCATGGCACTACTTCTGTATGTGTGGCTCAATAAATATTGCTCATATCAGTCTAAATTTATTATCATTGATTGTTCCTGGTAACCTTTATCTTCCTTCTCAATAGCACTATAATCCCACACTTCCTTCTGGGTGCAGCAGTTCTTTTGATGATGAGTGTAGTTAATTTGGTATTTCTGGCCATTGTCCTGATTCAGAGTGATGTTCCAAGGCGTATGTTGGTTGGCCCTGAGCCTTCATAATGATTCTATACTATCACATTCTCAAAAAAGACAAGCACCAAAGCTCCAACCATGCATATGTGCTTGCCTCCATGCATCACAGAAGAGGTGGTATGCTTTGGATCATGTCCAGCTCTTTTTTTCACCGTCATGTATACATTATGCATGGTGGAAATAGGTGGTGGACTCCAGAGTGCTGATGACGGGCACACACCTATTCACCAGTACAATAGCCTTTTGATTAGAAGGGGTGTACTCTTAAGCATGTCATGACTCCTACCTTTGTATTAAGCATCAGGTGAAAAGGAGAGCATGTATATTTATCTCACCTCCAAGTGTACCATGCCCAGCGAACATACAATATGTAAGCTAAGCTCAGCCATCCTTTCTTTCACCCCTACAGGTCCGGGACACGTGCCGCCTGAATAATTCAGCCGAAGCCAGGCGCTTTAAACTTTAATCAGGCAATTGGAAGTTTATTTATTTTACTAAGGCTTTAAGGAGGAAAGGTGGAACTCCTAGATGAACAGTAATGATATCAAACACTGGAGGGTTGTTTGATGGATCGAAGCAAGGCTTGATGGATTTTTAGAACATTAGCAAACAAAAGGAATGCAGCATCTGTGATCTAAGCCTTAAAATCAATTGTGTGTATATTTTAATCTGGCTGACTGTGCTATGAAATATTAAGCTCCCTATATATTTATACTCAATGTTTTTAAAGCCATTTTGAACTGATGGGCATAAAGTCACTTAATATGAAAGCATAATATGCTGTCACTTTAGGAGCCTCTGTTTTGAAGTTATGAAGATGGGTTTAAGATTTTGCATCTATTAAAGTGGGCTTAGCATATAATGATGAATATGGCCCTCACAGAAGTTCAGATATCCATAGCTGCAGCTTTGGTGCCTTTCGCTGTCTTCTGTCTGAAAGCGCTGTCTGCATTTTATTCACTAGCTTATGTGCTGCTTGAAATCCACATGGGATATTCTCAATGTAATAGCATTATGAATGGGTGATGCTATGCGACAAGTAGTTCATGAACTATGGACTAAAAATGTATATTGTTTTTTCAATAGCTTTCTTCTGTCTGAGCCACTGGATTCAGTTTGTCTTATAGATGTATGAAAAAGTGTACCTTCAGACAGAGAAAACTTTCCCCCTAAAGTTGTATCCTTGGTACTTGTAATCTCTACATACATGGTAAAAACTAAGGTGCCATAAACTGTTCTTTTTAGAGGAACTCCCTGGATCCCTTTTGGTTCTTCTATGAACATATAAGTCTGAAGAACTTTATTAAACTTTAAAAAAGCCCCATGTAAGTTGGTGTAAATATTTTACATTAAGTTTCTCTGAGGAACTCTTAAACTGACGTAGAAGTTTTATGCTTTTTTAAATCTTAAATTGATGTGAGGTTTTTTGTTAGATTTAATCCCTTACTGATCCCACGGTGGGGAAATTTAGTCTCCGCATTTAACCCATCCGTGAAGTGAAACACCCACAAACACAATCACTAGTGAACACACACACTAGGGGGCAGTGAGCACACTTACCCGGAGTGGTGGGCAGCCCTATCCACGGCGCCCGGGGAGCAGTTGGGGGTTAGGTGCCTTGCTCAAGGGCACCTCAGTCGTTACTGTCAAATCAGGGAATCGAACCGGCAACCCTCCGGTCACAAGGCTTCTCAAACCTTTAAAAGGTCTTTCATATTAATCCAAAAGTGGTTCTTGATGGTATTGGTCGAAGAACTTTTGTGCAATGCTGTCCAGAGAACACTTTTGGCGCTTTAAAAAAATATTTTGACAGGTTTGTTTTCGGTAAATCAGACATATAAATGTGAAGGACTGTATTTAAGTTTCCAGAATCTGAAGAATTATTAAATTGGTGTATTTTTTCAAGCTAAGTGATTTTTAAAACTATTAATTTGGTGTATGTTAGGTGAAGGCTCTTCAAACCTTTGAAAGGTTTGTCACATTTGCTGTTTCTTTCTAAAGCATAAAAAACCAAAAGTGCTTCTTTTATGATGTTGGTTGGAAAGTCTTGTGTGAGCTGCTGTCGATTTACCAATTTTGGTTCTGTAAAAATCTTTAATAGCTGGTTCTTGAGAACTATTTTTGCAAATGAGATGTGTAGTGTGAACTTTAATTTTAAAGAAGCCCAACATTAGGTTTCATGAAGAAATTTTGAAGAAACCTTTTTTGGTAGGTGAAGGTTCTCTCAGAACTTCACCTCTGGTTCAGTAAAAACCAACCCTTCAGTGGGTGGCTCTTTGGAGTCCAAAGGACACTAAGGGACCACTTTTGTTGTTTGTAAAAACTCTTTCAATTAATTCTTCTTGGGAGCACTGTGGTTTTGTCAAATCATACATATGGATGTGAAAAACTTTTATTGAAGGTTCTCAATAGCTTTAAAAGGTTTGTCACATTTAGAAATTTCTCTTAAATGTGTTTTTTTAGGGAACCAAAAGTCTTTCTTCCATGGCACTGCTCATATACATATACTCATATATGCTCATTATATATATACCTACAGAGGCAAAGCAAACACACAGACCCTCTGGGTGTCCCCGAGGACTAGTTTAATAACCACCACTTTAAAGAACCAACTTTTAGTGTGACTTTTTACATTTACATTTATGGTATTTAGCTGATGCTCTTATCCAGAGCGACTTACACGGTTAATCATATTACAGGTAGGCCAGTGTAGTGTTAGGAGTCTTGCCCACAGACTCTTATTGGTGTAGCTCAGCATAGTCACCTAGACTGGGATTCGAACCCCAGTCTCCCACATGTGGTGGTGGCTAGTTGGCGGGTAGTGGTGTTATCCGCTGAGCTGCACCAACCACTCAATTAATTTTAGTGTGAAGAACCTTTTGAAGGACCATTTAAAGAACATTTCACATAATCTAAAGGTTCCATACTAATTCGTCTCTCTAGATCTATGCATCCAGGTCAAGAAAAGTTTAGAAACCTTCATTCTATTGTGTTTCATATTTACATATTAACTTCTTTCGTTAGAAAGAATCCAATTCAATGAAGAGATCTGAAGAGCCAACGGGGCCTTGAATTGAGCAAGTAGTGGCTGGAAGAGGTGAAAATGATGCAGCATCATAAGGGTTCAATATTCTTTCTTGTTCACGGGAACAAGCCGAGGTGCCTGAGGTGCCAGGAAGGTGTAAACAGCCCTGGTATCTCTTTGCTCTCCAAAGGCTCACGCCCCATTACAATTTGTCACATCAATTTGTACGAGGAGAGAGTGAACTCCCAGTGCGGTGCTTAGGGAGTGGACATAAAAAGAGCAGGGTAAACCCTCCCCCCCGGGCGACTAGGGCATGTTTCTGCGCCAACCATAAATAATGCGGCTGCGGAGAGACCACTGCTGTTGTGGGTAATTCCTGTGGCTTGGTGGCGTCTTACATGACTGACTCTAGGAGAGAAGGCAGTTGTTTGGTACATGGGGTTCATATTCATGTACTTAGTACCAATCTAGAGTTGTGTGAATGTAATTGTGCCCATGTTATTACCTCCTGAGGGCCCAAAGTGGCCTTTGAAGTAATTAGTGGATAGTAAGTCAGTAATAACGGAACAATAAGCCTGGAGTTAAACTGGTTATTTTAGAGGCTAAAGACTTGAAGACAGAAAGTGATATGTTGTTATGGTTTTAGTTTCACACTTGAATGATATATTTTTTTGCTTTTCTTGCTTGTATTAATCAACATGGCCTTGTCTTGAATGTCTTGAATGTCTAGTTTAGGCAATGTACTGAACGAAACAGGTTTTTGAGGCACTAACAACTTAAAGATAGACAGTGTTATGTTTTTATGATTTTAGTTTTTTTTAACATTTTTATTTGTTAATGACATTATAATAATAATAATAATAATAATAATAATAATAATTATTATTATTGTAATGATGATGATGATGACTATTATTACTGTTGTTGTTGTTGTTGTTGTTGTTGTTGTTATTATTTCTGGATTAAAACAAACTGACAAAATAACAGAAATTGACATTCATGTAAACCAAATGTAAATGTAATGCTTGATGTCATAAATGAGGTAATTATGTAAATATACAAATGTAAAGTAAATCTAATTTGTGGTAAAATTGTATGCTAGATGTGATGTTTAGGGGTTGGACTAACCCTAAACCCTATATATACAGTAAATGTGTATGTATGTGTATACATACATACATACATACATACATATATATATATATATATATATATATATACATATATACAGTGAGTCCAAGAAGTATTTGATCCCTTGCTGATTTTCTTCGTTGGCCCACTAATAAAGACATGATCATTCTATACTTTTAATGGTAGATGTATTCTTACATGGAGAGACAGAATATTAAAAAGAAAATCCAGAAAATAAATCTAAGGAATATATATTAATTGATTTGTATTTCATGGAGTGAAATAAGTATTTGATCCCTCTTGCCAAACACACTCAATACTTAGTGGCAAAGCCTTTGTTTGCAAGCACAGCGGTGAGACGTTTGTTGTAGTTAACCACAAGTTTAGCACACACACCAGGGGGAATTTTGGCCCACTCTTCTTTGCAGATCCTCTCTAAATCATGAAGGTTGGTGGGCTGTCGCTTGGCAACTCTGACCTTCAGCTCCCTCCATAGATTTTCGATCGGATTGAGGTCTGGCGACTGGCTGGGCCACTCCATGACCTTAATGTGATTCTTCTTGAGCCAATCCTTTGTTGCCTTTGCTGTATGTTTAGGGTCGTTATCATGTTGGAAGACCCAACCACGGCCCATTTTCAGATCCCTGGCAGAGGGGAGGAGGTTGTCCCTCAGGATTGTGCGGTACATGGCTCCATCCATCTTCCCAGTGATGCGGTGAAGTAGCCCTGTACCCTTGGCAGAGAAACACCCCCAAAACATTATGCTTCCACCTCCATGCTTGACGGTGAGCACAGTGTTCTTGGGGTCATAGGCAGCATTTTTCTTCCTCCACACATGGCGGGTGGAGTTGAGGCCAAAAAGTTCAATTTTGGTCTCGTCTGACCACAAAACCTTCTCCCAATAACTTGGTTCATCTTTCAAATGATCATTGGCATACTTGAGGCGCGCCTCCACATGTGCTCTCTTCAGCAGGGGTACCTTTCGGGCACTGCAGGATGTGAATCCATTGTTGCGCAAAGTGTTGCCAATTGTTTCCTTGCAAACTGTGGTCCCAGCTGCCTTCAGGTCATTTGCTAACTCCTGCCGAGTGGTTGCAGGACGATTTCTGACCGTTCTCAGCATCATTGCCACCCCACGAGGCGAAATCTTCTTTGGAGCACCGGGCCGAGGTCTGTTGATTGTCATGTTATACTCTTTAAACTTTCTGATAATTGCACCAATAGTTGTTACTTTCACATCCAACACCTTACTAATCTTTTTGTAGCCCATTCCAGCTTTGTGAGGGTCAACAATTCTGACTCTGAGGTCCTGTGACAGCTCTTTGGTTTTACCCATGTTGGAGACTTGAAATCTGTGTGATCTGTCTGATTCTGTGGACAGGTGTTTTTCACACAAGTGATTAGTGAGAACAGGTGGCTTCAGGTCAGGTAACAAGTTGATTGGGAGTGTCTAACTGGTCTGTAAAAGCCAGAACTGCTAATGAATACTAAGGGATCAAATACTTATTTCACTCCATGAAATACAAATCAATTAATATATATTCCTTAGATTTATTTTCTGGATTTTCTTTTTAATATTCTGTCTCTCCATGTAAGAATACATCTACCATTAAAAGTATAGAATGATCATGTCTTTATTAGTGGGCCAACGAAGAAAATCAGCAAGGGATCAAATACTTCTTGGACTCACTGTATATATATATATATATATATATATATATATATATATATATATATATATATATATATATATATATATATATATATATATATATATACATACATATATACATACATACATACATATATATGTATGTATGGGTGTGTGTGTGTGTGCCTGTGCAATAACATGTGTGGTATTCTGTCCACTCAAAAGAATAATGCACTGTAAGAGCTTTTGATGCTGCACACTGAACAATAGCATGCATCTCTGTATGGACTGGCATCCTTAGAGACTGGTCTGATTATCCATTATACCAGCTTTGTTTTTTTCCCCTAAAATATCAGTCTGAGATAATGGTTTCACTATCACTGGTCGCACTGTTCCCTGGGTTGTAGGTTTATACCTGACCTGTGCACACTACCAGAAAAGAATTTGGAGTAGTGTTAGCTGTTGTTTTTGTGGAAAAGCTGTATTTTTTTTATTAGACAGGGCTTTATATTTTCTGGAACAAGCAGGATCAGGGCTCACTATCTTCCCAGTGGGAACCAGCTCCTATATTTATGAATCCCATATTTAGTTCACATGTAAAATTAATCCATGTGATGATGGAAAAGAACTGTTCATTAATTGGATATATCCCAACACATTTAGCTGTCAAATTATTATTTGTAGAAGTTTTTGTGAAAGGAAAATTATTAATTGAACATGTTTACAGCCCTCCTGTGTGTTCATATATATGTGTATATATATATATATATATATATATATATATATATATATATATATATTATTTTTTTAAATAATAATAATAATAATACTAATAATAAATAACGACTCATTTAGTGCTTTGATTTGCATTAATCTACATGACCCAAATACATGTATTTCAAATGTACTGAAAAGGTGAAAATGATAAAAAAAAAAAAAAAAAACATTTTAAAAGCATGAGTAAATAGAACTCCACACCACCATACGTTTTCACCATCAGATAAACAATATTTAAAGCTTTCACCTTTAAAGAGAGGAGAAAATCAGGCTACACACTTTCCTCTGAAAACATCCACAGGGGTTTCTTTCCATCTTTACACTGTCAGAGGACAACTCAGTACAATGGGTCTGAAAGGACATGTAGGTGTCAAGAAGACAAAATGGAAGAACATTACCAAACCAAACAAGCTGCTGGTTTTCCCAGACCTTTAGACTGACCACCCCAAAGTCCAGACCGTAATTCCGTTCAATGAGTTTAGGATTGCTTGGATCATGAAAAGCAGAATTTGGAGAAGGGGGAAAACTGAAAGCAAGCTTCTCTGAAATGGAAGCCATTTGTGCAGTGAAACATCTGTATCTGGTAAGAAGGATAGCTACCAGTCCTAATATCAAACCAACATAACTGTTTTGCATATACATTTTTAATACAGTTCATATATAGTTCCTTGACCCGTCAGATCTGTTCCTTACTTAGTCTTCCATAATATCCTTATGTCCAAATGATAGACTGAGAGGAACGTACAGGGCATACCAGGCCATGTGTCCAGTATCCTCTTTTTGTGTTCTATCCATGTTCTGTAACTCCCTCAAAGTGCTTACAGTAGACTAACCCCTACAATAAAGGAAGGTTCAGAGACAAACCCAGCCGAATTAGATTTATGCCCCAAATGTTTACGGTTAGCAAAACAAAGTGGCCTACTTAGACATTATCCAACCCATGCAATGTGAAATTCAGGGATTTAGCTTGTGCAGGGATTTAATAATGCTGAGAATCATCTGCCAAGATGGGTTTTTACTGCAGGGTGGCATTTTGCCCATGATTGCACTATCATGGGAAGCACAGTGAAGCACTACAGGTCCAAAATTCGGAAGGACAGAGTCTAGGATGCATTGTTATACGATGCCAGGAGGTAAATACTGGTGCTGGTGTGTGTGCGGTGAGGTAGAGTTTCAGGTTTATGTGTCATTGTGGAAAATGTTAGACTTTGAATGAATCACTGCACCACTTTACAGGTAATGGACACTAACCTTAACCACAATGGACATGCAGCACCCACCTGGGTGACGCAACAGTAATTGGTGTAGACCGGCTTCCTCAAAACACATGAGTGATTTGATGGAGGAGGGAATTATGTGGTTTGTACATGGGAGATGATTAGGAGGTTGTGACTGGTAGGCTGTAATGGGAACATTTGGGCCAGAAAGCTGGTCTGTGGGAGTCGAATCAACATTAAAACAATGCATATCTCCACCGGAGTCAGTCGTAGGCGGTGTTTTGTGAATTGTGTGGTGAAATGCATGGAAATTAAGCTCCATAAGGTTGAGAATGATGATAGTATTGGTAATGCACTACCTTAATACAAGGTGATGCACCTAGTTCCTGACAATCTGTGGTGAAAAATTAATAGGTGTCAGCTGCGTTCAGAGGAACACTCTATTAATATCTTCATAGGTCATCACTGTATATCGTCTTGTACAAGCATGACAGCGGTACAAAAAGCATGCTCCTCTAGCCATATCAGTGTGTTAATTATGAAGAAATGTGTCCATTCAAACTAGTAGTAATGTAATGTAATGTAATGTAATTATTCTCCAGAGTATCCAGGGTCCATTTCTATTCCAGATTCGTCATGCCTGTCACTTTCTGCAGACTGTGTTCTCCCGCGTCCAGGAAAATCTACAACAAAGTGAACTGTAGGAATAACTCCAGGTTATATCAAGCCTATGAAAACAAGCGTGTTGCTAAATGTTACATCATCTGCTGTGGGTAAGAAGTTTTAGTAGCTGTGTTAAAGTATGGAAGTATTTACTTGTATTCTCTGTGGCCCAAATCAAGACAATATGCACTCCCATAAGTGTGTACTGCATAATCATGAAACCTGTAATACGACACAAACTCTCTTTCAAGTGAACAGTACTTTCATTTCATTACACTTTGGTCATAACGAAGTCACATTTTACATGAGTCACTTTCACTTACAAAAGATTCCAACATTTAATAGGCTACAGTGGCTGAAAAGGGAGATTCTGCATGGCCTCATTTGCTTTCCAGACAGTTCACTAAAGCCATCTGTCAGGTGCACTTCTGAATTACAAGCAGTCATGCCCCCTACAAGAGATTTAAGGGAGTAAAAAAAATATATAAAAAAAAGTAAATAAAGAAAGAAAGGGCGAATAAAAGAAAGAAAGAAAGAGAGAGAATAACAGAAAGAAAGAAAGAAAGAAGGATGTGGGAAAGAAAGAAAGGGTGAATAAAAGAAAGAAAGAACGAAAGAACAAAAAAATAGAAAGAATGAAAGAAATAAGTAATAAGAAAGAAAGTGGGAAGGAAAGAAAGAAAAAAAGAAAGAAAGAAAGAAGGATGTGGGAAAGAAAGAAAGGGTGAAAGAAAGAAAGAAAGAAAGAAGTAATAAAAAAGAAAGAAAGAAAGAAAGAAAGAAGGATGTGGGAAAGAAAGAAGGGGTGAATAAAAGAAAGAAAGAAAGAAAGAAAGAAAGAAAGAAAGAACGAAAGAACAAAAAAATAGAAAGAATAAAAGAAAGAAGTAATAAGAAAGAAAGTGGGAAAGAAAGAATGAAGGAAATAAAAAGAATGAAAGAAAGAGGTAATAAAAAAGAAAGAAATGGGAAAGGACAGAAAGAAAGGCAGAAGAAAATTAAAAATGGACAGAGGGAAAGCGGTAATGAGATCCGTTTACAGTGTCCCTGAAGGTGTGTACTGAGCTTGACTGCCTGGTTCCCCAGTCCAGAAGCAGAGTGAGAGAAACAGTCCACCATGTTTCCTGTACTTGAGAATAGACTGCAGATGCCCACTATCTACAGATCACATGCAGGAGCACAGACAGACAGAAGAGCCTGACCAAGCCTTCCCAGTACTGCCCTCGCCCCCTAATTCACAGACTTAGCCCAACTGAGCATCTGTGGGACCACCTCGATTGCCATGTTCGCTCTATGGATCCTTCCGCACACACACTCCAGCCGTTATTGGTTGCAGTCATGATGGCTCTGGATACCCGTGAAACCCTAACAGGACCTTACTGAGTCACTTCTAGCCTGTTTAGTTGCTGTCCGTGCTGCACACGGTGGTTACTCTGGACATCGGTCCTTATAATGTGACTCGACTGCGCAGTACAGTTTCACATAATTCAAGTACAGAAGCAGATGAGCTCATTATCCAGCACCAGCTTTCTTTTTAATCTGATATTAGTTCCTACATGGCCGCTAAGAATTGCTTCACAGATGTCCCACCACTCAAAAACAAGAAGCCTCAATCTAGCTTGCAATACATCCTGATGACAAATACCGCATTCTCTAAACAACTCTTCTACATATATATGCGCCTGGCTCTTTGGGGGCCCGAGAGCCAGTTCTAAATGATTCCTCTGCCCTTCTGTCTATCCTTCCCGTCTGACTCAGCTGCCAATAGAAGAGGACGGTTTTCTGCTGATTGAAGCATTAGAGCGGGCTTCTCCCTCATCAGTTAATGCAGGAGGGCTTCTTATTTTTCAGCTCAGCCTCGGAACTAACTTCAGATCAAAACCCCAATGCTGCTCCTCCCTCTCAATCTGTTCAATAATACATCAATACAGGGTCGAGGAGGGATTGATTAAAAGATGGGAACGTGTATCTCTTCACCGCCGTCACGGCGCAGTGTGTATATGTATATGAGAGAGAGAGAGAGAGAGAGAGAGAGAGAGAGAGAGAGCTTGGGAGATAGGGGCTTTTTTTAAGGATTACAATTTGACCCCCGTGGTTAGGGAAGCAATTAGTGAAGCGATGTTAAGAAGGCTTGGCATAGGCAGGTATCAGGGGAGCACATCCATACTGTCAGTTAAAGGCTCGGCGACAACGATGTGATCTAATTAAATGTAAAAATAAGTCTCAATGAGCTTTAAAGTGCCATCAAAAATTCTCCACTTTAATTGAATGTTGCTCCCCTGAGAGGAGCTGAGACGGGGAGATGTTCTGTGAATGTAATTCAGACCAATAGATTGATGAGTGGGAGCCCATATTCCCTTTAACAATTTGGCACAGGTTCAGACCAACTCTCCTGACAACCTCTGTTCAAGGAAGTTGGACAGGAAGAAGGAAAGCCTGCCAAGCACCCAAGCTTCTTATCTTATATTTGATTACTGAAAATGAGGCACGTATGTAGACTGTTTATTCATTTGCAAGACTTTTCTACATGCATATGTTGTAACACGCTTACATGTACTGGGCTGGTTAACCACCCGCTTCTGGAATGTAGTCCCATGGTGCAAGATCCCGTGCATCCCTCTTCTACATGCAGAAAGGCAGATCTCTAGCCCCATCTCCCTGATTTCATAAATTTGAATGGAGTGAAATCACTTCCCTTGACACTAGAAACACATATAAGCCTGTAATAAAAAACAGCCTTATACTGTTTATTAGCTTAAATCATCTAATCTAATATAATAATACACCCACCGTCAAAGTGTAGTTGCACCAAGAAGGAAGTGGCAGATTGCAGTGATATCGGGAAGAAAGATGAAGCTTACTAGGAACGATAAATGATGATGAATGTACACTGATATGGGAATATTCGTTGAGCTACACATAAACACCACATGGCATTTGTCTTAGCATGGAGTTGTATAGGTTCCTAATGGTGTCCTGTGATAATCCATCCCATGCAGCTTGAATATTCTCACACAGTTCCTGCAGATTTTGCAGTAAGGGGTGAACATGGAGTGACACCAGGCCTTCGGAAGACGCATGACCACAAATGGTCCATCTTGGCGCTGAGCATGGTGCCTCCAAACACGGATTCAGACAAAAACAGGACTCATGACTGAAGATGAGCCGCAGCCATTCTGAGTCACTCAGGCATGACACTGTTGCAGTTTTTGGGGATATTGATGTGGTGTTAGGAGCAGTTGTTGTGTCAGTTTGCATGCATGTAGTACTGCGTCGTGAGGAGGTCTGCCAATGGTGCAGGCAGTAACATGCAATTGTGGTTGATGGTTTGATGTAACATTGTAGCAATGGTTATGAATTCTACTCCGTGTGCTTTCCAGTGTCAAATATTGCCATGTGACCTTGGGCATGATATGCTGACTGGTCTTGGTTCCGTTAATCTGCATAACATTCAACCAAAATGAAAGACTGAAGGAATGGGCATTTGTCTCCTGTGCCAGTTATGCCAACCATATGAATATGTTGCCATCCCTCCCATTATTATAGGCACCAATCTAAGTCAAATGGACAAAGTCAAATTATTTAGCATATACATGTGTGTGTGTGTGTGTGTATATATATATATATATATATATATATATATATATATATATATATATATATATATATATATATATATATATGGGCTAATTTACTAGGGTTAGCTAAACTTTATCTGCGGTCAAATGTTTATTGATCTAGTGTTGATTTAACTCATATTGGTCTGAAATGGGAACTGCTTTGTCCAGTCAGTTTAGAACCACAATCAACATTGGAGAAAATTATGACGTACTCTCAAGGCTGTCACAAACCAAATCAACATAAAGATATAGAATATCCAGATACAAGTTTTTTGGCATTCAAATTTTACACATTGGATGCAATGCGATTACCTGTCATTGTCATTCTTGTCATGTTTCTTACACAGTGAAAACATGTACAGAATATATTCTCAGAAATGATATACTGTACATTGGCAGAATATACATGAAATATCAAAAATGTCCTTCACTCCTCAGAAACATGCAAACGGTGACACTGTGTGGGATGCTTTCCACTTTAGAACAGCGAGAGGAGAGAGCACTTTCTCTTCTCATTTCAGGACCAAAAAGTTAGAGTGATTTTACTGGAGCTGGGATCTCAACTGAACTTGAGTTGATTTTGTAGATGCAGCTCCACACGAGACAAAGCTCAAAACAAACCGGGTGAGGTAGAAATAAGAGCTATATCTTAGCCCTCAGCAGAACTGACCAACATTGACCCTGAGCTACTGCCCATTTTGGAAAAGTCAAAGTAGTGGGAAGAGCTTCATAACTTTATTCAGCAACTGAATCTCTGCTCTACGTTGCTAGAACACATCTGCTTCATAATCTTGGTTGTTTCATGGCAACACCAGAAGCAAAAGGGAAGGAAACACAATAGTGTTGCATTTTCAGCATGTTGCTGTCTGAAAACATGCAACTGAAAATGCTTGAATAAATCACACGGTTGACATTGATTGTAAAAAAAGAAAAAGAAATTTGATTTCCTGTTTGGGCATTAGCTTGATTTATTTAGAGTGGACATTAGCTGGATTCCTTTTGAAAAGTCTGTGGTGGTATTTATTTTATAGGATATTGGTTAGATTCATTGAGCAGTGTGGGTGCCAAGCTTTTGGGTTTCCTCTCTGCCTCTGATCTCCCAAACTTCAAGTCCCAGAATCCACCACTTGATGATGTTGTAGCCACATGTTCACTATCGCTCAATCTTGCCACAATCCCGTTCATCATCTCCAGAATACTGATCACACACACCTGTCTCACTTAGTCCACTCACATAAAAGCTCCTGGTTCACACATTCACTTTGTTAAGGATTACCTCTCTGTGTCCTTACTGAGCATTTTATCCTTATGATTTCTGATTAATATTCTGATGTTGACCTTGTTTGATTCTTGTTTGCCTGTTGTTGCTTTGCCTTCTGGTTTTGTTTGCTTATCTGACTGTGTTTTGGTCTCATGACTTTGTCTGCTCCCTTTGGTATTTTTCCCCCAGTTTCTCTTGTTTAGCTATGCTGCTAACTTAATAAACCCTTGCTCTGCTTTTAGCTCAGCGTGCGTCATTCACGGTTTGTTAAACCTTACAGTGGGTATCGGGTGGATAAATTCAGAGAGCGTATTGTGGGATTCATGTAGAACAGGCATCAACTGAATTCATTTAGAATTGGCATTGGTTGGAATCATTTAGAGCAGGCATCAACTGAACTCTTTAGGAATGGCCACTGGTTGGATTAATTCAGAGCAGGCATTGGCTGGATTCATTTTTAGGCAGGCAATGCTCGAATTCATTCAGAATGGGCATTGGTTGGATTCATTTAGACTGAGCACTAGTTCAGTGGGCATTAGGGTTTAATTTATTCAGAATGGACATCGGTTGGATTCATTCAGTAGGGAGTAGTGGGATTGATTAAGAGTGGACACTGCTCAAAATCATAAAATGCAGGCATTGGTTAGATTCATTCGAAGCAAGCTGTGGTTGGATATGTTTAGAATATTTTAGAATTCAGAATGGGCATTGGTTGGATTTATTGAGAATGGGCATTGGTTGGGTTCATTGAGAATGGGGATTGGTTGGGTTCATTGAGAATGGGCATTGGTTGGGTTCATTGAGAACGGGCATTGGTTGGGTTCATTGAGAATGGGCATTGGTTGGATTCATTTAGATTTAGTTATCAGCTGAATTCATTCAGTGTGGGGATTGGATGAATTCATTTAGAACATGCACTGGCTGGATTTATTCAGAGTGGCCATTGTTCGGATTAAGTGAAACCAGGAATAGTTTACTCTCATTTTAGAGCAGGAACTGACTGCATTAATTTTAGACAAGATCTTTTAAAATAAAGATTGCAACTTAGTCTTTAGTCATACCATAACACTTTATCACTGATCATAGGACAACAGGCTTAACCTCTTGTGTTTGGTGGATTCCCAAGTGAGCTGTGACACTGATATTGTAGGTGCATATACATGGTAGGTGTATCTGGTATAATGGTGAATTGGTCAGTGTACCTATAGGTTTACTATACTGTTGTTGTCATGACGTAACACTTCCCAGTAATGCACTCTACGGCTGAGACTCTACATGCCATTAGGCTGTCAAGCTAAGCAACTTAAGCCCCTATAGTTAGTGCACAGGACACCTAATTCAAAGAAACCGAGACTGGCTACCAGTGAAACCACATCAGATGAGGTTGGTTACATGTGCAGACAGCCTCCATACATTAAACATTTCAGCGATAGCGTCTGGCCACTGTAAACGAACATCGATAGTATCTGAGTAGGGTGGAGGAGGTCTATGTAAGCGAAGGGAGTGGAAAGAGAGATGTACAAAAATAACCGGCCTTCGTCCTCACCAGGGGTCACCCAGACAGTAGAACTTAAGCCCAGACACACAAACTGTGCAGTTTTGAAAAGGGCCCAAAGATAACACGCTGTTAAGGCACGCATGCAATGACTGATGACTCTTGCGCGTGATGCGAGGGTGCATTTGAACCAGAGGCTTTGATGTGAGGTTAAAGGGATGGAGCAAGAGATCTTGCTGGAGAGTCAGCAAACAGTATATTTTATTATTCTCACCTTAAATGCTCCCCTGCCTTTATTCCAAGCTAGTCTGAGTGTCAAAATTCATATATTACATAACAGCATTTATAATATATTATGCTATAATCCTCCTAGGTCACCCATGGGTTAAAGCATGAAACGCCTTCACGTACATGTTGTTAAATTATTTCTGGCCAGCGCATTGAACCCTCAGTGGGGATGTTATTCTGAAAATGTCCATTTTAGATATTTAATTGCTTTCATATTTGTATTTGTAAGTAGAAGAGGAGATTATTTTTACTATGGTTTAATTTTGCATACAATGTGCGAGGTTTGTGAAGGGAAGCAAACATTTTTTTTGCCATGTTAACTAAAGGAAAATGACTTGAACCCATCAATACAGAAGCAACACAAAGGAATAGGACTGTGCAAAAGATCAGCCTTCATTTATTTAATTACCAGTCAAATATACATATGACTTATCTATTTGGTGAACATGTGTGCCAAAAGGACTCAAACAGCTAAAGTGATGGAAGTGGCTTGGTCCCACCCCAGGTCTTGAAATGTTCAGATTCTTTGCAGATCCTGCTGGATATGGACAGCAGGGGTGGAGCCTATTGCCTGGACAGCTGGTGTTGGTGTGGAAGAAGGAGAAAGTTAAAACGTTGGCACCTGAGTGATGTAGCACTGGGGTGTTTCTGGCAGAACTTAAACTAAAGCTTTCATTTCCGAGGAGATATAGAACTATGTAATATTGGAGGAGCATGCACGAGACCTGCAGTGGTGGGTGAGGTACACATACCATGTAGTTGAGCTAAAGTAGAGATAACCATGGAGAAATATGCCTCAGGTAAAAGTAGAAGGTCCTTCCTTTAGACCTCCACTTGAGCACATGTAGTAAATTATTTACCTTCAAATGTACTTGGAATGTACTATTCTAGAATAAGACTCTTGCTTAATCAGCTCAGTTTAGGTGAAGAGTGTCATTCTCAGTACGCCAGTCTTTCATAGAAGCTCATTAATAAGTCTGACACTGATGTTTATTTAAATGATCATAAGCACTGAAGCAGAACAGTTTACATTAGCTACACCTCTGTCCAACAGGTCTAAACAAGCTTAAAGCAAAGTGACCACTGTACCCTGAGTGGCGGGCTTACTTCAAGCTTCGTTAGTTTGGACACGTTACATTTGTATGCAAACATAAGTCAAAGGAAAGGACAGATTTGGCTATAATGGAGTGGAGTAGAAAGTAATATATAAGAGTTTGAAATGTAGTGGAGGTAAAAGGTCCCTCAGAATGCACAAACTACACCAACACCCTACGTAAAATACACTAACACATTACATGTAATAAGTTATTTTTAAATTGGCACAAAAAAACCGAAACTGGACATCTGGGATGTCCAAAAAGACCTGATAACTTTGTTTTTGGGATTATTTGGATTACATTGTTGAAGAAATACTCCTGCCAATTGAATGGAAGGGCAAAAACACATAAGTCATTTTCTGTTTAAGAGATGTTTTCAGTTGTGAGGATGGACAGACAGACTGTGACGCGTGCCGAGCTAAAAGCAAAGCTAGGTTTATTAAACAGGCTCGTAGCACAACACAGCAGCAACAAGGCACAAGCGGACATAACCAAGAGGGCAAGGACTGAGTCAGAGTAACGAGACGAGCAGAAGTCAGAACCAGGCAAAACAACCAGACCAGCAACAGTATTCAAAGGGGAAAGACAAAGAGTAAACCAGAAAGTCAGAAGGGAGTCAAACCAGGTAAGCAAACGAGAACAACAACAGCGGAAACCGCTCAGTACGCACAACTAGGCAATACTTCACAACGGCTCAGTGGGAGAGAGGAGTATTTGTACCAGAGGCTAATCAGCTACAGGTGAAATCAATATTCTGGAGACTTAGACCTGAGAGACGGAGCGGGACTGGGAGATGGTGGACATGTGACTGTGATGTCTTCGAGTGGTGGATTATGGGAGTCCAGGAGATTGGGGATGAGAGGAGAGCCAGCAGGCGTGACATCAGTCATTGAGTGCCTTGTACTTAATGGCTGTCATGACTGACAATTAAATAAAGGACTGGGTGGTCTCTGGCTGGGGTAAAACAAAATGACAGTAGTAACTATAGACTTGAAAGGATTAATAAAAACCCATGCTCCTCCTATGAGTGTTTAGTTGGCTGAACTTTGCTTTATTAACCCATCTAAAGACTGTGCCCTAGTACACTGCCTGCGCGCTAGAGTGATTCATCGGTCGCCAATAAAAGGGAGTACGATATTAAACGGCATCATGCTAATGCATTATTCATATGTTTTTTCATATCCAGCATCCCTCATGTGTCTGATCGCATCATGAGCCATGACACTGACACAATTTCTCTGCCTATGGCATCGCGGCACCTCCCGGATTTAAAAAAGAGGAATAAGGAGATTAAACGCTCTTTTAGGATCCAAAAGGAAATGCCTTTGCATAAATTCTCAAGTTGCCCCTATGACAAGCTGTATTATCTCTACCTCCCCCCCACATTTTTTTTGTGACTTCAGACCATACACATAGTGTGGTGAAGCAGAAAGCATCGGGAGGTATTTAGAAGAGCTAAGAAGTGAATCCTCTAAATGCTAGTGTATGCAGATCCCATCTGTGACGGATGAGGGAAATGTACTTGGGAAAAGTTTTCCCTCTGTCTTACCAAAGGGATTTGTATGAGTGACTTTGCTGTATTTACATAATGCAATGTAACAGTGCAATATAGAAACACTAAGGTATAGCAAAAATCGTCCTAATATGTCTAAATCCTACAAATGACTACATTAAGCACTTTGTCAGAGCGAAAATGCTAATTCCCTATTCATCACCACAGTGTTGATAGATGCAGAGGAAAAGCGGTACTGCAAGAGTCATTAGTTCCTTTATAATAAGCAGTTGCCCTTGAATAAGTTCTAACTGTGGGTAAGTCACTGCACTGGTGCCTGTGCAGTCTGCGCGCGCGTGATACCGATGAGCTTCGCAGCCGGTGTAACATAAAATGATCAGCATGCTCCTGACTTCAAGGTCACTTCGTAAATGTTTTGGTTGTGCTCCGAGGCGTCTCCCTCACTCGGCTGTCAAAACTCCACTTAGCAGTCCCATCCTGCTCGTTTTGTTTGCCCGAATTTGTCACGCTTCATCTCGTCCCTTTCTGGGAGGAAAGAAAGAAAAAAAAACATCTTCAAACCCAACACATGTTTCCTCCGTAGGGAAAATCAATAGCAGCAGAAGACAGAGGCAACATTTCTGCAACGCGGTATCGCAGAATTGACGTTGCACATGGATCTCATGTGCCTTTATACTCTGCTGTTAGGTGTCTCCCTCATCCAACTCAAAAAGGAGCTTCATATAGTACCAGAAAAACAAGGGAATGCTGCACGTCAACCCTGCAACATTACACCGAAATAACAGCTGAGTGTTAACAGCTTGCAGCTCATGAGTGAATTGTTTCAGTTCATCACAAAGGTGCTCCAAAGGTCTTGGCAGGCCATTGGAGTTTTTCCACTTGGTCAAACCATTTCTTTATGGGTCTCACTTTGTCCACAGGGTTGTGCCAGGTTGTGCTTCATCTCAATTTGATTCAGTTCCTAGCTTAGTACAGATGTTTTGTATATAGATAAATAAATATAGATAAATAATACACAGCTGAGGTGTTACAGTACACAGTTAAAGTGCAGTGCAAACAGTCTTGTGAGGTAGTGGAGCCCAGCGTGAGTGCTGGGGTGCTGTAGACATGTTCTGGTACACGCTACCGGTGTGACCAGTTTGACACCTGTAGCTAATGAATGAATTGTTTCAATTCATCACAAAGATGCTCAATGCCGTTAAGGTCTTTCCAGGCCAATGGAGTTTTCCACTTGGTCAAACCATTTCTTTATAGATCTCACTTTTTGGGTTGTGCACGGTTGTGCTTCAATTCAATTTAATTCAACTGTACATGTACAGTATGTTGAGGTAGCAAGTGTGTAGTTAAGTATGTGGTTGTAAACAGTATAGATATACAGGGGTGGAACAATGAAACTGAAACACCTGGTTTTAGACCACAATCATTTATTAGTATGGTGTAGGGCCTCCTTTTGCGGCCCATACAGCGCCAGTTGGTCTTGGGAATGACATATACAAGTCCTGCACAGTGGTCAGAGAGAGTTTAAGCCATTCTTCTTGCAGGATAGTGGCCAGGTCACTACGTGATGCTGGTAGAGGTTCGTCCTTCTTGGTGGTATGCTGACATTACCCTGGATACCGTGGCTCTTGATACATCACAAAGACTTGCTGTCTTGGTCACAGATGCGCCAGCAAGACATGCACCAACAATTTGTCCTCTTTTGAACTCTGGTATGTCACCCATAATGTTGTGTGCACTGCAGTATTTTGAGCAGAACTGTGCTCTTACCTGCTAGCTGAACCTTCACACTCTGCTCTTACTGGTGCAATGTGCAATTAATGAAGATTGGCCACCAGGCTGGTCCAATTTAGCCATGAGACCTCCCACACTAAAATGACAGGTGTTTCAGTTTCATTGTCCAACCCCTGTATGTGGTACAGTGTGTACAGTGCAGGTAGGAGAATAGCAGCTTAATGTTCAGGTAAACAGCTAAAAAGCTCCGTACAGATGCTCAGTATATAGATAAATAATACACAGCTGAGATGTTACAGTATACAGGTTGAAGTTAAAGTGCAGTTCAAACAGTCCCATGAGGCAGTGGAGCCCAGCATGAGTGCAGGGGTGATCTGAGCTAGAAATCAGTAACAGTCTTTAGTGTTGTAGATGTGTTCTGGTAGATGCTGCTGATGTGACCAGTTTGACAGCTCTTTGGTCTTCCCAAATCTTTTGCCCCAAAGTTCTGGTCCGAGGTCCGAGCCCATACTCTAAAAAATAGACCCTGACCTCATTCTTCCTCCCCCACCAAACTGTCTATGTAAACTGCCACATAATGGAGCATGATCCATCAGTCCAGGGAACACATTTCCACTGCTGTAGTCCAGAGCCCAGTTACCCTAAGCTCTACACCACTCCAGTGGACAATTGGTATTGCACATAGTGATCTTAGGCTTGTGTGCAGCTGCTCAGCCATGGAAACCCATTTAATAAAGCTCCCAATGCACTGTTCTTGTGCTGATGTTGCTTCCAGAGGTTGTTTGCATAGTCTACTGCTTCTTGGTTGAGGTGTTGTTGCTTTTAGATGCAAATGTTTGTCCAGGTCACATGGCTATGTGCTTTATACCTGTTAGCAATGGATGTGGCTAAAAATATATATACCTGAACTGAATAATTAGGGTGTCCACATACATATTGCTTATGACACAATGTTTATTTTCTTGGCAGCTATCTAGAGAACAAAGCAAACCTACATACAATACATACTGTACAGTACATACAATACATTAAGCAGGTGTCATGACATCAAACACATTATTGTGTCAGGACACTATTATATTACTGAGCAAAATTTGCCATGACAAGACTTCAGGATTCATGCTCAGTGTTCATGACACGGTTATACCAATGTAATGTGGCAAAAAAGTTATCTATTATGGATAATAATATTACTACGCAATATTATTACTACTACTACTATTAATGAATGAAATAGAGAATAACAGGCCATCAGTGTTCTATATATAGTGTTAAAGAATGGGTAATCCACTGCTGTTTGATTCACCATAAGCCATGAAGTAACTACTGTCAGTCAGATCAAAAAGCATCTGCCACAACCATCAAATGGCAGGAAGCTGAGAAATTTTGAGCTGTATGTGGGCATATGGATGTGACAAAACCAACTTCTAACACTTCATAGCTTATAAATATTCTATAGGCTTGCTGTAAAACTCATTCTCATCCTCTTCCATTTCTGAAGACAACACTATACACATTACATTAGAAATACATTAAAATGTGTTTTTATTTTAGTGTTCCTCTGTGGTTGATTGATAGGACATATAGCTGTAGGTTCCTCAAGGCCAGGTAACCATGTTTGCAATCTAAGTATGTTCTCCTCACGATTTTGGTAGAGTACATTTTGAGTCACTATATCTTAAAGAAGAAGGTATTGAACTTAACATCAACTGATTGTGTCATCTCTACCAATCGGCAGAGGTATGTTAGGCTAAGAAACTTCACTAGATGTCACTGAATCTTTTAATAGATATGCTTATACTGTTTGCATCCATAGATGAAGCAAAGCAAATTGGTTTGGGTGGAATTTCAAAGGTAGGCTTCAGAACACCATTATGTAAGTTTATACAACAAAAATAAGTCTAATAAAGGAAAGATCATGTACGATAAGGTTGCGTTACCAAACGGTTTAACAGTTTTTATGCTAAAGGTGTCTATGATGAGTTAATGTAATTGGTGTAATTGAATACTTGCTTAGATATTATTGCTCCATTAAAATAATTATCCAAAAATTTGTATTTTGCCATTGCTTTTTTTCTTGGTGAGGACATTAAAGGGTCTGGCTTGTGTGAGTACACAACACACAAGCAAAAAGAACATGAATTTCAGTGAATTTCTAATGCTCACAAAATGGTCAATGCATTGCACACAGATTTTACACTTTTGATGAAGTCTTGTTGTAGTGGTCCACCAATCGCAAGCCTGATGCACCTTGTCCCACCCACAAAAAGCTTTCATAAAGGTCTTACTTATAGATGGCAAGCTATTTTGCCACCTTTCATTTCAAAGAGTTAAGGGTTTAAAGACAGTGAGGAGGCCTGGCTTTATCCTGAACACATAGCACTTCCTGTAGAGTGCTTGAGAATTTCTCAAAACCGCAGTAATGGCAGCAGGGCTATGCAGTAATAGTGCGAACTGTCTGGCCATCTGCTCTGTGCAGCAAAATCAAGAATGATTCTCCTGTTTGGGTGATTTTGCCTGGTGGATCTGAGGGTAGTTAAATGTATCAGATGCTTCAGTGGATCTGTCAGCCATCCAAATTAATATCAGCCCCGTCCAATAACAAGGAAGACAAACACTTGCTTGTCATCTGGCATCATGGCTCAAGTTCCCATTTACATTTTTTGATATGTGCATCTCAAAGGGTAGGTAAAGAACTCTAATCAAGGGTAATCAGTACTGAGTTGTCGTCTGAGGGAACGGCCAGAAAGGCTTATTGCATAAACACCCTCACAGGGGAACTCCATTACTGCAGATGTGAGCAATGCTGTTGTCTCAGAGCACAGCAGGCTATGATGTAGAATAAAGCTTTTAAATACCTAAAATCAGCAGCGGCGAAGCTATTTTACCCAAAGGCCCTCTATCATAAAACCTCATTTGGAACAGGCTATCGGAATGTGAAAGTCAGGAAATTCTGTAGGTATGGGAAAAACAGAAAGCAAGCAAAAATATACCCACCAGTGTTACTAAACACGGCCAGCTTGCCAAACTGAAGCCCTGTGTTTTACTGGGTACTGTTGGAAAAGCAGCTAATCAAGAAAAAGGCTCTCATGCAAAGTCCATATATGAATAATAAAGCAACCAAATGCGACGGAAAATGCAAAATGACCAAAGATATTCTCCACTGTATTGATTGGTAACTTGAAAAACACTTCCTTGACAGAGAATCACACTCTCAATGCAACAGAACTATTATTTACTAAAAAGCCTTTGCTTGCTATTGATGGTTCTTTAAAGCATTTTAATGAGCTTTTAAAGTATAGCTGAGTTGCATTAGAACTTTTCTTAAGTGTAACAAAGCTTTCAATGGAAACTTGTAATGTTTTTGTGTACAGTCTCTAAAGGGTCTGAGAATGAGCCGGGTAGGTGTCAAGACAAGTTCTAGATATTTATTTTAAGTAATTAAATAGTTTGTTCCATAGTAGTTTGACTAATTTACACTGAAATACCTAACCTTCAAATAATAGCACAATTCTGTAGCTTCTCTCTGCAGGCCCCCTACTGGCCATTTCACCAGCAGATCTGAAATTGTCTTTAATTTTTCAGGTAAGGACAGAAGCGTGTGGACACCCTGCTGTAAAACCAACTCACCCAGCAGATGATCGTGTCGAGATAAAACAACTGCAGCCTTATTGCTATTAAAATGACAATCAACACACTTTAATTTGTTTTGTTTGTTAGACATGTCTTAATGCTGATGTGCTTGTTCACATGCAAATAGGAAAATCCAGCTCCTGGTTTTGCAATGGTGAACGATGTACACAAACCATATACTTTGTTAAATACATATACAAAGTTAAAGTAGAGATAACCAAGGTAAAGTATTCTTTTTGACCTCCACTTGAGTAAAAGTAATAAAGTATTGACCTACAAATGTACTTCAGGATGGAGAGTAACAGTAGCATGATTTAATATAGCGCTAAAGTCCTATTATCATTTCTGGAACAAGACTCTTCCTCAGCTCAGTTTAGGTGACACAAGTTACACAAGATACATGGAAAAAACGCAATAAAATAGCCAATTACATTTTAATTTAAATTGAAATGTGAATTCTTTAACATGCATAATGACATAAACAATAAGGTAGGCATAAACAGGTAATCTTCATAAATGAAATTGATTAAAATGTAAATATTCATACAGTCCTTTACATAATAGTTTGCACCTCAGAAAAGATAAGTAAATTCTTTTCTATTTTTTTGCAATCTTTAATTCAAACTTTAATGCAATCTTTAATGAAAATAAAATGATAAAGGTATAATTTTGTCACGCTTCTGTGTTTCCTCTTTGATTCTGATCTCTCCAACTCCAACTCCCAGAACCCACTACCCAATGATGTCATAGTCACATGTCCCGTTTTCTTGTTCGTCATCACCAGCATATGAATTATTCAAACCTGCATCTCATTTAGTCTGTTTGCTTATAAGCTTCTGGTTTACACACAACCATTGCGAAGGACTGCCAACTCCCGTTGCCTTACCAAGCGGTCTATACTAGTGATTCTGATTTTCGCTCTGGTATCTCTGGTTTGCCTCTACTCTTCCTCTACCCTCTGTTATTGGTTGCCCTGTTCTGATTGCTTATTTGGTTTTGACTTCTGCCTGCCGCTTCATATCTGACTTTGCCTATCCCTTGTACTATGTTTGCTGACAGTCTGTTTTTTAAAACTGACTTGTCAGCCTGTTAAACAAACCCAGCCTTGATTTTAGCTCAGTGTGTGGCAATCAGACTTTGTACTATGTGAGAAAATATAACAAAATAAGGACTAGAGTTATTGGCAGCCTTGGAAATGTTTACACACGATATGTAATTGTTTTTTTTTCTATGTATATATTACTATCTGAACTTTCTAGGAACTAATCCATGACTTTCAGTTTCACTAGGAGGAAAAAGCTACTAGCCTGAAATGCCCATATCTGCAACTAGGGCAGTAATTAAAAAGTTTCAATTAATTGGAACTGTGACAAACTTCCCAGGAGGCCAAGTTCATTCTACTCCATCACAAGATGGTAAGAAAGTGAAACTGCTGGAGAGATGCAGAACAAAGTAGCATCCACTTTGTGTTTTATGGCCAGATCAAACAAAAACTGAGATTTTTGACACCAAACACTTAAAATGGGCTTGGCCTACAAAAGGAAAGACGACTACACTGAAAAAAGCCGATCCCCACTGTTGATGTTGGTGGAGGGTCTGTGATGTTGTGGGCCTGGTTTTCCTCCCAAGGCCTTGGGAACCTCGTTAGGGTGCACGGCTTAAAGGACTTGAAATAACAGGACAAAATCTTTCTGCCTCTTCCAAGAGACAGACCTTGGGTAATCACTACATCGTCCAGTGGGACAGTGATCCAAAACATATGTCCAGATCAACACGAAATACTCTCCATGCCCTCAAGATTAATATACTGAAACTGCTATTTTTGAAATACTAACTAAGAACTTAGTATGCTAAAATATATAATTAGTGCTATTTAAAATATATTTTAATAGGACTTAAACATTAATACTTGTACATAATTGTACTTTTACACTAAGATTCACTTAGATATACTTTAGTACATTATATATACTTACTTCTAACCAGGGAACTCATGAGATCAAATGGATCAACAAAAATGGATACATGTTTTTCTTTGGACAGCGATGATACATATAAATGATACATATATATATATATATATATATATATATATATATATATATATATATATATATATATATACAGGGGTTGGACAATTAAACTCATGGCTAAATTGGACCAGCCTGGTGGCCAATCTTCATTAATTGCACATTGCACCAGTAAGAGCAGAGTGTGAAGGTTCAGTTAGCAGGTAAGAGCACAGTTCTGCTCAAAATACTGCAATGCACACAACATTATGGGTGACATACCAGAGTTTAAAAGAGGACAAAATGTTGGTGCACGTCTTGCTGGCGCATCTGTGACCAAGACAGCAAGTCTTCGTGATGTATCAAGAGCCACGGTATCCAGGGTAATGTCAGCATACAGCATCACGTAGTGACCTGGCCACTATCCTGCAAGAAGAATGGCTTAAAATCCCTCTGACCACTGTGCAGGACTTGTATATGTCATTCCCAAGACGAACTGACGCTGTATTGGCCGCAAAAGGAGGCCCTACACCATACTAATAAATGATTGTGGTCTAAAACCAGGTGTTTCAGTTTCATTGTCCAACCCCTGTATATATATATATATATATATAGGGGCTTCTTTCTTCTATGGCATCACTCAAGGATCCTTCGTGGCACCTTCATCAATAGTGCACCTCAACATCTTTCTATCTGTTTTTCAATTGGAAATTCAATTCAACTTTATTCGTCTTCAGTGTTTTACAGTGAGCATTTCCACAATGTGGCTTTACCGCTTTACAGAAATCCAGGTTAAGGCCTCAACTTAGCAAACCAGGCAGCAAGGAAATTTATCTATGAGCAAGAGTAAGGGAACCAGGACTCAGAGCAAGGACTCAGAGCTTCTTTTGGTTAATGCAGTACCTCATCAATTACCAATGAGAGTGAAACATCATCACACAAAATAAATCAGCTTAACCAAATAAACCAAGAACATATAATTATAAGTTTTCTGGCAAATCTGCAGACACTACTACTAATACTTCTAATTGCCACATCCAGATAACTTGGCTGGCAATGTTTTTCCAGTTCGGGGCTCCATGATAAGTTATCAGTTATTGTGCTGAATTCAATAATTGATTTAAAGTCATAAGCAATTATGGAGCAACACTGTAAATGTGGAATGCCTGACAGACTTAATGTGTCGGTTATCCAAACATCTCATATTTCAGCACATAATTGCTTATAATTTAATTCGGTGTCATTAATCTGTAGAAGGCTTATGGTGTTTTCCACTTCAGTGCTATTCCCCACCACTGACACAGAGGGGTCGGCGCAAATGACTGACACTAGCCCTTCAGTAAACATTCCAATGCATGTAAATACCATCACTGAACACTTTGCTGGTAAACAACACTCTTAACCTAAGCTTCCAGAGCTTTACGGCAAATGCAAATCTTCCACACCTTCCGGCTTTCGTAATATCAGTGGATCGGTTGAAGCGCCGTTTGTGAGCCTGTTGTTTATTTATTGCCTTTTGACATTAAGACAAGAGACTATAAATTATAAGCTGGCGCAGAGGCGGGGGGCGCATGTTGTTGGAGGAAGGCAATTTCCTAATAAGGCATGGCATCATAACAGAGATATTCTTTTCACTGGCCACCTACGCAAACAGATGGTGTAGTCAAGGACTCGGCTGACTCCTTTATCTTCGGAGACCTGACCGCGAAAGCCAAGGCACATAAAAAAACACACTTCATCTCTCCTCTCATTTCCTTATTGAAGCGGATTGATTGGAATCTGCATTATGGCTTTCCTCAGCTGTATAGCTGGAGACCTTGAGCTGGGGGAGTGAGAGTTTGTGGGGGGAGAGTGGGTGCATGAAAGGTCTAAGGTATTTTCATGTTACAACGGGTTTATTGCTGATGGAGAATTGCTAGGAGCTGTTTGCAGATTCCTCCCAGTGATGGAAGTCACACAGCTCTCTATGACTGGAATATATTCTGAGGTTACATGGGAATAATATTTAGAGGTGGGCTTTGAGCGGGGGGGATTACAACACACCTTTAATAACGGTAACTTAATTTTCTTAAAATCTGTCTGATTAGACCATCTACAATATGTCCCACTCATAAAGCAGGTGCCAATATGGCAATATTTTGGGTTTTGTCTGGAGTGGACATTGAGTACACTTGGTTATGGGATTTACTTAAAGTATTCTGTGAAGCCATTCCATGCAGCTGTGTTAATTCTAGGACTGTGTTCAGACTGCAGGCAAATCAGATCTTTTGAGATGACTCAAAAAAAAAAATGTAGATGTTGTTTGAAACTCAGTTGAACCACACACTGCACACCCTCCAAAGAAGGTGTCCTGTTTAAACCCTCCAATGTTCAATGTTATTGCAATGGATACAGCTATACTATAACATTTGAAATGTACAAACAAGATACAAAAAAAAAAAAAAAAAGAACACATGATGAAAAATCTGGACCTTGTGAATCTGGGTTCATTGTTCCATCATCACACCCTGCACCCAAAAGGAAGTGTTGGATTGCAGTGCTATTGTGAAGGAAGATAAAAGTTACCAGGAACAATAAATGATGATGACTGTAGACTGATATGGGTAATATTTACTGAGCTACACATACAGAAGTAGTGTCTCTCAGTATGGCATCAGGCCACCATGTTTGATAACACAACATGCCAGACACCTCACCATGGATTTGTAGAGGTTCCTATTGGTGTCCTGTGATAATCCATCCCATGCAGCTTGAATATTCTCACACAGTTCCTGCAGAGTTTGTGGTAGGGGTGGTGGTGGAATGACCCCAGGCCTTCTGGACATGTGATGAGTGACCAAAACTGTTCTTCTTGGTGCTCATCACAGTGCCACCAAGACAAAGATAGGATTCATCACTAAAGATGACCTGCTGCCATTCCGAGTCACTCCATGATAGTCAGGCATGACACTATTGCAGTCTGGGGTGACGTTGACGTGGTGCTAAGGGCAATCAACTTAATAGGCCTGTGTCGTACAGCTGTCTGCCAAAGGTGCTGGCACCCAGGATGACTCATGAAGGGCATTATTGTTCTCTAAACGTCTGCATTAGTGGCTGATGGGTCACTCAGGTACAGCGATATGGCCCGCCCTTGTTTACGCCATTTGCGTAGTCAGATGTGAAACTTAAATCATTCGTATGTCTCACAATGTCAAACCTACCTACCAAGTTTCATTCCTACAGGCTGATTCCTTCTGGGTGCACGTATTCTTTTGATGATGAGTGTATTTGGATATACGCCCAAAGCAAGAGTGCTGCACTGCCTTCAAATTTCCCATTTGAGCATGCATTCCATTATCAAAAGCTATTGTTTTGGTCGTTCTTGTTAGAATTGTTATGAATCCCCAATAAAATGAAAGTTTTAATGAGAGAATGCCATGCATGCCAAAGGCGACTAAGCCACTGTTCAGAACGGCTGCAAAAGCCCTGTTCTGAAGTTTTACAAAGCAAGCACTGTTGCTCCTCGGAGTCTTTTAAAATGTTCACAGTGTTCGCAGTAATCAGCGGCCCCCTCAATAAAACAAATTAGAAAACAGCGGTAATGACAAAGAAGAACATTTGCTGGGGGAAAGTATGAAGCGAGGACTTCTCTGATGTTCACTGTTGCTTCAGGAAATGCCAGTGGACACATCACGCCTTTTAACTGAAGGTAAACAGAGTCAACGTCTGGCTGAACATGTTCCCATATTCTGTCTAAGTTGCTTCTGTTAACTTTTGAGGGTAGGCAGAGGAGGAGGCCAGTAGAGCCACCCAAAAAAGACTAGCACTGCAGAGACTGACACCGTACACTATGTGGGGAAAAAGCATCAATTTTTTATTTAGTGGCGATGAATTGGAGGAAGTCTTGAAAAGTGCCTATACAGGCAGAAACAACAGGCGCAGTGGGTTTTACCCGGAACCATTGTGTGCACAAATAACAAATTAGCCCTGCGTTAAGCCTATTAATTCTTCGGTCTGCTTGACAAACTCTGTGTTGTGTTCTGCTGGGACCCGTCCTGTTGATATGCTGAGTGATACTAAACCACAGTCACTCACCCTTCCTCGCTCGCTCGCTCTGCCTGCTTGGCTTACCTAAGCAGAAGTGAAGAACAAAAGCGGCATGCTGCCTGTTTTTTTTTTTGCCTTGGACTCGCTTCAGATAGTGCCAACCAATCAAGTGGAAAAGCCGGGTAGCAGCGATCCTGACTCGACAGCCATGGCACGTCGACGTGCGACTGCTATTTTTAGCTCTCTGAAATGTAACGTGGCACTCTCAAGGAGCTGTCGCATGACACCCTCCTTTCCTTGCTCTAAGTGGTTTTTCAACTTCCTGTTCAAATTGGATAGAAGATGCTGGCACGCTTCCCCGTCAGTTGTTTTTTTCCACCAACTGCTTCTGCCTGGCTTTGAGTTCTGTTCCTACTTCGGGGTTAGATTGACAGTTTGCTACCGTAGAAAGGCTGCCTGCGGTTTAGTATCATTGCTTATTGTTTATTATTGAGCTTTTGAGGGACCACTTTTAGCGTAAGGCCAAGTGGAGGCTCACTTGGTTCCCCACAGAGACAGATGTACCTACCAATATGGATTTTTAGTTTTTTTTGTGGTCGAGAAGAGAGCCAAGTAGCTTTTGGTCATCTTGGTGTAGTCATCGGTCACTAAAATTTTCACAGCAATGAGACAGCTATTTTTATCGTAAGCGTTTTCCTATTACTGAGGTGTGAGCACAAGTCATGGATTTCACACCTCAGTAAATTAGATTATCCTCTTGTTGGCTGTAATATAGCACCGTTTTGAAGATGGTAAGCAACACATAGTGAGAGCTAGCCAGGCTAAAGACACACCTGGTGAGGTTAAATGTAATACAGTGTTACACTAACTTACTTTACTAACTTAACTAATTTTATTTATGTACAAATTTAGCAAAGACATAAAGGTCATATAATATAGATCATGTCATATAATAAATTCTACACCTACAGATTATAAAATATACAGTATATCATATAATTGGAATTTATTTTTAGTTTATTGTGCTGATAATTGCTTGACCCAGTCTGTTTACAGCTATGATGAAAACATTTTCTGTAATACAGTTGGGTTAGTTGTAATGGTGGAAATATTCTGTGTGCTATATTTAGACGAATAACTGCACTGAAGATATTGTTTCTAGTTATGAGAAGTATAAATTATTGGTAAAAGACAATAGTTGACAGTTAAAGAGAGATAAACATAAATATAATATAAATATAATTTTTTGCACAATGTAAACAGCAGCTGCTGTGTTCAACTGGTGCATAAAAGTAAAAATCGACACAAAAATGAATATACATGATTGTCTTTGGACAGATATGCAAGGGTTGGACAATGAAACTGAAACACCTGTCATTTTAGTGTGGGAGGTCTCATGGCTAAATTGGACGAGCCTGGTGGCCAATCTTCATTAACTGCACATTGCACCAGTAAGAGCAGAGTGTGAAGGTTCAGTTAGCAGGTAAGAGCACAGTTCTGCTCAAAATACTGCAATGCACACAACATTATGGGTGACATACCAGAGTTCAAAAGAGGACAAATTGTTGGTGCACGTCTTGCTGGCGCATCTGTGACCAAGACAGTGAGTCTTTGTGATGTATCAAGAGCCACGGTATCCAGGGTAATGTCAGCATACTACCAAGAAGGACGAACCACATCCAACAGGATTAACTGTGGACGCAAGAGGAAGCTGTCTGAAAGGGATGTTCGGGTGCTAACCCGGATTGTATCCAAAAAACATAAAACCACGGCTGCCCAAATGACGCTGGATTGGCCGCAAAAGGAGGCCCTACACCATACTAATAAATGATTTTGGTCTAAAACCAGGTTTCATTGTCCAACCCCTGTATATATACATATATATATATATGTCTCGCAAGGCAAAAAATGTGTCACCTCGGGTGTTTAACATGAAAGTAACTTGAGGCTCTTGCAGATGGCATTGCACAATGTTAATGATGGGGAAAAGGAGTGATTGGACTTGGACAAGGAAGGTCATCGTGTGGAGGAAGTAGCTGAAAAAATCTTATACCAAAATCTTATTATATGACAAAGGATACTCGAGAATGCTAGTTCATCATGCTCTCCCATATGTGCTTCACGACTCACCAAGACTCCAGCTGAAAAGGCAAACTGCACGTAGGGCTGTCTACTAATTGCCCTATGCACGTGAGACACACAATTCAGGGGGCATAGTGAAATAGACCACCGCATCGGCCTATCTGCTGCCATCGTCAAAGGAATTAAGCAACGTGTTTTGAAATGCTGTTAGTTCATGTTTCTTTAAGGTTTGTTAATGTTGATTTTTTTTTTTTTATATTTCTCATGTTTTACATGATCCTCTTGCAAACGTATATGTATAAGGCAGAGAAGCATATTTTATTTTGGCTATACGGTACATAAATTCACATCTGGGTGCATGCACTAGTTTTGTGGCACACTTTTTCAGGCTGAAGGCATCCTGCTTGTGCCTGAAGCCTTGTGTAAAATGGCTTAGTACATCTGGCCTTAGGGAGTTTTATAGCCACTGTCACCTGAGCTTGCTCATTTGGGGCCTGAACTCAGAAGTCTGCAAAGCTGCTGCATGACAACGTCTGTTGTAAAACCTGTCCATGAACAAAACTAAACTGTGTCGAACCAAAAGGAAGCGCAGCTTAGTGTTGCTGAGTAGGACCTGGCAAAATCCACTCTGTCTCTACGCAGCGGCCGTTTATTTTTCCGCCTGTGTCCTGCGCTTCCCACTGCTGGACGCGACAGTGCTTGGCCAGAGCTGGTGAATCGGAATGAAGCGAATCTCACCACTAGCCCAAAGGCATAAACAGACCCCTACACTATCAGACTGCGGAGAACCATAATCCTTGGACAGTGGACTCGGTGGACAGGTGCTATCATAACGTTTCATGGGTCAGAAGGGGGAAGTGAAAGTCAGAGGGCCTTTTGTCGTAAATAAAAAGCACGTGGTTGGAAATGGCTTGGAAGGGCCGACGTGACAGATGGGCCAGCATGCAGAGCAAAGAGAGCAGCTCCGCTGCGAAAGCGGGTGTTGGAATATTAATTGAGACGTGAGAGGAGGGAGGAATAAAAACGTGACGCGAGTCTTCGGTTCTCACCCTTGATGTGGGCTCCCGATGCACGACGCATGCTTGAGTGGAGCGGAACGTGGAAGGACCGTTCGTGCTTGTTGCTCGTTGTCCTAGCAAGCACTCATGGCAGCTGCGAAGCCTAAATGCGAGACGTCAAGTTCGCTATCTGGAGACAAGCCATGCGGTTATATGGTAGCTCAGCTGTATTAGGTCTCTTGGTATAGGCACACTCATAAAGTGTTCAAGGGCTATAAGGAATTCAAACTAACAGAGCTTGCTTTGTTGGAGGAAAAGAGGACTATTTAAGGATGCATGCTGTGCTAGCATTTCTAAAGCTTACATAGGCGTGTGCACTTGCTACACTTTGCTCTAAACATTCCTGTCACTTATTCTGCACTACATTACTATGCAAAAGTCGGAGACCATTCTTAATTTCCAGTCTAAAGAGCTAATTAAGATATCGTCACTGTCCACAGAACAACACAAGTATTGTCCAAATGGCAACTTCAGAGGAGAGGGCAAAAACCAAATTCATTTCAATTAAAGTCAATGGAACCAGAGTTTCTCCAGTGTCACACTTCCGGATTCTCCTCTTGCCTCAAACCTCCCAAACTCCATTCCCCACAATCCACCCCCCAGTGAAGTCATATCACAGGCACTCCAACACCCAATCACGGATTGTTTTCCCATTCATCCTCGCCCAAATTCTAATCAGCCTCACATGTCTGTCATTAACGGTTTGCTTTTCACTCTCAGTGCCTTGCATTCACTGCTTTTTATTTCTCGTTGGTTTTTCTGGGTTCGATCTGCTTTGAACTTTCTTTTTTGACTTTGTCTTTCCCTTTGGTTTTGTTTTCTTGTTGGATTACTCCTTTGGTTTTTGACTTTGTGCTTTCTGTCTGGTTTTTTTTGTCTTTGTCTTGCCCCATGGTTATGTTTGCTCTGTGAACAGCCATTGAGCCATTGCTCCAAACCCTTGAAATAAACTGGTTTGACATTTAGCTCTGTGCGCATCAAGTTAAGTCTATTCATCCAAGCAGTTTTGGGCCATTTCTTTTGGTACAGTCATCATGAAATATTCACATAATGTAATTGGTAAATTTTGAGAAAAATAGATATACCTGTTTTTGTATGATATTAAACTTTCTGAGCGACAACATATGTGGAGATATTTCTGAGGACATTACACTGCAATGAAAGCATGTAAGTAAAAAGGATTTTAAAAGACCACCAAGTTTTCATCGTTGGGAAAGAGGAAAAAACGATCCACTCCTGCTTCAGATGTGAGCAAAAACACTGGTGTTTTCATCTATCCTTCCACTGTGAGAAGACAACTCAATACTACATGAAATTTGCAAAAGCAGCTGCTGGTGTTCTCAGAACAATGGACTGATTACCCCAGAGTCTAGACCACAACATCAAAGAACTTGTTTGGGATTGCTCGGATCATGAAAAATGGAACCAACTTCTAAGACTGAACTTTTGAGGTATGGAAAAACATCTCTGCAGGTTTCTTTGAAAATCTAAATGAAAATAGCTATAATAATAAGCAAGAGGCATTTCATTTCAACTCAACTTCACCATCAGAACAGTTTAATACTATATTTAGTTGAGGGTTGTTTCAGAGTTGTTAGACGTTGGTTCTGTTGTATCACCGTTGTATCTGTTGGTAGACCCGATTTCACAGATCTGCCTGTTAGCCGGGAGCCAGACATTGCAGAGTGGTCAGTTTTTACTTTTTTAGCTCTCTGTGTGTTGTGAGGGCATGCCAAGCTTGTCGGTAGGTACTCAATAGGGATTTTGTTATGAGATGATATCACATTGTAACAGAGGAAGGAGCTGGGATTCTAACAAGGCAGCTGGGAAAAGTGTTTTCTCTGAGAGAGAGTTTCTCTCTTTGGGGTGTACTTTCGAGTTTTATAACTTTGCAGGCCTTTTACTTACACAAAAAGCCACAAAATGCACAAAAGGAAAGGTAAACGCCTGAAGAGCATAATAGGTTCTCCTTAAATATTTTTTTGGAGGCAAAAAAAAAAAAGTTGCTGTGTACTCATTGCCTTTTTTTTATGGAAAATTAATAAATGAATGGTGGGCTTTTCTTTTGCCACAGTGCTGCTGCACGGATGTTTGTTCATGTTCTTTTACCTTGACCATCTTCAGCACAATAAAGTTGCATAAAGCATCTGGCAAATCCGCAATGAAATAAAAACAATCACTCCAGCAACTGTGTTGACAGGAAATTGCATCAGGGAGCGAACCTAAGCTCTCCGAAACAAGGCATAAGGTAGGAAAACACTTGAAATGCAAAGAATTTCGAAATTTGTCTGCAACAGCTCTTCCTAAAGTTTTGAAAGCAAGTTGTTTCCTCTGAGTCCTTTTAAATGTTCAGAGCATTCTCAGTAATCAATGGTTCCCAATTAAAGCACATGGAGAAACTGCAATAATGGTACAGAAGAACACTTATCGAGGAAAAGTATGAAGCGGGGACTTTTATGGTGTTCATTGTGGCCGCCAGAAATGCTAAAGAACATATTGCCCCTTTTAACTGGAGGTAAACAGAGTCAATAGCTAAAACAGGGTATTCTTCTGCATCTGTCAACTTCTGTGGAGACCTGTGGAAGGAAAGCAGTGCTAAAACTTAAACGAGCGTTCAAATGTGCACTTGCTAGACTTTCCACAAAGCATTCCAGTCAATTAATCTGCTTGAGGCAGACTGTTGTATCTTTCAGTTCTAGTGCCAGTGGAATGAGGCGTGCAAACCTCACTTCCAAAAAAAGCTAGGACAGTATGTGAAATGCTCATAAAAGACAAATTAGTAAGCTGTATTTGTTCTTTATTGTAAAAGCAATACAGAAACACAAGATTTGATGTTTTACCTCCTAATTTTTCTTATTTTATAGATTTCTTTTTATTTTTTTGGTAAATAGACAGTTATTTCAAAGGTCATGATTTCAACATGTTAAAAATAGCCCACTGGAAACTGCATACAGACCATAATATTTGAAGTTTTGCTTTATGAATTAGGTTCTTTTTTATGGTTAAATGTTAAACTCTCATTCCAAATGTTATGCTTTTGACATTTGTATAATAGGTTGGGGAGGAGCATGTTGGGTACCATTGTGTTACATCCCACCTTTTATTTTTGCTATTCTTATTTTTATAGAAGTCCTCATCTGCAAAGTCATACAGGGCCCCTTGACTATAGGCAGGACGGTCTTGAACCTGCAGTGTCTAATTGTAGCATGCATGGGTTGACACTGTAGCCCTGAAAAAGGCACTGGCATAACTGAAAAAGACGTCATCTGGAAGGCAACATATGTTGCTTTAAAATGTGCATATAAATCATTCAGCATTAGCAGTGCTTTCACAGAGGTGCAAGTTAAGGATGCCATGGACGATAATACACCCTCATCCTTTGACAGACCCTGGCAGAGAGACAACATGAAGCTGAAATAAACAGACAGGAACATAAAATAAACCCCAGTGTCTAAATAAGATCGGTTCCAAGATCTTACCAAATAACTTGCTAGCTAGGCTAGTTACTGGCTTTTAATCTCAACAACCAAGTAAATGAAATAAATAAATAACCAAATAAATAAATAAATAAATCATAGGTCACGCTTACATAGTGTTTTTACAAGGGTAAGACGGGAAAAAAGCTTAAGACAATCTCCTTCAACCAGCAAACACTGATACAATCACACAGCATGGCTGCTCTCTTTAGTCTCTTTACTGTCAAACACTGAGCCAACCAGCTCGATATTGTCCAAGGTTTGAGAAAATGTCCACAGTTAAATGTGCCTGGCAAACTAACAACTTTGAACTAAAGTAGTCAGGAATCTTGTTAAAGATGACGGAGCTGAAGGTGGCTTCCTGTTCATCAAATTGTTGTGCATATTTTCCCTTTCATGTCCCACGTCATTTAAAGTGGAATGGAACATTTGATTGAGAATCTGGTGAATAGTAAGCCTAATTAAGTATCACCCATGCTCTTGACTGCTGGGTTCCTTGGAAAGGGTATAAAAAGTGCCAACATGTCCTTCACATGTCTATGCATAGTCCAAGATTTTTGGTTGATGTTGCTTCATTGACATGTGTAAATCTTGAGAGTGTAAATTGCCAACACTGTTCAGGATTTTGGAATTTGGAATTGCAGGATTTGAATTTTTAAGAAGGAGTGCAGTATGTGACTTCTTTGCCCTGAACTCGTTATTTAACTATAGACTCCTGAACTCCTTATTTAACTATGTACTAAATACAGTTTTCCATTCCACAAAAAAAAACAAAAAAAAAAAAAAAAAAAAAAAAAAAACAAAAAAAAAAAAAAAAACAAAAAAAAAAATTAAACCCTTAAATATCTTGTTTGTGCACTGTTATGACCTAAATTTCTAATTGCAATTGCAAATCACTTCTTCTTGTTTTTTTTATTTTACATACCATCCAGCACTGTATATAGAGCAGAGCTTCAGAAAAACAAAATAGTGTGAAACATCTGACACATTTGTAATAAGAGAAAACTCTCACTCCAGCAAACGTGTTGACAGCAAATTGCATCAGGGATTGAACTTTAGCTCTCTCAAACAACACATTTTACAGACTGGAAGGGGATGCTTGCAATCACACCATTTAGACGCACTGATAGCTGTGTTCTGAAGTTTTACCAAGCAAGCGATATGGCTCAGTGATCACACAATAACTCAATATAAAGAAATCAGAATACAGACACGACAAAGTAGAATATTTGTTAAGGAATGCTATGAACTTCGTTCACCTAAGAAACAAACACTAGATGGGCAAAAGTTTTGGGACACCCTTCTTCCTTCATTCAGTCACATTGCCACAGGTGTATAAATTCTAGCATCTAGCTGTGCAGTTGTTTTTTTACAAACATGGGTCATTCTTCACTAAATTTGAGTGCGGTACTGTGGGGGAATGCTACTGTTGCATCAAGTCAGTTTGTTGAAATTTTTTTGCTCCAAGATGTTCCACAATCAACTGCGTGTGGTAATATTGAAAGGTGTTTAGGAACCACAGCCACAATGTGGTGCCAGGTTGCCAAATGCTAAGGTGCATTGTGTGTGAAGTCTCCACCACTATGTAGATTCAATAACTTCAAAGTTGGCATTACAAACACTGTATACCAGGAGCTTAGTGGCATGGATTTCCATGGCCAAGCAGCTGCTAGCCTTACATCGCTAAACACAACGCCATGGTGTATTGTAAATCATGCAGCCACTTGGGTTCAGTGTAGGATCATGTTAATGCTTCAGCATACCAAGACCCTTTTGGGCAATTGTGTGCTGCTTCCAACTTTGTGGGAACCATTTGGAGAAGGCACTTTTCTGTTCCAGCATGACTGTACCCCGGTGCACAAAGCAAGGTCCATAAAGGCATGGTTGGGTGAGTTTGATGTAGAAGAACTTGACCCGCCCACACAGAGACCTGAACTCAAGCCCATCAAACACCTTTGGGATGAACTAGAACAGAGACTGTGAGCCTGGGCTCTCTCGTCCAACATCAGTGTCTGATCTCACAAATGCCCTTCTGGATGAATGAGCTAAAATTCCCACAGACACACTTCAAAACCTTGTAGAAAGCTTCCCCAGAGGAGGAGGAAGAGGGAGAGCTATAGCTGCAAAGGGGGTACCAACTTCATATTAATGGCTGTGGATTTAAAAAGGGATGCCATTCTAAGAGCTCCTGTAGCTCTAGTGAGCAGGTGTCCCAATACTTTTGTCCCTGTATGGTTTTATGCTGAAAGTGAAGATAAAGCACATCGAATGTCTTTGAACTTTGGACAAATTTACTTTTTGCAGACATAGTCTTAGCATTTGTGGAAACAAGGAAACTTGCACATTGACTTGCACAGTCAATTATTAGCTTGAAGCTGACTTTTGTATCCTTCCGTGGATGAAAGATGGCGTGATATATAGAGCACTGCACGTGGTGAAGGCCATATCGTGTTACCTTCACCATCTTAAGGAAAATAAAATAGCGTGAAACGTCTGACACGCTTGTAATGAAAAGCAAACTCTCACTCCGGCAAATGTGTTGACAGAAAATTGCATCCGGGAGCGAACCTGAGCTCTCTCTGAACCAACAAGCAGACAGGCAGGAAGAAAACACTTCTTTCAGGTAAAGTGTTGAATGCAGTTCAGGTGATAATTTACTGGGAGATTGAATGTGGGCGGAGTTGAAGACCTCCCTTTTCCTGCACTTTAAAAGCATCTCTTCCTTCAAAGGGTGTCACTGCAGCTATGGGCTATAGTGGTAGCTGTAGTGAATCCAAGGGATGAAATATGGTGCGTCTGTGCTGCAGCGAGTTAACCTGTAAAGCCTGAGGTAGTAGATTAAGACAGAGGCACTGAGTCACTGAGTCTGGGTTTTTCAGACCAGGCCAAATGGCAAATAGCCTGGCTTAATTTTTAGGTCTCAAATAAGATCAGCATAATACTGTTGAAGATATACTGTCAATAGTAGATAACACCCTCACACACATCCTTTACCAAGTTCTGACTGAGATCTCTTTTTAACACATTCATATTTATCAGATTCCTCCACTCGGGCTCAGAGTGCTGACATCCAGTGAAAGGGGGTGCCCTCTGTGAGTCATCCTGTTAGTGCCAGCACCATTGGTAGATGGCTGCACGATGCAGGACTACATGCTCACAGAACGTTACGACAACAGGACTTAACACCACGTCAAAGACTGCAATGGTGTCGTGCCAGACTGTCATGGAGTGACACAGAATGGCAGTGGGTCACTGTGGGGCAGTGGGTCACTGTGGGGCAGTGGCACTTTTGTCTTGATGGAGACTACCAACGAATCTGTGTATGGAGGCACCAAGCTGCATGGGATGGATTATCACAGGACACCATTAGGAACCTCTACAACTGGGATGTCCAGCATGTTGCATCAGCAAACATGGCGGCCCAACACCATACTGAGAGACACTACTTCTGTACATACAGTGTGTGTGCGTGTGTGTGGGGGGGAGGGGGTCTCTCAATTTGCAGATAGAAATCTCACGTGGTACTTTGACTCAAAATATCATTCATGTAAATCATTACATTAAGTCACTGAATCCTACAACACACTAGTGTGGACATACAGTATATCCACCGATCTCCAGCTGGGGCCTAGTAATGCCTGTATCGCCCCAAAACCACTCCCATCAAATAAACTATAATCACTAGGATGTTAACAGAGCACAACCCGGCCCTGTAATTTATTTATGATTTTGAGTAAACGATTGTGGGAACCGTTCACTTGCAAAACTATTCAAACTACTTCTGCACAATCATCATTTTCTGCGATTGAGCCCCCATCATAATGAATAGTTTAGAGCGGATAAAAATAGCCCACCAGATTTTTCATTTGTTACTGAGTGGGCTTTTAATCCAGCACTTGAACATTTTGACATGGGGAAAAATTCTCTGTTGGAGCTGACCTGCTGGGGGCTTTTGTTGCAGCGCCTAAAATAATTCTGCATTGTGGCAAATCAGCCTTTTTCCTCTCCTTCTCCTCCTTTTTTTGTTTTTTAATTCATTTATTTTTTTTTTTGCCAGTTCCAAAACGTAGATATACATCATATCAGAGGCATCACCATATTCTCTAAACACTGAACTGAGACACACTCTAACACTCTACGTACGTCTGTGTGGAGGGCGGCTCTCATCTACACTGAGTTTTCACTGGAGCATCTTGCAGATGGATCTCTGTGTGCTCTGACCTGCTGTTTGCAGCATGCTGTAAGCTCCTTGGCACTGCTGGTAATAATCGTCTCTGTGTATATCATTTCAGTGCTGCATTTTCAGCAACATGCAACTGAACAAAGCCGTTAGCACGAGCGACAACCTGCTTCCATTTGATGGCACACGGATATTCCGCAAGCACGCCTTTTGATTACTCTCGCACACTATCCTAATCTGCTGCGCATGAGTGGAGAAGTAAATGGTGCTTTCTCTCTCTCTCTCTCTCTCTCTCTCTCTCTCTCTCTCTCTCTCTCTCTCTCTCTTTCTCTCTCTCTCTCTCTCTCTCTCTCTTCTCATCTTTTTCAGCTCTCTCCCATATATGTTCTCTCTCTTTCTCTCTATGTCCCTCTTTCAATCCTCTCTACATTTTTCTCCATCTCTCTCTGTCCAACACTACCCACCTCTTTCCTTCTCTTTCTCTAGCTCTCCTGTGCTACCTCTCCAGGTCATTCTCTCAAGTTCTCATTCTTTATAGCTCCCGTATTTCAGGTCTTGCTCTATCACTCACTTAATAATTCTCTCTTTTCAACTTTCTCTCTGGATTCTCACCTTGGTTCTCTTCCTCTCTCTCTTTCTTTTCTTTCTCTCTCTTTCTCATTCTTCTCAACTCTCTCTTACTCTTTCTTATTCAAACTCTCTTATACTTATTCTCTCTTTCTCCCTCTTTCAATTCTCTCTACATTTTTCTCCTAGTTTCTCTGTCCAACACAACCTCTCTCTCTCTCTCTCTCTCTCTCTCTCTCTCTCTCTCTCTCTCTCTCTCTCTCTCTCTCTCTCTCTCTAGCTTCCTCCTCCAATTCTCTCTTCACTTTTCTTCATCTGTCTCTCCCCCCTTGCTCATTCTCTCTCTTATTTCAAACCTTTCTCTATCACTCACTGTGTAATTCCCTCTTTTCAACTTTCTCTCTCATTTTCTCACTTTAGTTCTCTCCCAAATCCCTCTCTCTCTCTCTCTCTCTCTCTCTCTCTCTCTCTCTCTCTCTCTCTCTCTCTCTCTCTCTCTCTCTCTATCTCTCTCTCTCTCATTATTTTCAGCTCTCTCTTACTCTCTCTCATTGTAATTCTTTCATACTTATTTTCTCTTTCTCTCTAGCTCCCTCTTTTTAAATACTCTCTACATTTTTCTCCATGTCTCTCTCCAACACAACCTCTGTCTCTCTCTGTCTCTCTCTTTCTCTCTCTCTCTCTCTCTAGCTCCCTCTTTCAATTCTCTCTTCATTTTTCTTCATCTGTCTCTACCCCCTCACTCATTCTCTCTCTTATTCCAGATCTTTCTCAATCACTCACTCTATAATTTTCTCTTTTCAACTTTCTCTCTCATTTTCTCACTTTGGTTCTTTTCCTCCCTCTGTCTCTCTCCAATTTTTTTTCTCCCTCTACTGCCGGGATCAGACTACTCAAAATCAGTCTATATTTGACACGATTTTGACATAGCCATCAAACGTTTAGTGTCGGCCCCATATATGAGCACACGAATGAAGAACGGGTCGCATAACGTAGCATAATTGGAGGAGCAATAAAAGCATGTCAGAATGTGTTGTGATTTTCTGCCCAATTTGACCCACAACATGTTCCCTGATTTCGAGAAAGAGGGATGCTGCTGTTGGAGCCACTGATCACATATAACATCCGTTTGATATAAACAGCATTACAACACAAAGCAGTGCTACAAACATGCTACCACAAAGCTAATAGCTTAGCGCTAATCACAGCAGTGATTCTCTGAAAGATAAATAGTCCATACTGTCCTCTGCCTGACGCCCAGAGACGGGTCCACAGTAATGTTGTCTTTCTTTCCTTTTGGAGCACAAACCTGCAAGCAATGATCAAGTTTTATCACCCTGCTCCCCAGTGACCTATGAACTATGAAGGTAAAGACCTTGAATGATGATTGGTCGATGTCAAACATGTACTGCTGCCAGTCTGACCAAGACATGGCACAAACTACAATGCCCAATCTCACATTCCAACTATCTTTAAGGACAGTTATATTGTGTAGTCTGATCCCAGCATAATTCTTTCTCTCCAGTTCAGTAACTGATCATTCCCCAGTTCTCCCAGCCTGCTCACTTCAGTTCTTCCTACACTCATCATCCAAAAATAGTTACCCAGAAGGAATCTACTGACAGGAATAAAACTTGGTGGGCAGGTTTAACATCATGAGACATGCAAACGATTTAAGTTTTAAGTTAAGCTGCACATATGATGAAAGTCATCCTGTTAGTGCTAGCACCATTGGAAGATGGCTGCATGATACAGGACTACATGTACGACTATGACGATAACCCTTAACACCACATCAACATCGCCAAAGACTGCAGTGGTGTAGTGCCGCACTGTCATGGAGTGACACAGAATGGCAGCGGGCCATCTTCAGTGACGTATCCCAATTTTGTCTTGGCAGAGACAACCAATGAATCTGGAAGCACCAACGTCAGCGCCAAGATGAGTGGTTTGTGGTCATGTCACATGTCCAGAAGGCCTGGTGTCACTCCACCTCCACTTCTACCATGAAATCTGCAGGAACTGTGTGAGAACTTTCAAGCTGCATGGGCTGGAGTATCACATGACACCATCAGGAACCTTTTTAGCTCATCTCATTGTTATTCTCCAATATTCTCTCTCTTTCTGTCAAGCTCTCTTTGCCCAATTCTTTCTCTCTCTCCTTCCCCAGCTCCTTCCTTTTAACTCACACTCTCTTTCTCTCTCTCTCTCTCTCCCTCCTCTCTCTCTCTCACTCATGCAAAGCTGTTCCAGATGGTGACGCTTTCAGCTTCTAGGATACGGTGTGTGAGACAGTCAGATGTCTGTCCTGCTGCAGATCGGATCGGACGGGACACAAAGTGAAGGAATACATGGAGCAAATGACAGGAGAAGTGTGGCACGGAGAACAAGCTGCTGACCCCTGAAAGAGAACGCACAGCTGCCATAAAATCAAACAAGCAATCAGGGAAAGCAGTGGGACAGTGCTGCAGGCTGCACGCACATCAGCACAAGGCTGCTTTCACTAAGGCTTTTCCCCTTTAATCTCCTCATCTGTCCCACAAGCTCATCTCCTTTCCCCTGCATTTATATTGCATGTTCATTTTTTCCCTCTGAACTTACTGCCTCTCTCTCATTTAAATTCTGAAATATTTTATTATATTAAATCATGTTGCCAAGCAATAGAATATTATCAATCTTGATAAATGTACTAAAGAAAAATACAAATAAACAATTAAAAAGATATCCATACAAGTCTTTATAAATATCTTAGAGTCTCAGTAGTTCAGCAATGGTCAGTCCTCAGTTGCTAAATATAATATTAGTAAATAAAAATTATTATATTTTAACAATATTTCATGAATTATATTAAATAAACTATGAATGAATCTTGTAGCCTCCATCCTTATCATAGAAATCTGCAGGAATATTTTTTTCCACACGGCCAACATTCAGCTCTAGAAGTTGATTGTATGTTCGGTTTCCAACACGCTAAGTAACACCAAACGCATGATATACTAAGATCAGTCCGTTGTACTGAGAACACCTGCAGCTTCTTTGCTCGGTTTCTCCTTTTCTCAGTAATGGCTTCTGAAGAGCTACACATTCTTTCATACCCATAGCATTGAGGGGTCTTCTCACAGTTGAAGGATGGACGGAAACACCTAAAGCTTTTCCTACAAGATGAAAGTTCTAGCAGGTATTGCAGGTGGTTGTTAGGAATCACATACTGTACACTTTGTATTTCTTATTATTTTTTAAACTAAAGGTTTGAATTGCCTTGTATCTAATCTTCTCAGAAATATCTCCTGAAAAATAAAGTAATGATTGGCACAAAGCTGTGACTGCATTTGGGCGTGATGACAAAAGCCATAGTGTAAAAGAAGTAGTTGAATGTGCAGGTGTGTGGAAGCATACGGTCATACAGCAGTGGCAAAAATCCCACTCTACAGGAAACTCTTCTCAGAATATTGTGCAGGGAAGGCATCCATTAAATCTGCACCAACTGAGCAATTATTTGATAGAAGGATACATCCAGAAACTTGTCCAGTATCCACAGTTCCTGTAAGTTTTGCAGTAGGGGTGGAGGTGGTGTGAACTAGGCCTTCTGGACATCTGACACTTGACAACAAACCGCTCATCTTTGCACTGACCATGGTCCTTCCACCCACAGATTCGTTGGCCGTCTCACCCAAGACAAAGGCGGACTCCTCGACTTGTTGATTCCTTCTGGGTGCAACTATTTGTGAAACTATGTAAATATAATATACTTAGACTAGAATATAATATTCATTTGTCCTAAATATGCATCTCACTTTATCTCTATTTCTCCCCATGTCAGCTCTACACTTTGCTGTGTCAAATCTGCCAAAAACAATGTGTTTCATTTTGATTTATGTCATGGAGAAATAAAAAATTAACTAGCTTTTGGATCGTATAGGCTCACTGGCATGCTTTGCGTTTGATCTTCAGAGAATCCAGTGTTCTAGACTGTTTGATAATTCGGACATTTGGGACGATTTCCCTGCCATTCTCGTTCTGCGTGTACATTACTAAACGCAATATGGCAGATTTGGTCTTGCTTCAAAAGCAAATTACAGCTCAGGAAAAAAGGCATAATTTTGCATATTGTTGGATCTTAGTTATTATATCATCTACGGTCCAGAAATGTGCTTCATTATGCACTCTTTTCGAGCCGAGTTTTAAAAAAGCATTTTAATTTTGTATTTGCTGTCCAGTAACACCTGTTTGCTTGTTTTACTCAATGAAAACTTTCACATACACTCATCATCAAAAGTATAGTTGCACAAATAGCGCCCAGAAGGAATCAGCTGACAGGAATGAAACTTGGTGGGTAGGTTTGGCATTGTGAGACATGCAAATGATTCAGGTTTCAGGATCGGCAGCTCATTCGATGTAAGCAAGTAACTCTACCTGACTGACCCAACAAACATACCTGCAGACATTCAGTGAGCATGAGCTGCCTTGTATGAGTCATCCAGCACCATTGCACGACGCAGGACTATATTCATGCAGGCCACTACAACAGCTGCCCTTAACACCATGTCAATGTTGCCAAAGACTGCAACAGTGTCATGATAGACTGTCATGGAGTGACTCAGAATGGCAGCGGGTCAGCACCAAGATGAATGATTTGTTGTCACATATCACACGTCCAGAGGTCACCAGAAGGTCTGGTGCCCCTCCACCCCTACTGCGAAACATGTGTGTGGACAGATTATTGCAGGACACCATTAGGAACCTCTACCGCATGTCCAGCAGCCCGACACCATACTGGAGACACAGTTTTTGTATGTGTAGCTCAATACATATGGCCCCTATCAGTATAAACTGATCATCATTTATTGTTCCTGGTAACCTTTATGTCCTTCCCAATAGCACTGCAGTCCCACACTTCCTTCTGTGTGCAACTATTGTTTTGACGAGGAGTGAATAATTTGGACATGCATGTACAGGCGCTTACATACAGGGCACATTACCTCTAATGCAATTCTAATCTCAAGTAAGACCTTCTGGGTCCTCACTCCAAACAGGCTTTGGCTCACAACTCAACCAAACAAGTCACCTTTAAACTTAGTAGATTCCAAACAGCTGTGAAGGCAACATGAGTTTTTAAGTATGTTGTTTTAAAATGATTTGCATGATTTATAAAAGAACAGATAATCCAGTGACACAAAACTAAACTGACAGGCTGCTTCCTCACTCTTAACACAGCATGAAAGTGTCACAACAATACATTTACATGCCTCCATAAAACCTTCTGTCGGATAATTGTTTTCCTGGAGAAAGAAAAAGATGAAGAGGAAAATGAAAAAAAAAAAAACAACACGTATTCTACCAAGGCATTCATTAATCCCACATGGGATACGATCATCAGCTTGAGGAGACAAGCTCAAAAGAAAAACGTTGACAAGACTCTTCCACTTCCTTAAATGATTGATGGCCTATTGTCTAACAATGCGGCTCACTCTACCCACATGTGTAGCCCCTTTGAATGAACGTAAAACCGCAGGAGCATGTAATATTGTAAGCATTAGTTTGTTTTGAAGTTGCCATATGGGTCGTGCTCCCTGTAGCGATACATCCTGAATTTTTCGGGGGAGAATTTGTTCTCCAGCTAATTAGTACATCAACAAACAGACGCACCCTTTTCTGGCTACATAGATGCACTGAGGCTCGCTCGCTGCCTTCTCCAATTTCTGCCTTTTTAATCAGCTGCGGAGAAAGGGGAAGTGGGGATGTCTGGGGATCCTTTCTACAGTAGTTCATGGAATAAGCAATAAACAGGTATAATCAAAAACCTGCACGAATAAAGGTTTACTTCACATAGCCATTAAATTCTCATTAGGAATACAGAATCTATTTCTTATAAAATGAAAAAGTGTAATAGAGTAAGCTAAGATGGGCATTCAGACAACTTCTTTAGATGTGGAGTGCACCAATCCTCATGTTTAAAAAGACGAAGGCATGTGAGATAAAGGACTGGTTAAAAAAAACATAAAACATTTATGATCACTAACAAAAACCTTGAGGCTACATGAACTTGATAGAGTGGCCAAGCTAGTGTACGGAGAAAATGATGTCAAATTATGATTTTCACAACTGAGCATCCATGGTACATATGTTATAGCTGGGATTAAAATGATTTAGCTGGAGCTTTACTTTGAAGAGCTGTAGGTTGCAGAATGTTTGCATATATCTTTGTTCCTCTGTGAACCATAATCAAAATCCCTTCACACACGCCAAATTCACAAAGTCTTTTAATTGGTTGTGGGCCACATACACATGTTGAACCCAACTCTTCCTTTTCATATTATCCTACTTAAGATACAGCACACACCTTGCAGTTCACCTTATAAGTAGAATGGTACTACAAAGCAGGACATCCCAGATAGCAATCATAGCATGGTAGCCGGTGGCTCTCTGGCTAGAGTTTTACTAAGTTTTTTTTTAAATATTCTAAATATATTATTTTATTAGAACTGGTCGGTAATGCCAAAGCTGTGGGAACATGTCCTGCTAGCTATAACAGTCAGCACCCCACTAACTGCATGTCACGGTTGGTCCACCCTCGAAACACACAGATTCTTGTCCCTAAGGTCTAGCTAGCTTTTAATGGTCTTAAAAAAGTGTCTTGTGTAGAGAGCACACATCAAGGCATGAGGCAAGTGGGCTATTACAGAAACTGCATATGGTTTTTTGAGCATGTTTGATTCATGAATGAAATTTGATTTAAACAACTGCACAAAGGAAGCAATAATGTTTCCTCACAGTGATTTCCCAAACTGCTCATCTTTAAGACTTTAAGATCTACCAGCTCCTGTGAAGAGAGTTTTTCTTACATCAAGATATCAATGAAGTGTTGTCTTAGCTTATCTTAATTTATCTTTCTTTTTTCTATTATTCTCTGTATACAGCTGATCTAACTGTACTCTGAGTGTGCTCATGCTTCAAGTGCATCCTTCATTTTAATAAGCCAGTTTGCTCATTTAAATAGCAGTCACAACCTACAAACAGCTCTTTAAATAAAACAATAAGCTGTAAGGGGAGTTTTTAGCCTGGACTGCTTTTTGAATGAGGTTCAATTCAGGGCTGCCATTTAGAACAGAGTAGGTTTACACATTTCAGTCCTAAAATCTTATGCTGACTTTACACAGTGCAGCAACTTTAGATACTTGAATCATACATGAACCAACATTGCACATAATGTAAAGCATCCTGCAACTCACTCGAAACTTGGTCGCAACCCATCTTAGCCAATCAAAACAGGGAAAACATCACATGATCATTACAATCAACATTCTTCAGTGAAACAGATGTGAAACAGAAGATGAATTATTAAAAAGCTGAAAAGGAGACCCCCAGTTTGCCAGTTTTCAGAGCCCTGACAACATACGTTTTTGGAAGCTAATAAATCTAGCGCTAAAAGCTTTTTACACAACTGTTTGTAGCAACATGTTTTCTTTTGCATTAGCTGGTATCATGATGGATGTAGCTAGAATAATGCAATGTTGCACTAAGCTCAGTTTGATGTGGTTGTCTATGAACTTGTGCAGGACAGGATGTGTGAGACATTAAGCAGGCTGTAACCGTAATGGCTACATGAATATTAAATTTTAAAGGCTGTCAAGGGTTAAAATACAACTTGTGGAAGACGTCATAGCAAAAAACAGTATGGTGTATCAAAAACTACAAGCTACTAGTAACTGAATGTGTTGCATGCAACTTGTAACTTTATACTTAAACTGCCTTGTATAACTGTCAGCTTGCAAGACAATCAAGTTACAGTTAACTCAGAGCATGCAACCAGTTGTTGAAAGATTCACCATACAGCCAAATAACAAATGAGCCCACAGAGTTATTGGACTTACAAACCGTGAATATATTGACATGCAATGCAGTAAAAGGGGCAAAGATTAATGCAAGTCATCAATAATGCATTTCAGGAAGTGAAAACTCTGTTTATGTTGAGCCAAAGAAAATTCCATTACTACGAACATTTGATTGGAAGGCAATGTGTTGCATGATTGAGTTCATATAGCATACATCTTTTTCAGCCAGAAGGGATACGGGCAAGTTGGAACATGGTCATGTGACACATTTTCCATAGCTGGTTTGCTATATACATCTGTACAAATGTCCTAATTTGACCTTAGGGAAAACAGAGACAGGACTATGGAGATGCCCACATACTAAGTTCTATATATACTTCATATAGGCTGTGCTTTAGCACTGCTATCCTTTACATTGCTTATAGTAACCAGAAAAGCAGCCCTACCTCTCAGCTTACAGCGTCCTCGCTCCCGACACTTTCAGAGGGGTTTCACTTTCCCCTGCCCCGCTAACTGCGGCAAGCAGCTCACTATTTACCTCAAGTACACCTTGTTTACTTAAACTAATTATGTCGCTGTCAGTGGCCATAACAAGCCCTGTGATTAAAATAACTGTTTAGAGAATAACGTATGATTGGCGATCGGAGGAACGCAATGGATGTGTTTCCTTTAATGAAGGGCTATAATTAGCTGTCATTCGCTTCAGTCCAAACGACAGTGACCTTTAACAAAAGAGCCACTCAGGATGCTGGCAGTTGAGGCGGCAAGCCGCGGAAACAGACGAGAAAAGAAGTGAAGAGGCAGAGGATGAAAGATAAAAGGAAAGCTGGTTCGTGGAAAAAAAAAGAACAGGAGCATGCAGGGAATGACAATCACAATTTTATTTGAATGGGTGAGGCTTCTGAGTGCTGTTTATGCCGGTGGGCCCTGGCGTGCCTCTGATTCTCCATGGCAGTGGAGGCTTAGGCTGCGGCCTTCAGCGACGTTCGCCAGAGCACCTCGTCTCAGACTCCTACTTTCCAGCTCTAAACAAGTATTTATCTGTTTGAAATATATACCGGATGCTGTGCTATAAAGTTTTAATGATCCACCAAACCCGCAGTTCTTGACAATCTGGATATTTTTTCTCGGAAGTCGAGCGCATCCACCCAAACTCATTCATCAAGCTGGCAGCAGTGTATCCATTCCTGGGCGTCACTCAGTAGCTGAGCAGCTGAGTGGTCTCATGATGGTTTAGATAGCCCGGGAAGAGATATCATCCACCATCAGCTCGAGACCATGAATAAGTAAACACGGCTCCTCCCCAGCCTCCTCACCTTCATGTTCTGTCATTGCGAGCGATTTACACTCAAATGTTAAATTGGACCTGACAACTGCAGCATCAAACTTTTAAAGCCTTGTAAGCGATCTTCCCGTACACAAGCTCCGTTTTATTGGGAGGATTAAAATTGCATGGCTGCTGCTGAAATATGTGCTGCCCTGGAAGCAGCCCCTGACAGATCCCACCCCACCGCAACACACACACACACCGACACACACCTCACCCTGCACACATGACCTCATTGTCTCCGTGATGTATGCACTTGCCGGGTACAATCAAAGAGTCTATTTGTTTGATCACCCTCCGTCCCACTCTGACACGTGGGCCATTTGTTGGTCCTATACTCTCCGGGGGTGTGCACCATCAATTATGGAAGCAGATGTAAATGAGGCTTGTGTCTATATACCTATAGAGTAACAAGAAAAATCTATTCTCGTTTTTATTTTGCTGATGCACTGAAATCCAGGGGTAAAGGGACAAATATATTTAATTGATTAATTTAATAAATAAATAAACATATAAATGTATTTGTTGCTTATTTTGCTGATATGTTTTAATATTGCTGTGAAGTATTATTAAATACAACAACATTAATAAAATATTTATTAGCTGAATACCTAACTGAACACTTAAATGAACACATTTGTTTAAATAATTATTTTAATTTAAAAAAGGTTTTTTGATGTTGTAACTTTATGCGGAGATCCAGAAGAATAAAAGAAAAAAGGAACAGATGGATGAATTAATAATGTGATGTAGTTAGTCAGTTAAGGGATTGATTTTTTTTTTAAGTGAAGTCGAGGAACAGCAGAAGAATAAATAAATAAATGAATACAATACATAAATAAATAAATAAAGCAGGGTTCATATTTATGTATTTATTTATTTGTTTATTTTTTGCATGTTTATTTATTTATGTATTTGTTTATTTGTTGATGTATTTATTTCCACAATGCACATCCTACTGTGAAAATATCAGCTTTCTGCATAATGCTACAGCTACAAGACCTGATATTTCAGAGTTTCTCTTCCTTTATTTCTTTCCTCTCTCTCTCTCTGTCTCTCCCTCCCTCTCTCTGTCTCTCCCTCCCTCTCTCTCCCTCCCTCTCTCTCTATCTATCTCTCTCTCTCCCTCTTTCCCTCTCTCTCTCTCTCTCTCTCCCTCTCTCTCTCTCTCTCTCTCTCTCTCTCCCTCTCCCTGTCTCTCCCTCTCCCTCTCCCTCTCTCTCTCCCTGTCTCTCCCTCTCTCTCTCTCTCACTCTCTCCCTCTCTCTCTCTCTCCCTGTCTCTCTCTCTCTCTCTCTCTCTCTCTCTCTCTCCCTGTCTCTCCCTCCCTCTCTCTCTCTCTCTCTCCCTCTCTCTCTCTCTCCCTGTCTCTCTCTCTCTCTCTCTCTCTCTCTCTCTCTCTCTCCCTGTCACTCCCTCCCTCTCTCTCTCTCTCTCTCTCTCTCTCACTCTCTCCCTCTCTCTCTCTCTCTCTCTCACTCTCCCTCTCTCTCTGTCTCTCTCTCTCTCTCTCTCTCTCTCTCTCTCTCTCTCTCTCTCCCCCTCCCCCTCTCCCTCTCTCTCTCTCTCTCTCTCTCTCTCTCTCTCTCTCTCTCTCTCTCGCTTACTTTTATAATCCATCACAGACTACCACACACAGTCCCAGTCAAAAATGACAACACACATATTAAACTCTGGTAGTTCACACAGCAGGATTTCTCATTTATCCAGATAACTCCAGCACAAGTCTATCTAAAAGACAGAGAGGTCCAGTTCCAGCTTATAAATAGAGAACCCGCTATTGATTGGCCACTTTGTGCACTGTTGTTGGTGTACACACTTTCATGCACTTTTATGCAGCGTCTTCAGAATAAAGGAAAATGCTTAACACATTCGTCAGTCGTAACTCCGAAATGAACGATGACTACAGCCCTGAGCAGCATTACGTCTAAAAGCAGGCGGTTTTTAGCTGTGCCTGCTGCCTGCTTCACAGAGTAAAGAAGAGGAAGTGAGTGGGGGCTATTTTTCTTCAGTCTGGAATGGATCCAATGACTGACAGACAGGAGAGGAACAGTAGGTGAAAGAGAGTAGTAGGCGAAAGAGTAAATGAGAGAGAGAAAGAGAGAAGCAGATCTCAGAGCAAGATGCTTACATGTATGATTCTGTGTGTGTTGTGTATGCTGGACTTTCTATAGTTCTATATCACAGTGATTTAGTTTTAGAGTGGATATCTTTCTGTCCATAGAAGTGCCCTCCATTAGACCAAACAGACAGGAAGACCAGGAACAAACAAATAAATGAATATAGCTCCAATCTTGTCTTTACCTTCTGCTCTCAGAGTGATGGACTATGGACAGAGGCTGGATCTCTTTACTGAGTGTGCTTGGGATTACTTGGATGGTGAGAAGCAGAAAATGCAACCAGTTTCTAAGACTGAACTTACTGAGTCTTAGCAGACGTCTCTGCAGATTTCTGAGAAACTGAAATCACGTCTCTGAGGAAGAATGGAAGGTGCAGTAAATCCACTGGGCTTTGTTGGCTTGTACTGTCTGTAGAAAATCTTCCCACCTGAAATATTGCATACTTGCAGACCTACTGTAATATAAGAAAATACACAAAATCAGTTTCCCCGCCTTCACCGAATCTGGGGACTACACTTCCCATAATCCACTGCTGTAGGGCAAACAACACCTGGAGTTCTACAACCTCCAATCAGAACTGCTTCACCAGAATTCTTATTAACTTCACCTGTCTTCATTCTCTTTGCTGTGTATATATACCTGCCCCTGGGCTGTCTAGCTTTGTAAGGTATAGCCAACTCTTCTGTTGGCGTACAGAGCATTCTCTATTGTACCCAGTTTGGGGGTTTCCCATGTATAAACCACCTTTGCCCATTGGAATTCCTCTTTTTCCTGGTTTCTGGTTTATCTTGGTTTTGGCCCTTGCCTGTACCTGGATTTATGCCCTGTTTGGTCACTGTGGTTTGTTTACTCTGTTTACCTGCCGGCTCTGTATAGACCCACTCACGTTAGTGCATAAAACACTTACTATAGGTTACATATCGTCGCTGTCCAATGAAAAACACGTATCTCCATTTTTGTCCATTTTGACTTTTATATCAGCATCACAATCAGTTTGTTGAGATTCACAGCTGAACCAACTCTGCTTAGAGAGACATTTTGTTAATACAGTCCTCACATTACATTCTGCAGCATCTCATTAGCAAATTTGCAGATTTGCTGAGCTTTGACCTGCATGCATCTAGCTAAAAACAGTGTGCGCCTGAACGTAAAAGGGTGTTTGTGAGAGAAGCACCTTGGCTTGTATGTGTGTCAGGCAGACTCTCATATTCACTCACTTGAAGTATCCTCAAATGGAAAGAGAAAATTTTGGAGGAGGAAGGCCCATAAAGGTAAATTACCTCTGCCGGTGAGTAACATCCCACAAAGCTTGAAGTGCCTCTTCAGTGTTTGTTCCATCAAAACCGCTGTAGAATACTACTGAAACCTCAGCACGCAGTGGTTTGGCGATATTTGCAAGGAGATTGATTGTAATTGAATGCTGCAAATGCGGGCATTCAGCGGACTTTCCTACAGAAAGAGGAAAGAATGTTTATATGCCGTAAACAGAGCTACAGGGCAAAAGTCATTTTGTTTACTGGTGCTTTGCACAGATGCTCTGGGAGCTTTACAATAGCTATATACAAATGACTGGGCAGTACTGGGCAAAAGTCAGAAACCACAATTCATTTTATTTGACCGTTAAGTACAAGTTATTCATTTTCAGGAGATATTTACATTTAAATTGTGCACTCATCATCAAAAGGATTGTTGCACGAATAGTTGCATCCAGAAGAAATCAGCCAACAGGAATGAAACTTGATGGGTAGGTTTGAAATTGTAAGGCACAGGAATGATTCAAGTGTGTCTCATACTTGGCTACGCATGTGACACAAGCTAGGGTGGGCCTTAATCGCTGTACCTGACTGACCCAACAGCCAACATTGCAGACATTTAGCAAGCAGTGATGCCCTCCACGAGTCATCCTGTTAGTGCCAGCACCATGCACGACACAGACCTACAAGCATGCAGACCATTACGACAACTGCCTTTGGCACCACATCACCAATACCACAGACTGTCATGGAGCAACTCGGAATGGAAGCAGGTCATCTTTAGTAGAGAGTCCCACTTTTGATGACCAACGAATGCATGTGTGGAGGCATCATGGTCAGTGCCAAGATAAATGATTGGTTGTCACGTGTCACACATCCAAATGACTTGGTGTTTCTCCACCACCCCTACTACAAAATCTGCAGGAACTGTGTGAGAATATTCAAGCTGCATGGGATGAATTATCACGGGACACTATTAGAAACCTCCAAGCCGAAGCATCTGGCATGTTGTCTGAGAAAACATGGCAGGCCAGTGGCATACTGTGAAACACTATTTCTACTATTTCTGTACGTGTAGCGCAATAAATATTGTGCACATCAGTCTACATTAATCATCATTTACTGTTCCTGGTAACCTTTATCTTCCCTCCAAATAGCATTCCAAGCCGACAACTCTGCAACTATCCTTTTGAGTGATGAGTGTCAGTAAAATCAGTTCTTCTGAGCTTCAATTTCTTCAGTTGTGTCGTTTAGTTTCCAGTATTTCCTCAGATTAAGGGAAATTCATTATTAAATTAAGCTGGTTCTTGCGTGTCATGGGTTTACAAATACCCCCCAAAAATAATACAGGGTTCAAAACTGGCAAGGTCCATCTTATCAGTCTTCAGATGCATACTTCTGATGTTGCCTTTGTGATGAGATTATAAGTCTCCTTCGGTTGACTCTCATAGCAGATCATATTTGTACAAGCAACAGTGCACTGTAGAATGGTGCAGCACCACTCCTGCATCAGCTGATGCGTTCTATGGCCCGTGGCTTTCATGTGGGGGTTTTGCTTTGCATTTCTGACCAGCATATGAGCAGTTCCATTTGCCGCTTTCTTGGTCTTCCAAGTCTTGCCTTCATTTCCACAGTTCCCCTTGACTGCCTTTTCCTAATGACTACTTGTAATAGGCTTCTCCTGCTTTGTGTAATGTCTGAGCAGGCGAGACAGGTGGATACAAGCACTGAGTCTGAGTTTTATGCATTCCTTCATTCGCTTACTAAGCCGCATATCTTTTTAAGTTATGGAGGCGCTGGAGCCTATCCCAAGGCTCATTAGGTGGATGACAGTTTATCACAGGACGGACCCACAGACATACACATTCACAGACTTACTCACACCTAGGGGGCAATTTAGCATCTCCAATTAGTCTGACTGCATGTCGTCAGACAGTGGGAGGAAACCGGAGCACCTAGAGGAAACCCATGCAGACATGAGAACAACATGCAAACTCCCCATGTGAAACCCAGCTGGGAACTGAACCCAGGCCATTGTTGGTGTGAGGCAACAGTGAGGCAAGAGTCCAAATTAACATCAAAAGGGGGCAGAGAACAGGCAGACACAGTAAGTGCAGCAGGATCCATGATGACATCAAAATAATAAGCTAGTGTAAAGACTAGGCTGTTAAATTAATATTAATTAATAGTAATTATAAAATATTATTACACAAAATACATATAATACAAGGACACACAGGGGGCAAAAGGTGAGGTACGTAAACACATTGGAAATGGGGGAGCTACCAACTAGATACAGGTGAGGAGAGGGAGGGGACAAAGACCAAACCTGGCAGGAGACGCAAGGGAAGCTAAACCAAGTCAGAAGCAGACAGGATCAAGGAAAGGCAGGTGCAGGACTAGAAAGGGTGTTATACCTTGCAGGCATCAGTTAACATCATTTTCAGATCCTCAGTGAGCTTCTTCGAGGTGCCCAATGTTGTTCAGTATGGGTATATGGAGTTTGGAAATTATGGGAAATTTATTAATAATAATAAATCAATTAATAATCAGTCTAAACAGTTACTTACATTACTTACTGTTTGGCTTTACATCTGTATACTGGAGTAAACTGTCAATGTAAACTGTCAATGAACTTCTGACAATATAAAGAATTGTAGGACCATGTGGATTATTATTTTGGAGATTTGAATTTCATATTGTTAAAGATTATATGGACTTCTATGCAATACACATATTTTGTTGATAAACAGAGTTATGCTATGTTTTGACTAACTCACACAAAGTACTGCATTTGTTAACATGAAGTAGTACAATAACAATGATAATTATTTACAACTATTCGATTATTATCAGGTAAATGCGCAATAACTGTTACATATTTACTCAATATGTAAACATGCCGTTGTTACATGTATCCTTAAGATCAATGAAGCACTGTAACCATTAGTAATGTATTACTTCATGTTAACTAATGCAGTACTTCACATTAGTTAGTCAATACTTAAATATATATATTGTGTGATATTGTTAAATACATTGTTAAATGTATATATAAGTAAAGCGAACTGTACAGCAAACCATTAAAAGAAAGAACAGAAAAAACGAAACAGTAATTGCGGCATATGCAACAGTTTGGACAACCTTGCAGCAATTATGATTTTTTAAAAACTCAGCAGGTTTTTTATGCTGATGACATTTTCCACTTTCTCAGTGGAATCCCTAATTCAATTCCTACTGCATTATTCTCTGATTATAGTTCATTATTAGGCTGCCAGATGAACAGAAAATCCAGGCCCCAAAAACACACCCTCAATATCTTTGGCTCTGAAAATTCCTATTACCCACACCGCACAGGCCTTCATACCGGGGTATTAAAATGAAGTCACTGTTTACTAAGATGAGGGAAGGCAAATATTTGTGACGTTCTTGGTGATTGAACTGGATTGAGGCAGGCAAGCTTTTCTCTGATGGCGAATATTGATCCTTAAAATGAGTGTTCTCTCTCTCTCTCTCTCTCTCTCTCTCTCTCTCTCTCTCTCTCGTTCTATTTATCTATCTCTCTCTCTTTCTCAATGAATAATTTCAAACCAGCACTTATGCTTCAACACAACTGCTTCAATCACATATGGGAAAGCTGAGGTGCTCCAGTAATAAGACTACTTGAACTGGTCTGCCTATTTTAGTGCAGTCGGTGAATGTCACCTTTAATAAAATGACCCCACCTTTGAGATTCTTATCACGGATCAGATAAGACACTGGGTATTGAAATCGGAATGGAGAAATTACTCATCAATGGCTGGGTTTAAACAAAACCATTTAAGAATTTGATAAGAATATTAATCTATGTAATGAGAATGTAAAATGTAAAGTGATCACATGGTTAGAAAGTAGAAATACATAACTTCTTATATTCTTCTTCTTCTTATCATTATTATTATTATTATTATTATTATTATTATTATTATTATTATAGTAGTAGTAGTAGACTAATAATAGAAGAGCTAGAGAAATAGTAGAGGACTAGTATAACTAGTAGAAATTTCAGTAGAAATAGTTGTAGAAGTAGAAGCATAATGAATGTACTTGCTATATTAGTAGTTGTGGGAGAGTAGTAATACTTGTAGTAGAACAGCAGTAAAAGTAGTAGTGAATGTAATATTATTAATATACTGTAGTACAAGAGCAGTATCAGATTATTAGTAATGGTGGTGGTGGTTGTTGTAGTGTAGCATAGCAAGAGTAATAGTAGTAATAACTGTAGTAAAATTAATACTATTAATAGATGAGTAGTAAAAGATGTAGCATGAGAAAAAGTAAAAAAAAATAGAAATTGCAGAAGTACAGTAGAAGATTAGTAATTAATGTAGTAGCAGTAGAGTAAAAGCAGCAATGTAGTAAAAGTAATAGAGTAGTAGTAGTAAGATTACATAACGTAATGATGGTATTACCATAGTAAAGTAGTAATAGATGTAGCAGTAGCAATAGAAGAATTACAGTAGCAGCATTGACAGTAGTAGTAGAAATATTAGTAGTACTAGTAGTTTTAGACCACTATTTATTTTTTCTGTTTCTCCATAATCAACATTTAATGTACTATCCTCTAAAATGTATTCAGACTGTTAATTGCATTGTCATTCACCACCTCCTCCTCCTACTACCACCACCTATAATCAAACTAAACCCTCAGGGACCCTCCCTAATACCTCTTCCTCCCACCACCTCCACCTATAATCAAGCAAAACCCTCAGGGACCCTCCCTAATACCTTTTCCACGCATCACCTCCACCTATAATCAAACAAAACCCTCAGGGACCCTCCCTAATACCTCTTCCATGCATCACCTCCACCTATAATCAAACTAAACCCTCAGGGACCCTCCCTAATACCTCTTTCACACATCAACTACACCTATAATCAAACTAAACCCTCAGGGACCCTCCCTAATACCTCTTCCTCCGATCACCTCCACCTATAATCAAGCAAAACCCTCAGGGACCCTCTTTAATATCTCTTCCTCCGATCACTTCCACCCATAATCAAGCAAAACCATTAGGGACCCTCCCTAATACCCCTTCCTCCCACCACCTCCACCTATAATTAAGCAAAACCCTCAGGGACCCTCCCTAATACTTCTTCCTTCCACCACCTCCACCTATAATCAAGCAAAACCCTCAGGGACCCTCCCTAATACTTCTTCCTCCCACCACCTCCACCTATAATCAAGCAAAACCCTCAGGGACCCTCCCTAATACTTCTTCCTCCCACCACCTCCACCTATAATCAAGCAAAACCCTCAGGGACCCTCCCTAATACCTCTTCCAGGCATTACCTCCACCTACAATCAAATAAAACCATGAGGGACCCTCTTTAATACCTCTTCCTCCCACCACCTCCACCTATAATCAAACTAAACCCTCAGGGACCCTCTTTAATACCTCTTCCTCCCATCACCTCCACCTATAATCAAACTAAACCCTCAGGGACCCTCTTTAATACCTCTTCCTCCCATCACCTCCACCTATAATCAAACTAAACCCTCAGGGACCCTCTTTAATACCTCTTCCTCCCATCACCTCCACCTATAATCAAATAAAAACATCAGGGACCGTCACTGATACCCTGTTTAATTTGGTAATGTCTGAAAATGTGTTATGATGTGTTACTTCTAAAAAGTTTTAATTTCTGAATAACAATCACAATAAACCCACATTAATGCAGTTTGTCAAAAAACCTATATGACAGTCAATTTTTCTATTCCATGAACACTGCAGTGGTTATTAATAGTGTATCCGGACAGAATTCCATTGATGTGCGCCAAGTCATACGTGTGTATAACATGCATTTTATCAGGTACGACATATTTAAGCTTAGCCAATCAGATTCAGATTATCTGTTTTTATATTGGAGTCCATCCCCAAGGCGAAGTTCTAACATAATATGAAGAGTATACGTCTGTAGCTTCCCTTAACCTGCATTGGACCTCATTACAAAGTTTAATTAGCAATTACAATAGCTGCCTTTCATTAATACCGCGATTAACTAGTGCAATAGTGCAGGGTGGACGTGTTTACTCTTAAACAGGTAATGAGTCTCGAGAGGACAGATTATTATTATGATTCCCAGCACATTTGACTGATATTATAGGAGAACGCACTTAACTTGTAGTAGTGGCTTACATAAAACGTCTTTGGATGATGTTTAATTTGAGAGCACGTACAGCTTTCTAAAGCAGTCATTAGGGCCTCAGAGGGACTATAATACGTCGAGGAGAATATTGTATACGCCAAGCTAATGCACTGCAGCCCTCGGCCTGCTACACCACCTAGCCAACTTAATGAGCTCAGAGAAGCTGATGTATTAAGTCTGAGATTTTATAGAGCATTAAAGCCATAAACATACCTTTAGTTGGACAAATCCATTGTTTTTTCGTCATCGGCCTCGGAATTAAAGGTTTTATAACACGGCACAAGCGCCGAGCAAAGCACTTTTCTCACTTTCACTGCAGGCTTTAAGTGAATTGTGGAGCGTGGAGCTAACTCCAAATCACATTTCAATACATCAACACCTTCCACAGGCACCGTATGAGCTTTTTACAGGTTTCAGAAGAGATGCTCATGACTAATTGGTCATTCACAAAGGGATGACCCACCTCTCACTACTCTCTATCCAACGGTGGGTCATTTATCATATAAATTATTGAGCATGGGGGAAAAAAGACATTACCAGGTCCTGACCGAACTGAGGAGATAAATCATTAATAGGAATATTTTCACTCAGAGCCCCAGTAACCTTTGTCACCTGACACATCTCTCATAATGCAACTGAATTCACCAGGCACTTGCACACCAAGCGTACGGTTCTCGTAGTAATTTAATATTGGTGACAGCTGTCTTTTAGGCAAGTCAAGTTTGAGTTGATTAAAGTCAGCTGTCACGGCCTTTGGAGTGATATGGCTTTGACAGTTTTATGAACACCAAACTAAGATCCTTACAGTGGCCCAGTATAGAATTAATGGCTTATATAGAGTACAATATAATAGCACCTGAAAGGAGTGCTCTGGCACTGGACAATACCGATACTGAGGACCGAAAGACTTTAATGAAGTTTCTCACGTCATGCAAAAACATCAAAAAGTCATGTCTAGGTAGATACATAAATGTGTGAAGGCGGACAGTCACAGACAAACACTTGGGGAGAAATGGTGAAGAACCGGGTAGCATGAGCGAATTTTATGATCCGCGAAATGAACTGAAAAGTGTCCAGGTCTGGATTCAGCCCTCCCAAAGAAATGTAGCAAAATGTTTATTTAAATGGAAATACGCCCTCTATTGTGTTACCCAGGCTTTGGAAGCTGGAAAGGCCAATCCTAGCATCCTGTTCAAAGAATTTTCAGAAGCTACTTATAAAAGAAAAACTGTTGTTGATCTAGGGTCAGCCCGCAACAGAGAGTGAGAGTGGGTTCTTTAACCAGACCTCTGCCAGACCAAACATGGGGCGCCATTGAAAAACCAGAAAACTGAAGGTTTATTGCAAGTAAATGGTCAATGGTCTTCAGGGACAGCCAAATGCCAGAATAATAAACTAAACAGCTACAGGTTACAAAATCTAGATCTAATTAAACCATATGCAAACATGAGGAAACAAACATGAGGAGGTTACCATAAACCATGACAATAGAAACAGGAGAAAAGGGTTAACAAAACCTATTGCAATCTGTCCCCTTTGGCCCTATGTCCCTACAACACAACATTTTATTAACAAAGCCTTCACAGAAATTTACAAAGGTAAGCAAGGTGAGGAGTGGTGGAGGTTTCTTCCAGGTCATGTTTGAGAGGAGAAAACCCTGACAGTTTCTACAAGATGGCTACTTAATACTGTAATGTTTACAGGCATGTAAGGTATAGTGTGTGTGTGGGTGTGTGTGTGTGTGTTAGGATGTGTGTGTGTGTGTGGGTGTGTGTGTGTGTGTTAGGATGTGTGTGTGTGTGTGTGTGTGGGTGTGTGTGTGTGTGTGGGTGTGTGTGTGTTAGGATGTGTGTGTGTGCGTGCGTGCGCATGTGTGTGTGTGTGTGTCAGGATGTGTGTGTGTGTGTGCGTGCGCATGTGTGTGTGGGTGTGTGTGTTAGGATGTGTGTGTGTGTGTGGGTGTGTGTGTGTTAGGATGTGTGTGTGTGCGTGCGCGCGCATGTGTGTGTGTGTCAGGATGTGTGTATGGGTGTGTGTGTGTTAGGATGTGTGTGTGTGTGTAGGTGTGTTAGGATGTGTGTGTGTGCGTGCGTGCGCATGTGTGTGTGTTAGGATGTGTGTGTGTGTGTGTGTTAGTATGTGTTTGTGTTAGGATGTTTGTGTGTGTGTGCGTGCATGCGCATGTGTGTGTGTGTGTTAGGATGTGTGTGTGTGTGTGTGTGTGCATGTGTGTGTGTGTGTGTGTTAGGATGTGTGTGTGTGTGTTAGGGTGTGTGTGTTTGTGTGTGTGTGTGTTAGGATGTGTGTGTGTGTGTGTGTGTGTGTGCATGTGTGTGTGTTTGTTTGTGTGTGTGTGTGTTAGGATGTGTGTGTGTGTTAGGGTGTGTGTGTTTGTGTGTGTGTGTGTTAGGATGTGTGTGTGTGTGTGTGTGTTAGGATGTGTGTGTGTGTGTTAGGGTGTGTGTGTTTGTGTGTGTGTGTGTTAGGATGTGTGTGTGTGTGTGTGTTAGGGTGTGTGTGTTAGGGTGTGTGTGTTTGTGTGTGTGTGTGTGTGTGTGTGTGTGTGTGTGTGTGTGTGTGTTAGGATGTGTGTGTGTGTGTGTGTGTTAGGATGTGTGTGTGTGTGTGTGTTAGGGTGTGTGTGTTTGTGTGTGTGTGTGTGTGTGTGTGTGTGTGTGTGTGTGTTAGGATGTGTGTGTTCCGATTCTGATTCTGGTTCTGAAAGGTGCTCCCAAGTGGTCAATCATGCACCTGCACACAATTTAAACAAAAACACACAAAATGCACACTGACAGGCACAGAAACCCTACTATGGCTGAGGGCCATAACACTTTCCTATGAAGCACTTATGCCAACATGTCTTCTAAGCTCGTCAGTTGTTGTACAAACCAAGCTCCAGCAGCAGAGGATTTTATTAGGTTCCTTTGTGTGTGCTGCATTTACTGCACCGACTTTCATAAACACGTCGCTGTCGTCTGCGGAACTCTTCAGACACGCCCATCAAACAAGAGAAGTTGTACCTCAAACCCAAGCGTGCATTGTTAAGTGTATGATGTTCAATCCTGAAACCACAACACAACGGTAAACAGCATATCGAGATTGACCCAGAGACTAGCGTTAAGGACAGTGAACCACAGTCCCAGTATAACTGCTCCCTCTGCTGGCAGTGTAGATGGTAACAAATAGATTGATGCTCAGAAAAAAAGAGAGATAGATGAAATAAATAAATTATATGGGCAATATTTATTGACTACATGCCTACGTCTCAGCGTGGCATCATAGAGGTTCCTAATGGTGGCATGCGATCCATCCAATGTAGCTTCATAATATTCTCACACAGTTCATGCAGATTTTGTGGAAGGGATGGAGGTGGAGTAATACCAGGCCTTCACCTTGGCACTGACCATGGTGCCTCCACACATAGACTCGTTGACAAATGAGGGCATTCTGTGACATGACACCTTTGCAGCCCTTGGTGACACTGAGGTGGTTCTAAAGGCAGTCGTCGTAACGATCTCGCGCAGGCAGTCCTGTGTAGCTATCTGTCAGTGGTGCTGGTACTAACCGGGTGACCATGGAGAACAACACTGCTCACTGGATGTCTGTACCTGTGAATGTTGGTCAGTCAGGTATAGTGATAAGGCCTATTCTTGCTTACTTCACATGTGCGGCTGAATCCTTTGCATGTCCTACAATGTCAGAACCTACCCAACAAGTTTCATTCCTGTCGGTTGATTCCTTCTGAGTGCAACTATGTGTGCAAATATTCCTATGATGTGCACTGACCTTTTATTTTTATCCAAAATTCATGATTAAAAAAGCAACGTAGAAAATGTATAATCTAAAACTTTCCAAAATGGGCTCAAATTTTTAGCAGAATGTGGACAAATAACCTTAATAAATAAGACTTTCACATATTGTGGAGTCATCCAGCAAGGTTAAATAATCTCCTCCTACTTCTCGTACTAGCAGTTAGCCCCAGCTCATTCTGTTTCTTCTACACTAATAAATAAATAGCTGTTAATGCTAATACTGAGAAGGAAGGACTGTGCATTTCCTTGTGTCCTATGATAGGTGTGGACAAGTTGTCTGGTGATATGTTGCCACGTATTTGTGTGGAATATGAATTTAACAGATAATGCCATAATTTATCGAACAGTGACACCCTCCATGAGTCATCCTGTAAGTACCAGCACCATTGGCAGGCGGCTGCACAAAGCAGGATGATCATGGTACAAACATGGTGCCCGGACATGATACTGAGAGGCAATACTTCTGTTTGTGTACCTCAGTAAATATTGCCCATATCACTCTAAATGTATCATTTATTGTTCCTGGTAAACTTTATCTTCCTTCCCAATAGCACTGCATTGAAACTTCTATCTGGGTGCAGCTATTCTTTTGATGATGAGTGTCCCATATACAGTCACAATTGCCAACCAATCTTCTAGAAATTGGTTTTGTTATTGTGCTTTTTAGGACATAAGAAATATGCAAATGTGCCTTGTTCTGATTGGCGACCAAGTTCAGTGCTACATTTTAAAACCAGTCAAAACTAAAACACTCCTTACAACTTTATCGTGAATGGGTGGAGATGATCTGGTCTAGACTGAACAAGTGCTTGCAAATCAATGCAGTAAGTTTTTAAATATTATCTATCTATCTATCTATCTATCTATCTATCTATCTATCTATCTATCTATCTATCTATCTATCTATGTAGATAGATAGATAGATAGATAGATAGATAGATAGATAGATAGATACGTTATTGATCCCAAAGGGAATTCAGCAGCCAGTAGCAGTTTCACAAAAAACAGCACAGATACAAATACAAATACAAATTAAAAAATAAACCAGGGTTGTGCAGTATGTAGCTGTTCATCTTAGTAATAGCTCCTCTATGTTTTAAAACCCATTTACAAACGTGTCACTAGTACATTTGGCTGTAGGTGTGCATGTATTTGCATGATGGGCTACACCCACTTTTCTTTCTTAGGTCTGCACCACTGGCTTTCAGCAGCCTTCCAAAGTCCCATTAAGTGTTAAAGCAGTATATTATAAGACCCTTGGCTTTTATACTTACTCTGCTGCATTACACAGTGTATTTATTAGCTTTGCCTGCTTTGTGCAAGCAAGGAGTGCACTTGTTAGCTCCACAAAATTGACTGTAACTGCGGTATTTTAGAGCTTTAGATGGTTAAATGTGATATCTCAATACGGCTGGTGGGCTGCTCAACAACTTCAACCGTAGCATCTGGAATGTTTGCCTTATTATCTTGTTATTAGTCTGTTTTTGTTTATTCAGGCAACACCTGGTAAATCTAAACAAGAATGTAATTTGATTTGTTTTATTTATTAAGGCCTTTCAGTGCACTGTAAACCCAAAGTGCTATCTGAACTGTAGTGTTAATCACAATCTAATTCAGCCCTGTGGAGGTTCATTTGACTAGGGTTTAATTTAACCTTGCTGATTTACTGCATACAAAGGAAAAACACTCGAAACTGTCGCGCCTGGAGTTTCAGTTAGTTCAAACAGTTAGTTTAAATGTTTTGTGGGATCCCGCTAAGCTGATAAAGAACCCTTTCCACTTATGCACCAGATGTACACCAACACATAGCCATATTGGCCAAACACAAAGTTTCAGAATAAATGACCAAATATTCTTCTAGCAACTGCAGGACCAAAACCCATAAAACCGTGTCAATAATGCATCGCAGAATGCATTTATGATTCATAGCGATATCAAAGGCTCATATTTGAGCCCTCATTCTGTTTCCTGCATTTTAAGTCATCTGCAGAAGACTCTAGACTCCAGCTGCTTGCAGAAAGCTTGCTTTGAGAGCGCAGCAGTGAATGCGACGTGCTTTGACGCTCTCAAAACTCAGTAAAGGTAAATTTGGCCTTGGCTGTGCAGCTTCTAGTGATTGACGTGGTTCTTTATCATGCTTGACTATAAGAAGCAAACCAAGCGAGATATGACTTTAGTTTCTATTTTCCAACATTCTGCTGTACTCAGCTGAACTTTGCCGGAGCTCATTACCATGTTTACTAATCAATCCATCAGCTGACACAAGAGAAGGACGTTTTCTATTTGACAGTGATGTGTGAGAACGTGGGTAGAAGATGTACAGTCGTCAAAGGTTCTTTGGAGTAATAGCAGAAAAAATTGGTTCCCTGAAGGTCCAATCAATGGGATATTTCTATAAAAGAGGCTTATACAACATATTTTATTATTATAATTTTTTCCATAGGTCCACTTACTAGCTTCAGTAAACCAACAAATACACTCATTATCAAAATAATACAAGTAGTAAAATAATCACAAGTAGTAACCGACAGGAATGAAACTTGGTGGGTAGGTTTGACATTGTGAGACATGTTAATGATTCAAGTTTCATACTCCATTGTGCCCTTATCACTGTACCTTATCAATGAAGCCTACAGCCACAATTTATCGAACAGTGACACCCTCTATGAGTCAAGCAGGATGATCTGCATGCAGACTTGTCTTGGTGAAGACGACCAATGAACCCGTGTGTGGAGGCATCGTGGTCAGCGCCAAGATAAACAGTTTGTTATCACACATCACACATTCACTATTAGGAAGCTCTACATTTCCATGCTGAGACATCTATCCAGCTGTGTTAGCAAACATGTTGCCCGGACACCATACTGAGAGGCACTACTTCTGTATGTGTACCTCAGTAAATATTGCCCATGTCACCAATCTTCTAGAAATTTGACGGGCTGGTTTTGTTATTGTGCTTTTTAGGACATAAGAAATATGCAAATGTGCCTTGTTCTGATTGGCGACCAAGTTCAGCGCTACATTTTAAAATGGGTGGAGATGATCTGGTCTAGACTGAACAAGTGCTTGCAAATCAATACAGTAAGTTTTTAAAACATTATCTATCTATCTACAGTATCTATCTATCTATCTATCTATCTATCTATCTATCTATCTATCTATCTATCTATCTATCTATCTATCTATCTATGTATCTACAGTATCTATCTATCTATAGTATCTATCTATCTATCTATCTATCTATCTATCTATGTATCTACAGTATCTATCTATCTATAGTATCTATCTATCTATCTACAGTATCTATCGATCTATCGATCGATAGATAGATAGATAGATAGATAGATAGATAGATAGATAGATGTGCCAAAATCTTTATTTATTTGCTTAGAAAATCTATTAAAGAACATAATTAGAGTTTAGTTAAATGGCATAGACGAACTTTATTTAAACATTTATGTTGGAATTAGAAGTACCCCATACTTTTCTGAACACCATGCTTTGTAATCAACTCCATATACCCAGGTATCACCTTTATAAACGAAAGACAATCAGCAATAACTTGCATCTCAAAAAGCAATAAAGAAAAAATTGAGGTGTTGCATTCATTTTCAGAGACAGTAAAGACCAAAGATATCAAGATGTGGTCCTTTACATCACCACTGATTCCAAATTCATGCAAACTGTGGCTTTGGGCAATGAACCACAAACTATTGAGAAAGCCATTCAGCAGACGGATCATCATATGGTCTGTAAGTCTGTATGTTTAGGAATTCAAGTAGTGTTGTCTGTGACTGTCTTATACATAATGAGACCACATAATGTGCTGAGATAAAAAGGGCTCTGGTTAATCACAGCAGCTACCCTGCTGTTAACCTACATGGAGAAGTTTTTGTTCTTATAGACTCATAGACTTAAAAGAAGTCATACCACACAGAGACGTGTCTTCCACTTATTTTCACATGGACAATCAACAAAACATGTCATTTGCGGGAAATTAGTTCAGGTTTTGTACACTATTTTTAAAATTTTATTTAAACATGCATTTTAGACAGATTAAACCATGTTGTGATGATCCAAAATGCATTTGAAACCTTTGGTGGCATACCATGCTATACCAGTATCAGTTTAAGGGCTAGACTCCAAACTGTACTCCTACATGGATAGGAGCATCAGACAAGCCTTCAATTACCTTCTTGTTTTCTTTTTGGTTTGCAATTATTGCACCTAAGTGAAAACAGAATGTTTGGGCACTCCTGCTGTATGGCATAATTTTAAAGAACTGTATTTGTCAAATACAGTATAAGGAAAAAAGTATCATATTCAAAGACATCATATTCAAAAAAATTCTCATTCATCGAGAAGACCATTTGTGAGATCACACACATGCAGGAACGCTTCACTGGAACAAAGGTTTATCCCTAAGCATTCTTAAGTTCCTCCACCAAACACTACAGTTGGAACAATGCAGCTGGGCAAATAATGTTCTCCAGACATTCATCAAACCAGTACTCTTCCATCAGACTGCCAGACAGGAATATGCTTTGTCACTCCACAGAACACATTTCTGCTGCTTCATAGTTCAGTGTCTGCACTTTACACCATTCCACCCAGTGCTTGGCATTGTGCTTAGTTGTGTAAGGCTTACACACATCTGTTCAAACCCATGAGGTGAAGCTCTTGGCTTCTTGTCCTTTGTGTTGATGGTGGTGCCAGTGGAGGTTTGGAACGCTGCAGTTATTGAGTCTACTATGCACTGCAGCCCTTAGTGACCCTGCTATGTAATTTTATAAGGACTTTATGAAGTGCTGTGGTTCCTAAATGCTTCCACTTTTCATTAATACCACTCACAGTTGATCGTGGAATATCTGGGAACAAAGACATTTCACAAACTAGACTTGCTGCAATGGTGGCATTCTATTAGAGTACCATATTCATATTCAGTGAGCTCTTTGGAGTGATCTATTCCTTCACAAATGTTTGTAACCGCAGATTGTATGGCTCTGTGTTTCATTTTATACACCTGTGGCAATGGGACTGAATGAAACACAAGTTCAACAATTAAGAGGTTGTCCCAATACTTTTGTCCATATTTATATGATAGTGTATACACAGCAGGTAAGACTGAGGGACTTCAAAAGGAGATTTTAAAGAGAACTGAGGCAATACAGCTTGTGGTGTTCTGGAAAACAACTCACTCTTTGCAAGGTAAAAGGGATGCTGATGTGTATTTGTGCTCTTATCTTTTCCTTCATCCTCAGGTAAAGTGGTCAATGCTGTGCTTTACTGATGGATCTGTCCCAGCATGCCATTTGGTTTTGAGCCGCACTGTCTTTCATCTGTCCTGTACTGGCCCTGTCTGTTCTCTATCATAAATACACAGGGTTTGCTTGCGAGCGGAGCATTGATCACAGCCAACTAATGCATGGCACTGCTCATATTCAGACAAGCATTTCATAATTCACAACGCCGCTGCCACTGTCGACATTGTTGTTGGAGACAGAAAGAGGGGGCAGTACACGCGGGCCAGCGTTCTCTGTCTGGATTTTGAAGAGGCTCGAGGAGATTGCTTAATCAGAGGTGGCGTGCAGATTATCACATGATAAATGTGTCTCACGGGGGCGGGCCCGGCTTCTCCCAGCACTCCTGCACTGATGGAGTGACTCCCGGCTCCGTGACTGAAGACGTCAGGCAAGTGGCTGTCAGCTTCCACAAGAGCCTCCTCTGTTACTCTTCCAGCTGCCTGTAAAGAAGAGGTGTTCCTTCGCTCCGGCAATTTGCTTTGTTTTTCATGTCAGCGCAAAGGGCCCTGGAGTGCTTTGAATTTGTCCGCCCATGCTTCAGGGAGGATCCTCTGAATAAATATGTCTGTGAAGGTTAGAGTCTGTTTTGGCACAGAATGTCACTAAGAGCTTGAAAAGTGAGTTTACCAGTATAAAGGCAAAGCTGGAGTGAATAATAATGAGGGCTGGTAGATTATCCAGTAGACCAGTTATTGCCTTTTATTGATCACACAATATAAAATGATATACATAAATGCAGTTATATAGACAAGAACACACATACTGACTATTTGTAAATTAGAGGGTTCAGTCAGTCCCCCTGCAAATGGTACAGTCCCAGCTTGCCAAATTTGAAGACTAGAGTAGATAGACAGTGCCTTGTTTAACTGCAGCACTCTAGTATGAATCTGAAAGTGTTTAACAAAACAGGCAGGACTGCAAAGACAGAATTGTGTTTAGTTAGCTGAACAAAATCTCCAGTTTCATTTGAGCTCAGTGGACAAAAAGTCACCTTGAATGGTAAAGTGGTAGTAACTTCAGGCTACTGCAGATGGTATTCCATAAGGATGATCAGGGTTTAAATACAACCCTAATTCCAAAGTAGTTGGGACCTAACATGTACTAATGTCAATAAATGTAAATAAAAACAAAATGCACTGATCTGCAAATCTTATAGACCCATATTAAATTCACAACAGAATGTAGAACACATATCAGGCATGGAAATCAAGGAATTTTACAGTTTCATGAAAATTATTAACACCTATAGAATTTGATGGAAGCAAAGCAACTCAAAAACACTGGGACAGGGCCATGTATGCCACTGTGTAGCTTCCTCTCTTTACTTAACCGCAGTCTATAAATGTCTGAGAAATTAGAAGAGGAAGGTTATTCCCTTTATGTCTGATGTAGAATTTTAGCTGGATTTGCTGGATTTATCATGTTATGATGCAGCAAATGTTTTCTATGGATGAAAGGCCTGGACTGCAGGCAGGCCAGTTCAGCAACCGGAGTTCTTCTGCGAAACCGTGCTGTTGCTATGGATGCAGTAGGTGATTTAGCCTTGTCTTGCTGCAAGGCCTTCCCTGAAAGAAACCATGTCTGGATGGGAGCATATGTTGCTCTAAAACCTCTATATGCTGTTTAGCATGTTCTCCTGAGTCCACAGGACACGCCGTTCGAGGTTTCTAAAAAGAAATTTAAATTTTAATGCATCTGACCACAGATGATTTTTTTTTTTTTTGCCTCAGTCCCTTTTAAATGAGCTTTGGCCCAGAGAAGATGGTGGCGTTTCTGGAATTGTGTTGACAACAGCTTCTTGTTTTTTTCATTATATAGCGTCAACTGGGATTTGTGGTTTGTTCACAGACAATGATTTCTGGAAGTGTTCCTGAACCCATGTAGTGCTACCTGAGGGTCCAATATTGACCTTGTACATTGTGCACAGGGATTTCCCAGTTTCTCTGACTCTTGATGTTATGATGTACTGTGTATGATGGGATATCTTTGCAATTTTATGTTGATTTTTCTGAAATTGTTTCACAATTTTTAGATGCGGTGTTTGGCAGATCCAGAGACTCTAAAAGCTAGCAACACAGCCTAGTAACTGACAGAATCTAAGTTAAAGTAAATGAAAACTCAAAGCCTACCTTACTAACAGAAGAGCAAATCCTAATCAGAACCCACTATCACACTGTGAATAAATGATGAGTCTATGAGTGCAGTGACCATAAAAACAGACAACCTGCAAACTTTACTGAGGACTCAAGCTTTCATTCTGGTCCCTTTTTTAGTGTTGATGGGATCTTAGACCAACTTGTTCAAACCACAAGCTACACTCACCAGTTGGGTCCGACAGTCTGCGACACTCTTGGATAACAGTAACCTTTTGGGTGGGTGAGAGAAGCTACCAGGCACTCCTATCATCGTGCGCTGTGCAAAAGTGGAACCCTGTGCATCTGCTGCGGCGGACTCCATTTTCCGCTGCGCTTGCTGCAGTGTCTGTGCTGTGCACCCCAAAGGAAATGATGTATTTGAAAGAGCAGCAGTGAATTTCCATTCATTCAGTGTTCAGTGTGAAAGCAGCTTAAAACACATGTACTATCAGCCTTTAACGTGGTGAGGTCACACAGCGCTGCTGTCTTGTCACAAGAACATAAGCCAGGATTCATTCAATTATCTTTGGTGGTCTGTTTCACCTGCTGAAGTGCTGGAACACTGTGACTGTGCACATACTGTCAGAACTGAGGTCTTCACAAAACATGAAGCGGACTGGAGCAGTTTTGTTTCTACAGTGCACACAGTGCACAAATTAAGACTAAACCAAGCTGAGGCCACCTCATGAGGTGATCTGAGTTCAGTTCATTTTTGGGTTAGTTTTAGAGGTATCTGAGTTCATTTGATGTGCTCTGAATGCTAGAAAGTTGGAAACTGCCCTATATCATTCAACTTGCCACAGCTAGTGAACTTTGTAATGTCTGTATATAAAATAAATAAGTGCGGGCAATAAGGAAGATTAAGAATTTAGTAGATAGCTAACCTAATTTCAGGACATTGATTAATTAGAATTCTGTGCTAAATTGGCTTTCGGCTGCAATGTAACTCCCAGTCTGAAAAAGGTCCCTCTCTGGCCCTGATATAAGACATCCAGCTGTGATGGTTTGAAGACTGAGTGAATGGAATTGCATGCCATGTGTAAATTTAATACTAAGGAGCCACTGTTATCACCGGATATGAGAAAAGCATGGGGTAATATGGGGGTAATATGATTTTAAATACAGTGTTATCAACTGTTGCTACAAGCAGAGAAATTCTGATGAAAGGAAGCTCTGACTTGCAGCTCACATTTATGTTTGTAAGTGGAGGAGAACATATTTTAGGATAATTGTAATTTGTTGTGTGCACAGTTTTGTCTTGTCCTTATTGTTTCGTTGTTTGTATTTTATTTTATTTTTTTTGTAAATTGCTTGGTATTATAACTTCAGTCATAAATGTAAATGCATATTCAACAATTTGATCACAGAATGCAAAACAAACGATGATTTTGAAACACTGATTTAATCAAACCCTTATGGATCCTCTAATTGATATCCTCACCCAGGTGGGACTTTGTGGCATCAGTGTTTTTGAACACTCTTTAACATCCTATGAGTTCTAGGTATCCATTTTCTCTCTATCCTGTTCAAGTTTTCTGTTTTAAATATTGATGAAAAAATATAATGACCCAAAACAATAGAGATGCTTTCTTTTTATTAATCACATCGTCTCTTGATTTCAAAACACTTGTCTCAATAAACTTAAAATTTAAAACTTAAACTTAAAGAATAATCTGTATTTAAAATGTTTAAAAAATAAACAAAATTATCAGAATTTTTTCAACTTGATTACAGAAAATATTGATTCAAAATTATATTAATTAATGTACAGCTAATGGTTATAGAGAAAAATAATATTTTTTACTATTTTAAAATCATGCACCTATTCAATTTGAACATTAAGGGAATTTTTTAAAGCTCCTTGTGGTTGAGCATAAGAGGAGGGTTAACTCAATGTACAAACTACTAGGGAATTATTTTATTGTTTATTATTTTTGAAATGCTTAGCAGGTTACATACATTAACTGCATACATGTTCTAAGAAGAATCAAATGTCTGAAAGGTTCTAGCTCCTAAGCAGATAAAGTACAATATTTCACATTCAGGTTAGCTTATAATTACGCACAGGGGCCCAAAATGGCTTGGGCAATTAGGCACCCCCCTTAAAAGGGACGATCCAGGCCTAACCTGGGTGATGTCTATCACTATTGGTTATAGGTTTGTTTGTTTGTTTAGGGTTTAGGCACAGTCACAGGGATCTGAAACTGAAGTAAGCTTCATTAAACCATTAAACTGGGCACATATGATGCATAACTTTCTATATTTTTATAACCTGGAAATATAGTGTTCAATGGTCAATTACAATATTCTATATGGATCCTATATGGATTTTATATTCTCTCTTTCAGCTATACAAAATACAAGTATTTTAAAATACACTGTCTGCTGTTTAAGTTAGCAGTGTTATCTTTGCAACACTGACTGTAGTCAAGCTTTTAGTGGGCTGATAATATCTGAAGGCCTTCCTGCTTGCTAGCTGATGGCAATCATAGTCCGTTATTTCATTTATTCCTTTATTTATTTCTTTTTAATATCTCTGTTGCAACTGAACGCCCACTCATTAGTCATGGAGAACAGATGAGCCTCCTCGTACTGCTCCTCTTTTTGAAAAGAACATAACAAACAGAGAATGGCCACCCAATCCTTTTCTCATTGACCAAGGGCAGTATATGTCTATTGGTTCGAAACTGTTTTTCTAGGTTGAGCAGAGTGGTTGAGAGAGTTCAGCTCCCAAATTCAGCAACCCCAGACCGTCTGTATACCCAGCTGTTGGAAAGTACCAGGTCAAAGATAATAGCAAGTGGGAAAAATAGAGACAACAATGAGAGCACAGGAAATTCTGCCAAAAAGCTGTGAAACGCAAATAGATGAGAGGTGGGAGGATGACAGCACATCATAGTCTGTCCCACTGCAGTATGCATCCTAAACAGCTAACTGTAATGGCTCAATCTGTTTGCATATTTACACAATGCTCTACACTTCAACAACTACAGTTATTGTTTATCGTTTTTCTGTTTTTTTGATATTTTTAACTTAGACCTGAGTCGCACATTTGATGAAAGATCTTAATTTAGATCTGACGCCATCAAAAATAACTTGAACCCAAGACCTGGAATAAGGAATTTTTCCTTAAACTAATCAAAGGAAGATTAATTTGATTTTCATTGGTACACAGACTGTCGCACAGTAAGATGGGTAAGACTGTTAAACTGCTGCACAGCTTGTATTGGTCACCCTCCAGTTCTTCATCAGTGGTCACAGGATGCTGCCCACAGGACACTGTAGGCTGGATAGTCTTGGTTGATGGACTATTTTCAGTGACCCTGAGGTGTTTAAACACTGCAGCAGCACTGCTGTGTCTGATCCACTCACACCAGCACAACACACACTAACACACCACCACTACATCAGTGCCACTGCAGTGGTGTGAATGATCCAATCACCTGAATGATAACTGCTCTGTGGTGGTCCTGTGGGGGTCCTGACCATTGGCGAACAAGGTGAAAGCAGCCCTGGTCCTGGTTCCATTTTCTGAATAGGCTGTAGGCTGACCTTGAGGGTTATTCACCAGACACTAAGTTTTATGAACTCATCTTAAAGAGAGTTCTATAACTATACATTGAGTTTGGGATTCATTCCAACTTTTTACTCACATAACAGGGTCCGGACCATTCAGGCTCATTTCCACACCTGACTGCAAGTTTTAATTTTAGCCAAGCAAGAGCAATCCTAATTAAACCAAAAATGAAAATTGTTTGAAGACTGAGACCATCTGATGAAACAGGTAGAATTAAGCATGCTTCTGCTTGGCTGGAATGAAAAGCTGAAAAGTTCCATACCAGATATTTGTGGTTGAGGCTGGTAACCATTTACATTTACAGTATTTAGCTGACGCTCTTATCCAGAGCGACTTACAAGGTTATTCACATTACAGGTAGGCCAGTGTAGTGTTAGGAGTCTTGCCCAAGGACCCTTATTGGTGTAGCACAGCATAGTCATCCAGACTGGGATTCGAACCCCAGTCTCCCACATGTAGTGATGACTCCCTAGTGGGTAATAGTGTTATCAGCTGAGCTACACCAACCACTGAATGGGTAACCCCATTTTAAATGTAATAAATGAAGTTTAATAAACAAAGGTTTGAGATTTGCTTGTTATTTGTGCAGCGTATTCATACCTCTGTTAGTATCATTATAGCACTGAGTCTGTTCTGATCTTGTACTACGTATGTTTGGCTGGTCAGTATAAAAATGATCATAGGCATGTGCACACATGGCAGTAAGTTACTCAAAATTCTTAATAAGTAAGGCCTTACCACCAACCTTGTGTGAGGAAAGCCGCTATCCCAGAGTGCCTCCCCTCTGCCCTAATGCAATATCACAAGTTTGCAAATAGCTACAAATGTGCTTATAGGAAATTTCTCCACTATCCAGGTGGGGGAAAGCGACTGTTGATTATAATCGGTTTTGTCTCCACTTTGCTGAGGTGTGAATTATCCAGCTGGCTAATGCCATTACTGTGGTATAAAGAGAAGAGGGGGTGTGAAAAAAGTAATACTCCAGCAATAATAATAATAATAATAATAATAATAAACAACAACAAAGAGGCCAGTGCGTATATGTGCTCTCCTTACAGGGTACAGTACAATGAAAATATGAAAGAGATTAACAAACTGCTGTGTTTGATAAGAATGTGACCAGGCTTTCTGGAGCATGCAGGTCATTTATTAAGCTGGACATAAGCTTGAGGCTGTAATCAAGCCTGCATTCTTCCTGTGAGTCTTTGCCAATGCATCTGCAATAAGGATGTGAATGAATACAAATGTATTATTCAGAATGAAAAGATAATGTCTTCTAAACAGATATGCCTACAGATGCAAACAGGCGGAGCAGTAGTCATTTTTCATGAGACGGAATTATGCTTCACAACAGTGTTATAAATGGAACAAATGTATGTCACTTAGCATGAGTGCCCTTATAGCCACAGAGTGGCATTTACTTCAGAATGCATATCTTGCCAATATGGACATAAGCAGTTCATGGATACAACAACAATGATTCAAGTACAGCTTTGGAAATACACTCAACAGTTGCAGTAAGCCAGAAGGAATCAATCGACAGGAATAGCACTTGATTGGTAGGTCTGACATTATGAGAGATGCGAATGATGTGACGTAGGCCAGGACGGGTGTCATCACTGTAGTGGACTGACTCAGCAGCCACAACTGAGGACATACAGCGAACAATGATCCCCTTTATGAGACATCCTGTTGGTGTCAGCACTATTGGCAGACAGCTGTACAACACAGGACTACATGCATGCAGACTGCCACGATGACTGACCTTAACACCACGCCCACGTCACCAAAGACTGCAATGATGTTGCGCCAAACTACCATGGAGTGACTTAGAATGGCACCAGGTCATCTTCACTTTTGTCTTGGTGGAGACGACCAATAAATCTGTATGTGCACCGTGGTCAGCACCAAGATGAGCAGGCAAGAGGAGGCCTGGTGTCACTCCACCCCCAACCCTACCACAAAATCTCCAGGAACTGTGTGGGAACATTCAAGATGCATGGTATGGATTATCACGATATATCATTAGAAATCTCTACAATTCCATGCCGAGACATCTCAGCAAACATGATGGCCCGAGGCCATAGTGAGTGACATTACTTCTGCATGTGTAGCTCAATAAATATGGCCCATATCAGTCTAAATTCATCATCATTTATTGTTCCTGATAATCTAACACTTCCTTATTGGTGCTACAATTCTTCTTTTTTTTAATAGTTAACTAACTAACTAACTAACTACTACTGTCCTGCTAAACCTAGTTCCAGCTATGTCTTTGATTGCTTGGATCGAAAGCGTCACAGTGACCAGTAGCCAGAGATGTCCAGTGATAGCAATGCTCAGCAGCATTCAGCCACATGACCCTGAGCAAGCTCTGCTCAACTACTCAAACAGCAGTGACGCGTCATGGCAACCACCAGTTAGAAAAAAGGGTTCCCACTCATATTCACATTTACGGCATTTAGCTAACGCTCTTATCCAGAGCGACTTACAAGGGTATTCACATCACAGGTAGCGTTAGGAATCTTGCCCAAGAACTCCTATTGGTGTAGCACAGCATAGTCACCCAGACTGGGAATTGAACCCCAGCCTCCCACACATGGTGGTAGCTCCTTGGTGAGTAGTGGTGTTGTCCGCTGTGTTGTCCGGTGAGCTACACCAACCCAACCTCGTAAGCTTGTTTATACCAGTGGCTGTTCCTTTTTAAAATATTGTTTGATTGACATCCTTGTGTGAGGAAAGCCGCTATCCCAGAGTGCCTCCCCTCTCCCTTAATGCAATATCACAAGTTTGCAAATAGCTACAAATGTGCTTATAGGAAACTTCCCCACTATTCAGGAGGGAAAGTGACTGTTGATTAGAACCGGTTTTGTCTCCACATTGCTGAGTTTTTTTTTATATGCAAATAAATATAATATAATATATAATATAATACTAATATTTTTTGCCGTAGTTTTAGTTTTGCTGCATTGCACCCCATATTTGTAAGGGTGCTGGATTCACTGATCCTTTTAAGCAAGCATCTGCTCCTAATCACATAGGTCAGGCAGTTCTGGTCAAGCCGAGTGCAGGCTCTCAGGCTTGCTGGCAGTACTTGGCATAAATCCCTGCAGATGTGATTTGAGTGACCAGCAGGCTGCAACCCATTCGTTGAAGCAGTGTCACTGTAACTAACATAAGGCTGCATGCCTGGAACGCATCCCAGTGCACAATCCTGCATACTCACTGACTTGCTAACTCACTCAGTCAACCACTACCTCGCTCACTCACACCAGAAGCCCACAGAGCGCATGCAGCCATCCCCATGAATTCGCAGCAGTGAAGGTTAGCGCGGTGGAGGCGCTTCATATTTGCAAACAGAAAATGAAGCAGTTTGGTGAGGGGGTGTAATTATCTTCTCATGGTAATTTTCCCTGACCTTTCTCTGCTCCATTAGCAGTGCAGCACACTGTTTTGTTTCGCAGTGAGAGTAATAACCTTTGGTTAGTAAACAAATGCTAGTACCGAATATGCCTTCGGTCTCACAAATGAGGAACCACTATAGTCTGTCGCAGGGCAATCGTTCTAATTAAACACGGAATACCTGCTCAATATGCCACGTTGACCATTAAAAATGCCCACTGCACTAAAGCATTAGTTATCAGCTATGCATATTCAAAATCATTGCCCTGTTTTATGAATGTGCCAAATACTGTACATGAAATAGATTCATCTGTAGCCTAGCCCTTCTGCCTAATGAGTCAGCATGACGTCTTCATTTTGGGATTCGCTGTATCATATTGGGAAACACAATGCTTTATGCATCGCTCCAAGAAAGCTGCAGCCACGGAACAGATGGTTTCTTTGTAATTGATGCTTTTCATTGGAAAAAAAAAGAAATCTGTCACTTGCCATCTTAGGGAGTAGTTTGGGGGTAGAACAATAGAGCCCAAAACTAGACTTCAGTAAGCTACGTCTTGTGTTGCTGCAGCACTCTGTAGTGCAACAGTGAATCGCTCAGCCTCATCAGCTTAATTGAATTCATGATTTTATAGCAGTTTCATGTTTTTGTTTTCTCAATATAATAGCCAGCTTGCATTATGCATAACCTTTGGGAATCCCAGTGTTGTCAACCAATCATAACAACCAGCCCAGCCACTGATCTATAGGCTAATAAATATAACCAAGCCCGCATTAGTGTCACTCTTAAAACAGGGGATCCATATTTATTTAGCTCCAGAGCCGAGTGTGTTAACAATGTCCCAAAGAAGCCAAGGTATCTGGGTACCCAAGTATATTGCTAACCATATTTCTAATGTATTCTTTCCATTGTTATGTTGATATAAAAACAGTGGCCACAGTTATATGGCTGCAGTACGATAACAAATGACCCCTAGTATCCACCCCAAAGAAACTAAAAGTAGATTCTCAGATGTCCCTCCAGTATTTAGGAACATTCAAATGAACTGCCTACCATGAAGCTCCTTCTTGTCTTGTGCAGTGAGGGGGCCTCACCTGCATCCCATGCACTCAACACTTTTCCTATTCTTTCTAATAGACAGTCGTCATAGTCTTCCATCTAACAGTTACTAACAGCTCTCTTTCAGAGTTGCCCATAATTATAAGCTCTGGTCCTTTCTGTGTTTGTTCTGAAGAGGATGGGTTCCCCTTTTGAGTCTTGGTTCCTCTTGAGGTTTCCTCCTAGTGCTCTGAGTGAGATTATCCTTGCCACTGTCACCTTTGTCTTGCATTGGCCTGTTTAACAATAACTATAAACTTTTACTTGACTTTTTTCCAGTCTTTATATCAGAAAATCTTAGGCTACTGCAGCACACATTTCTGTTACTCCAAATAGCTACACAAGTAGAAGATGACCAAGTATTCCAAAAAGCATAAAGAGCCCACTGCAACAGTTTGGGCACCCTGAATACTTGTGAGCACTTTTTGTAGCCAGCTCTGAGTCGTTCTGATGGTGTTTGAGGGACGTTGGACCATTTTTACTAAATAAAAGAACTAGCTTTAAAAGATTCCTGGGCCATCTTGTATGCACTGATCTTTTGACATCTAGCCACAAACATCTAATGAGGTTTTGGTTGGGGGACTTGGACAGCCTTCTTCTGGGGTGCCCAAACTCTTGCTTGATTCTCTTTTCCTTTTTTCCCACACTAAAATTGTACAAAACCATGAAAATAATAATAAATTCAGTTCATTTTCTACTCTCTTAAAGGGGTCATAGAGTGGAAAACTGGATTTACATCATCATTCATAAATAATGAGAGTTCAGTACATAGAACTTAGATAACCTCGAATACTGTTGCCTCCTCTTTCAAATCCAGATCCTGTGTTTGTAAAGGAGGGCAGTAAAACAAGTAATTTCCAAAATCCTAAGCCATTACATAACAGTCTTGACTTCCTAAAATTTACATACCAGCAAACGCTTCAGCCCAGCCAAAACAATGACAGCAGATCAAGAGCAATGGTGGATTATACGTGCAGAAACCTACCAGTTCAGACTGTGAAGGAGATTTTTCAACCATCTGTCAAAGGCCATGATTGATGCTTATCTTTAAATGAGACTTATATTGGCTTCTAGTTCGATAGCTTCTTAAACAAATGTTCTGTTCCACCTTAAATTCTACAGCTTGCTTAGACACCAGAACACAGCTGTGGCACCATTTAAGGTGGAACAGAATATTTGCAAAGCAAGCTAGCAAGTAGAAGACCCAAATTAAGCTCCCCCATCTTTGACATGATCACAGATAACATTAATCGAATTCGTTTGCTCTGCACACTTCAGTTCAGACATTTTTCCAAACTTTAGACTATACTGAGGATTCGCACAGCAAAGGGAGGGGGAAGACATCTGCAATTCTGCCTCAACTACCATCACAATATAACTTAATCCACTTTTTGAAGACAGATTAAGAGTTTAAAGTTGAACTACAATTTTAATTTAATTTATGTTGTTCTTGAGGGTGTTGTCTAATTTATAATTGCATCTAAATGAGCCAATCAGAGAAAAGTTCATCAAAATATTCATAAGGGCAACACAGCTCATTTTATTTTGGGGCCAAATTATGGAAACGAATGTGTAAGGCACACAAAAGGCATTCTACAAAAATGTACCTGGGATGTGCAAACCATACATCACAATATTCATCACAATACTACTGATAACAGATGTCTACAAAAGTATTTTCATTACTTATTATTGATATAGTAAATTTAATCTTTTATTTTTGTATCAATTTTATATATTATATTATATTATATTATATTATATTATATTATATTATATTATATTATATTATATTATATTATATTATATTAGATTAATTTTTATTATCATTTTATTTTTATCTTTTTATTATTTTTATTTTTTTATTATTATACTTACATTTTATATATATTATTTTTACATTTTATATATATCAACCTCAAGTCTAGGTTGATTGATTGATTAAATAATTGATTGAATATAAACTCAAAACTAGCAATGTGCCTCCGAAACCAAGCTTAAAGTTTAAAATGTGAGTGAGTGTACTTGCCTTTTTGAGCCAATGGATCCATTTGTCTTTGAATATGGAAACCAATCTCCAGTTCTGACCTGAACTGATGATTCTTTTTGCTGAAGTGAGAAGCCATTGGTGACTCTCACTCTAAAAGGCTCTTAAGACAGAGAACATATCTATTGCTGGGGAAAAGCCCCAAAGATCGCAGCAGACCAGGCCATCTCTGTAACGAGACACATTCTCCAGGAAGTACAAGTGAGCTTGCTAATCAGACTAGTGACAGACATGATGGATAGCTCACTGCACGCATGCTGTAAACCAATACATCATCACCATTACAACAATGGCTCAAGCAATCTGTTACAAAGCACTATGAGCAGGGATTGGTGGGGCTGCAAATTGCTCAGACGTCTAGAGCTGTGCAATTAAGACAATGGTCTTCTCCAGTTGGTCCCCCTAGTGGTATGAGCACAAGAGTAAATGTTTAGGGCCCAAGGCACTCCCAGAGGCTCCTGGGGTGTTCAGCGGTTTCATGTTCATCCGTCTTCATTTTCAAATCCGACTGGTGAAGGAGAAATAATTCAATGTGCCAACATTTCCATTTAGCAAGCGTAAGTGCTTAGTTTTGATTTAGGGAAGGTGACCAGTATTATGGGCATGACATATGAGCCGTGTCAACCATTTATAAATGCTCCATCCTGAGTACAACAGAACCGTGTTTAGTGAAGGACAGTCAGACAAGGCCTCCGTGATCTGCTAACGTTAAAAAGCAACAGCCTTAATTAGTATGTGTAGCATGTGTGTTAGTGCCAATGCTCCACGCATACTCTCAACATGGAGACAAACATTCTCATACATCTCTGCTGGAGAATATTGGATTTTATCACATCTTAAGATTTCCAAGTTATTTTTGGTGTTTTGTGGCTAAACAGATGGAACAGGGCAAACCTTGAGAAGCTGATCTTAGGCACATCCATCCATTCCATGCTTCAGAAGAAATGTGAAGAAAGGCTTGTTCCTTTCTTCCTTTCTCTATAGAGTATCCAGTTTGAGCATAAGCTCATCTACTTTTATGCACATCCGTAATGTGCTTACAAAACCTGACAATTAAACAGAGACCTCAGTTCACCCCCTTACCTCAGATGTGGATGATCAGCAATGTACCCACATTGTGTGACAGACAGGTACAGCTCCTCTCCAGAAGCTTCTGTTCTTACTCCTAGCTCTTTGTTTTCATCTTCTCTGAGATGTCAAGCAGGATTAACAGCTGTCACACCCGGGAGAGAAAATGCTTGAGAGTCCATGAAATTTAGATATGCATATTCCCATAAAAACCTACTGCATGAAATAACCACCCACTAGAAGGCCTGACCTGAGCCCGACCCAGGCCCCATGCTGCATTGTCAGATTGTCCTGAAATAACGTCTGAAAGTCTGGTACTTTGTCAGGCCTTGCAAACAGTATTAAGCCATTATATTGCCCTGTGCTATGAAACTTTTGAGTTCATCACTCAGATGAAGGTTTCATATATTGGCGCTGTCTGAACAGAGTCATCAATTTTTTTTACAATATGACACATTATGACAATGCAGGTTGCCCTTTACATTGTGTGATGATGTATGGGCCAATAGAAATTCCACAAGATGTCTTAAACATGACGACAATATCTTCAAACACTCATCATCAAAAGAATACTTGAACCAAGAAGGAAGGCAGGTAGCAGGAACAATAAATGATGATAGATTTTGACTGATATGGGCAATATGTATTGAGCTCAACATACAGAAGTAGTGTCGCTTAGTATAGCGTGGGCCGCCATATTTGCTAACCTAAAATGCCAGGTATCTTGACATGGGTAGAGTTTCCCAATGGTGTCCTGTAATAATCCATCCCATGCAGCTTGAATAATCTCACATGGTTCCTGCACATGCTGCGGTAGCGATGGAGGTGGAGTGACACCAGCCCTCATGGACATGTGACCGCAGACCTTCAGTTTTTGCACTGACCACGGTGCCTCCACACATGGATTCGTTGGCCATCTCTACCAAGACAAAAGCGGAACTTGACATTTTGGGTCACTCGATGACAGTCTGACATGACACCATTACAGTCTTTGGTGGGATTGACGTGGGTGTTAAGGGCAGTCTTCGTAATGGTCTGCACACATGTAGCCCAGTGTTGGCCTGTCCTTGTATATGTCACATGAGCGTGAAACTTTGCATGTCTCATTCGCATGTCTCACTGTGTCAAACCTAGCCAGCAAGTTTCCTGTAGGTTGATTCCTCCTGTGTACAACTATTTTTTGAGTATGGTCATGTCCATTAAAATGTAAGGCTGTTTTTTACCTCCTACAAAAGCTCTTGTGTAGACATCACAGACATTTGGTCATGTAGATATGACAGCGTTACAGTGTTGTCAGTTTTGCTGAGGTGAATTGGGTAAGATTTTCAGTGCACTGGAATGAAAGCAGTAAGATTCACAGCCTTGCATTTGCGAGTGCATATCCATTATTACACTGCTTGAACTCTCATCGCAATCACGATCATTACCATGTAGACCTATGCCCCTCAATCTAGCTCACTCACCACTCACACATGAGGGAAAAGGTCACTCCCTGTCTGCTCCATATCCTTCATGCTTATAATCAGAGCTCCAACAGTAACCTTCTCCTCAAGCCACAGTAAGTAGGAATACCGCCTCCTCCGCTGTGCTCCAGACCTGCCTCCAAGGCCTCAAGTGCACATGCCGGCTAGCAGCCATGGCAACAAGCGCACACTCATTTATCTCTTTGGTCGGAGACAAACAGACTTGTCGATTTGTCAACTTTACTGCTTTACTTTAAACTTGATGTCGATTAGTCGCTGATCATGTGCTTATGAGACTAACAACACTGACGCCTCAGGTGAGTAGGCTGGTGATGTTGGGATTTGTATCTCTGGTCTCCTGAAGGCTACCAATAAATTGAATTGAAAAGGCTTGTTGGAAAGGCCACGTCATGCTCTACTGACCGTTGGCTTTAACTTTGTTCTAACATTCCCCCACCAATTTACAGTACTTCAAATGTCAGATATTGAACATCGTTATCTCTGGGTTCCTGACGACTACAGAAAGTCATGTCTTGTTGGAGAGGGGGCATTGTGCCCTATAATCCTGCAAAGTTTGAAGACAGTTATTCTTATTCTCACCGTGTTACAGCACTCTAAATTTCTCTTGGACCTCTGGACCTCTACTATAGACCTGTGCCTGAGTCAGATACAAATTTGCGAGGTACCTGGATTCGTATCTCTAGTTTCTTAAAGGCTAGCAATGTGATCCTGGGCTCACAGGAAAGGCTTTACTGACTGTGACGTTTGGCTTTGTCTTGGATTGAAGTTGTATTTCTTAACTGGCTTGTTGTAAAGCATTGCCTTCTTGATTGTATTCATGATGCCATCTATGGAAGACCGTTTGGCCACTTAAAGAAAAAAAGACCATGCAGTATCTCATAATTATGATTTACTATCTCATAATTATGCCTTATCCTCTCTTATTTATGACTTATCCACTCATAAATATGGCTTTCCTTCTCATAAGTATCACTTACTATCTCTCAATTTTTTTTTTAAGTAGCGGAAATGGACTTCCATAACTATCGACAAATGCACCCTACGTGCTTAGATGTTTCTTTGATGAGAGAAACTGTTGTGAGTAGAGCAGTAAACCACTTATGAGAACAATAAGCTGTGAAAGCACAAACACACATAAGCATCATGACAAGCACCAAACCAATAGAACTGCATACACACTTCACAGTCTTCATTTCAGCAACTTTTAAATCTTAACAATGCTAAGAAAAAGGCTAACTTGGCATCAGATTGGAACCCTTACATGTAGTGTTGAGAACCTTTGAGAACCTTACATGTAGTGTTTTGAGAAACAGAGAACCTATGGGTCGGCTCCATCTTTGCAGTTACTACCTCTGGATTAATTGGACTGTATCAAATAGATGTTCTAAACTGCTTCTCCTGTTAATCCTGTCTTTCTCTCTTCATCGGGGATTGACCTAAGGAGGTTGGGTTCCACCCTTGAGCCTGGTTCCTCTCGAGGTTCTCTTACTTACCCAAGGGAGATTTTCCTCGCCATAGTTGCCTCTGGCTTGCTCACTGGGGGCTTGGATCCGGTTTCCCTTTCTTACATCTGTACATTACCTCCGTGTTTTTCTTTTCTTTTATACATCCTGCTTTTCTGTAAAGCTGTTTTGAGATGATAGTTGTAAAAATAAATAAATATTGATTGATTGATTAATAGTGTTCTTCCTATTTAGTTTGCATTCCTTTATTTGTCATCCGTTTTGTTGTAATAGTCATGTACACGGATGTTGATAAAGAAGCGTGGCCAGTTATTTACCTGCTGTTTGTGGTTGTTTATTGGTCACTGGAGGCGCACTATGTACATAAGCAGTGATTCACACTGTCAGACACTCCTCCTGGCTCTGAGTAGTTGTTTTGATTCAGGCTCGGTTGATTCCTGCAAATGATGTTGGGAGCGCTAGGCGGAGACAGGAGAGCTTGATTTTTCCATAGATTACATGGTGTTGTGTACTACTTACAGAACCGGGGACACGCAGCATGAGCGGCAAACCAGAACCCATGTTTTTTTGTCTGATTTTGTTTGATCCATCAGATCACAGCAAACATCTGCTTCCCCTTTAAACCATCAAATGAAGTCTTTAATATTGAGAGTTGCACATTTATGAGGAACGTACAGTAAGGAACTTTGTAAGAAACAAGTTAAATCAAACATGAACTTGAGGCATAATGGATTTTATGCTTGAGGGATGGTGCTGTATCAAAACCCCAGCACTCGGTTTCCACTCCACACCACTCAGTCAATCTGCAGCAGTCACGTGTAAAAGGCAGAGCTTTGGGAAATGCAGGTAATGTTTTTCCAGCAGACTAGGATGTGACCCAACAGGATGTTATCATGCAGAAAGAATGATGTTTTGAACATTGGTTCTGAGTGTTTGTTGGCGGATGATTTACTGCACTGAGATGACTTGATATTACAATAGCATTACTGCTACAACGCCATCTCTACACTGCCATCTTGCATAACAACATAAATTCAGGTCAAAAAGTAAACAGATTGAAGAACTAAATCTCTTTTGTTGTACTTGTTCTTCTTGTTGTTGCTGTTTTTTGTTTTTTACCTGTTGATGCACTTACAAGGCCCGAGGCTGGAACCTGCAGTTCTGGAACCCTCAGGCAAGTTACATTTACATTAAGGCATTTAGCTGACGCTTTTATCCAGAGCGACTTACAAGGTTATCCGTTTTACAGATAGGCCAGTGCAGTGTTAAGAGTCTTGCCCAAGGACTCTTATTGGTGTAGCTCAGCATTTGCTACCTAGACTGGGATTTGAACCCCCGTCTCTCACATGGGGTGTGAGATAGTTGACCTAATGCATTTATTATTATTTTAAAAGCCCACATTTCCAAGCTTTCTTCTTTGGGCCAATATGTTAAATTCAACAACTGAGCAGTAATTATACATTAAAAGGTGCAGACGGGTGTTCGCTGTAGAGCAGTGGTTCCCAAATTGGGGGGACTTCAAATGAGGGGTACATAACCAAAATCTGGAATTTGATATGCAGTTTTAATTTCATCGACCTTCCAGAAACTGAGCTCCGCTCTAAATACTAAGTTTTATCCAAACTGTGTCTCTGAATACCGAGTTTGATCTAAAGCGTGTCACTGAATGCTGAATTTAATCTAAAGTGTGTCTCTGAATACCGAGTTTAGTCTAAAATGTGTCTCTGAATACCGAGTTTAGTCTAAAGTGTGTCTCTGAATACCAGGTTTAGTCTAAAGTGTGTCTCTGAATACCGAGTTTAATCTAAAGTGAGTCTCTGAATACCGAGTTCATTCTAAAATGTGTCTCTGAATACCGAGTTCATTCTAAAATGTGTCTCTGAATATCGAGTTTAGTCTAAAGTGTGTCTCTGAAAACGAGTTTAGTCTAAAGTGTGTCTCTGAATACCGAGTTTGGTCTAAAGTGTGTCTCTGAATACCAAGTTTAGTCTAAACTGTGTCTCTGAATACCGAGTTTGGTCTAAAGTGTGTCTCTGAATACCGAGTTTAGTCTAAAGTGTGTCTTTGAATACCGAGTTCAGTTTAAAGGATGTCTGTGAATAGCGAGTTTAGTCTGAAGTATGCTGAAGCTGTGTGTGGAAATGAGTTAAGTATCATGCACTAACTGTTATTAAGACCTGTGTGATTTCTGTTTGTGAGTCAGTTTCACTTTCACAGATTAGAATTAGAGACCATTGGTCATTTGTGTTTGCACACAGAGGAATTTCTCTTCTGCATTTAACTCCTACATGCACTGAAACGGCAACATACACTCTAGAGAACACGCACACTAGGGGGCAGTGAGTACACCTGCCTGGAGTGGTAAGCAGCCCTATCCACAGTGCTGCAAGAAGCAGGTTGGGGGTTAGGTGTCTTGCACATTGCTAAATTGTACTTCAGTTTTGTCCTGTTGGTTCACTAACCTCCCTAGCTCACTAACCTCCAGAGTTCTTCTGGTTCAGTCTGTGGTTGTGATTAGCGCTTTAGCATTTCGGTTGTGTTTTGGAGTTGATCAAGCTGTGGGCCTATTTAAACAAAACGCCTATACAACTGTATACTGTAACTGTCTCCTGGTGCTTCGGCTTCCTCCCACTGACCAAAGACATGCAGTCAGGTAGATTGGAGATACTACATTGCTCCATATGTCTCTTTGCCTGCCCTGTGATGGAGTAGCAGCCTGTCCAGGGTGTTTCCTGCCTTCTGCCCAATGTGTGCTGAGATAGGCTTCAGCATCCCCCTTGACCCAAAAGAATAACATGGTTAAGAAGATGAGTGAGTGAGTGAGTGAGTAAGAGAGAGAGCTAAATGTCTTACATATGCATCATGGCCGTTTGTATACATGTATAAGAAATAAATGGAGGTACACATGACGTTGTCAGATGCCTAAAGCTGCAGGTGAATAAAAAGTTGGGGGAAAAAAAGTTTGGGATATTCATAATATCCATTATTAATGATGCGTGATGCCTTTCTAAATAGACATTTTTAGGGTTATATCAAATTCCCAGTATTGTGGTAATGCATGTATGCATGATAGGATGCTTAACAGGGACTGCAATGCAATAGCAACGATCCCATACAGCCAGTAAAGTGACTCTATGACAAACAGGTACAGCTCCTTTCTAGAAGCTTCCCTCCCCTTTCCTCTCTTTGTTTTCAACTTCTCAGACGTGTCAGGCGAGATTAGCATTTGTCTCACGTCTGGCCGGAATGAGGTTTCTCCAGGACAAATAGCAGTCTGTGAGATGACAAAGGCCATTAGCTGAGATTTCAGAGCAGCTTCCCATCAAGAAAAGCTTTACATTTCCAACCCAGCAGAAAAAAAAAGATGTTAATGAATTGTACTGTGGAGGACACCGTCTGGATTTCCATCCTCTCCATTTGGGAAGCTTAGGAATAGTGCAGGCATGTTACCTCTGCAGAGACTGATAGATGAGTAGTGAAATTAAGTGTGCCACAGCTCCAGAAAGAGAGAGTGTGTAAGCATACATGATGACATGCTTGCTGGGGTATTTTTGCCTCAACATAGTAAATCACAATCTTAAAAATAAAGGTACCAAAGAGGTCTTTAAAGCAACCACCATGGAACCGAACTGGCCACAGTGGCAGAGCTAGAATTTTTTTACCAGGGTGGCATTGAGTTTTGACCAGCATGCTTATCTGCTCTAAATTATTTTATGTTTGGAAAATACACTCATAATCGAAAGAATAGCTGCACCCAGAAGAAAGAGTTAGACTGCAGTTCTATTGGGAAGGATGATAAAGGTTACCAGGAACAAAAAATGATGATAAATTCAGACTGATATGGGTAATATTTATTGCGCTACACATACAGTAGTAGTGTTTCTCAGTATGACATCAGGTCGCCATGTTTGCTAATGCAACATGCCAGATGTCTCGGCATGGAGTTGTAGAGGTTCCAAATGGCATCCTCCGATATTCCAGCCCATGCAGCTTAAACATTCTCACTCAGTAATGGTGGAGGTTGAGTGACACCAGTGACACCTTCTTGTTCATCTTGGCACTGACCTGGTGTCTCGTTATATCGATTCATTGGTTGTCTCTGTTGCACTCCTGAAAATGATGGGCCAACTTATCTCTGTTGCAACATATTTATTTTGTTAAGGCACTGCAAAACACAGAAAATAGCAGGTTACAGGAGCCACTCGGCGTGTTAGCTGCTAGCTGCTGCACCCAGTACTGGCCAACTTCTTCTGCCTTACAACAACAGTGACACAATACACTTCTATTGTAACCCAAAATAATGAAACAGCATTCTTTGAACTATTCTTATTATAACCAAAAATAGCTGTATGGCTAATACAGACTTTAATCCTAGCCGACTAACCGGACTGGTACGGGTATAAGACTATATGTGCTTCGTAGCCTAGCATGATACCCAGTCTGACTTCGCATTTAGCTTTAGCGTCCATCGCTAAACTTACAGACCTGAAATAGCTCTGCAGCCCATTACCACAACCCCTCGGACACGAGTAAACCATTTTCACCACACAATGCACTTATGAGTCACTACTACTGTTAACTCTCACTTATATATATATATATAGCTTACCTGCAAAACACAAAAAATAGCAGGTTACAGGAGCTACTCGTCATATTAGCTGCTAGCTGCTGCACCCAGTACGGGCCGACTTCTTCTGCCAGTCAGAGCGTCAGCCACTGGTGCATTTATATATATTTAAACTATATATTACACTGTTGGATGGTTAAACGGACATTAACAGTAGTTATCTTACTGTTTATTTCAACCTTAGACATAAAAATAAAATGGGGGGGCTACTATTTTCATGCATTTAACTACTCCATAGTGCCACATCTCCACCAAGACAAAAGCATGACTGAATGTGGTGTTAAGGGTCGTCATAATGGTCTGTGTTCATCTAGTCCTGGTGCTGGCACTAACAGGATGACTCATGGAGGGCATCACTGCTCACTGAATCTTGGCTATTGGGTCAGTCAGGTACAGTGAAGCCCATCCTTGCTTACATCACATGCCCAGCCGAATGTGAAACTTGAATCATTTACATGTCTCATAATCTCTAACCTACCCACCAAACCTACCCACCAAGTCGATTGATTCCAACTGTTTGTGCATTTTTTTTGCAGATGAGTTTATTGCTCTAGGACCTACAAACACAAATGTGGCATGTATTGAAGGTTTCGAATCTACAAAATTTCATCACTTCTTTTGTGGCTTCTTTCAATAAGCTATATGATTCAAAATCACTAATACCATGCTTTTGTCTCTTTACCAGCAATGACAGTGATTTCTAAAGGTTAACAACAAGGCTGCCTCGCTTTTAGATTGGCACGAGGACATAAATGCTAACCTACATGCGCTGGTGTCCTTGTGGCCAATGCTACCTGTGGAGTGGGATGAATGCTGAGCGCAGGCGTGATTCTCTTGTGTATTGACTGTTGAAGAAAAGAAGGTTGGGGATGGAAGAGGGGCAGGATCACACACGTAGGCATCCCGCGATCCACACATTCAGCTGCTCCCACAGCTCTGACCATTCAACGACTCCTGGAGTATTCAATGTCACTTCACAGTAAGACTTAACAGCTCGGGTATAATCCGTGGGAAAAATAAATAAATAATGAACTTCTGTCTGCTGCGTTCCTTTTTTTCCTCCACTTCTCTGGCGTGTCTCAGAGGGAACCTTTCAATTCAGAGCACGACTATCGCAGTCCTTCAAGGACAGTCCGCCTGCAAAGTGTAAATATAGCCTTTATAGTCCCAACCCTGACTAAAGTGGCGAGCGACGTTGACAAAAGTAGTCCTCGCAAAAGATTGAATTAATATCTGAAGGATTGCACTGTTTGAAAAACTCCAGAGTACAGAATGAGATGTACCACAAGAGGGTAAGTCAAGATTTCTGGTACACTTTACCTAAACCATCTACTTTATTAATTGAAAAACATTGGACCAAGTTGGACCATCAATGTTAAAACCTGGGCTAAAAGCAAAGAAAATATTGGGGGTCTCAAAAATGAGGAAATATGCAAAGTAAAAAGAAAACGATTGGGCCAACAGTCACCCAATTTCAGACACAAGTTATGGGGGAAAAGGGGAAATTTAATATGCAATTGTAGTCTGATTTTAAACCCGATTTTGTCCAGAATTTCAGCTTCCTTGGGCATCGTTTGCCATGCCCGAGGAAAAGCAAGAAGGCAATGTCTGATTAACTGTCCAAGCAAGCTCCGATTGAACAGTCGGACTGTTCAGAATGTTTGGTAAGAAAATTTTGATCGTTTGTCTCACAGCTTTTACACAAACCGATTTCTCAAGTTGCACCTAAAACCACATTATCAACAGTCACAACTCCACTACTCCACAGTTACACATGCATAAACAGAGGCAAAATAGTCAATATGTGCAGTACCAGCATCCGGAAATGCAACTGTACTATAATGATACTTTTGCATCTGCTTTTCAGTTTCAGTTGAGTGTAGTAAAGCAAGCAGAGCTTTTGTAGCACAGTTGGTTTGCCAGCAGTCCCAAATACACCCCTCCTTCTATATAGCACCAGTATAGCAAGTTCCTGCCTCCACACCAAAAAATTTATTTAAAAAAAACAGAATGGACTTGTGTACACATGGCTGAATCCCAACTGGCTGTTTATTAGACATATAAAGCACTGTTGGTTGTAGGAGCCACTTATGTAGGGAGCAGGGAGTGATTTGGGATTCCGCCAGCGTTTGGGACTCAGAGGTGCAGAATGCTATTTTGAGTGAAACATCTTTATTGGAAACTTTCTGTAGGAGGTGTTTTATGTGCAGTGTGAGCACCCTGTCGCGTCATGTCAGTTGGACAGAGCGTTTTCCTACAATGTGAGTACATACATTGCAGGCTCTCTCCCTATACGATCAAACATGGAGTGGGAGCTGCCAGCAAACAACAAGATTTCTAAAATCGCACAGCGTATATCTGGTTTTAAGCCATGTCACCAACATGGCGGGTGTCTTGAATGCCAACATTTTGGATTCAACTTCAATTTTTTTTCCCGATAGGAAGGTAGGTGTGCGACACATCAAACTAGTAAAGAATTTTACCAGCAAAATCGTGGAGTACTTCATGTACTTCTATGATGATGTTGGTGTAGCTCAGCGGATAACACCAATAGCCACCACCACACATGGGAGACTGGGGTTTGAATCCCGGGCTGAGTGACTAAGCTGTGCTACACCAATAAGAGTCCTTGGGCAAGACTCCTAACACTACATTGGCCTACTTGTAATATGATTAACCCTGTAAGTCGCTCTGGATAAGAGCAACAGCTAAATGCCGTAAATGTAAATGTTAAATTCTGTAGGAACACCTAAAGAATCTTTAATCTAACATTAGCGCTAAGCTAACACTGGTGCAGATTGTAATTTTTCCCAGGAGAAGGAAAACATGTATACACAGCTGAACATGAAACAATTATATTGAAACACTGTACATTAATAAGTTTGACCTTTTCCCTTGTTAGTAGTTAAACAATAAAGCTCCCTGAACCTTGCCTTTGGCACTGTATTAGAACTAGGTGGCACCTGACTTGACTCTAACCGTGATGTGTATTGTCTGGAGTTTTGGTTTTTAATTAATCAGTTAGCAGTCGAAAGAGCCCCTCTGATACCTTCTAAAGTGTCTAACAGCAGAACATTGTCACCGTTTTTTATGTTTAATTAGTGACCACATCCATTCATAATAGTGCCTCAAAGGCAGCTTGTCATGAAGCTGCAGCTTCTGTAATTACAAAAGAATAATGATACGATTCCTGGAGTTTTTTTAACGTCTCTACTGAATGTCAATGATATCCCTTGAATAAATGATGGGTTAATAAGGAACCCCTGCCTTACTACCTCTTCATGAGTGCACAGGGAATGAGATGAGAAGCCATCTTTCAAATGGAAAAGCTTTAATGTCCATTTATATTAACTTCATTTTCCCCGCCACGTATGGAACTACACAGTAGCGGTTTCCACTTTTCACACCATATAATAATAAAGTTGCGAGGCAAATGCAGAGGAACGTGCTGTGTCATATGCTGTGTTATTTTATGGACCCGGTCTTTTCATGTCTTTCGCCAAGCAGTTAAGGTCAATGGCCCAATCAGAAAGGCTGTTAGTTACATACTGTATATTTTAAGTATGCTTAGTTTAGGGATGGAAAAGGATGGGAATGTCTTTCCTCTCTTGTTTTCGGTGACCACATTTATCATAATTATTGTTATCAGCATGAGATTACATAAAAAATAAAGTTTTGAAATTCTTTTCATTTTAGATTAAAAATATGGAAATTACAATGGAATCAACAAGTCATTTTGATTGGAATCAATTTTGAGAGAAATATTGTTATTCTAGGCCTTCTAGATGTACTACAGTCTTGTGGAGAAGTTTCATGTTTTATTTATTGCTAATTTGTCATATTTGATTGTTTTAGGTCATGCAGATCATTTTAATATAAGATAGGGACAGCATGACTAAACACAACTGCAGCTTTAAAATGACCATTCCATAAAAGATTTATTTAAAACCTATATGGACTCATGTAAAAAGGTTTTGCCCCTGGTTGTGCTACTCTTGGCAGTAATAACTGGAGTAAAATGAAAGTTTGTAATGATTTACAAGCTGTCTTTTACACCGCTGTTGTCACGCTTCTGGGTTTTTCCGGCTCCTCTGGACTCAACTTCCCAGAGGGCATTGCACTATGATGTTACACCCACATGTTTCCAGTTGACCAACCAGCTCTGTTCCAGGTCTGCAGAGTACTAACAGCTGTAGCCCATTAGCCCCAGTATATATGCCCCTCTCAAAAGTTTTTGCCAAACGTTAGTTTGCGTTTCTGAGTGTTTCATTTTGTATTTCTTTACTCTGGCGCTTGACTCCTTTGTTTTTTGACCTCCTCTTTTGCTTGTCCCTTGTTGGTTTTTCTCTGTTTGATCTATCTCTGCCTGTCTTTGACTTTGATCTTGCCTTCTCCCTCTATGTTGGTTCATGTATTGTTACTGTGCTTGATTATTCGATTGTTTAATAAAACCCATCGGACTTTTAGCTCTGCGCATGATGTTCCTGGTTCTTTGTCCTTGACAGCTATAAAGGAATTTAGATCCATAAGACTTTCAGAGCAGAATTCATAATTCCACAAGTCACCCAGAAGCAAAGCAGCCCCAGAACAATCTCATTACTACCACCATGTTTGACTGACGGTATGGTGGAAAGTGGCGTTATCTTGATGTTGTAGCACCCATGTTAAAAGTATAAGGGGTTTTGTGTTTTTGGTCAGCATTGGTTTCCGCATTGCAACTCTCCTGGACTCTACTTTCCTTGTGGTGGAAGACTTACCATCCAGTGTTATTTTGCCTTCATTTTGGCTGACCATAGACATTTATGGCCCAAAGTGAAGGCCTAACTCTAATCATCATGGGTTGTCACTGTGTTCTTGGGGCATTACTATTTTTATTTGTCATAAGGCTTGCTAAGCGTATAAAATCTAGAATTTGCAAAAAAATGTATGTATGAAAACTGCTACTGCACTGATCAAATCTTATATTTAACATTTTATATCAATTCATATAAAAAACAGATCAGATTGTATGCAAATATTGCTTTTCTGTAAAAGGAGCTAAGTACATATTAGTTATTCAACTTTGATGTCGAATGCTTTACACAATATGACACTCCATTCATAATTCCATATGCTTTTAGTACTTGTGCCCATTATGTCTACTATTCCTAAAGTCCCTACACCTTGCAGTGTGACTTGCCCTGGGACATACCAATTACCACATGTGTTGGCACAGGCCTCCACTACATCTACCCTGATGTGTGATTTTTAGGTCAGGAAAATGTTATGCTTGTGAAAGCTCCGGAACTGTACAAGATAAGTGGCTAGAAGGCATACATTATGTCTACTTCAGCACCCTGCATTAGCTTCACTCTCCTGCTGCTATATTACCTTCGGAGGACTGGACAGCTAATGGACATCTTGTGTCAGGACAGGACAGATTCCAGGGCTTGGGGCATGCGGATGAAATGCCCTTGTCATGAAAGAGTGTCAGCAATTTGCAGCTGAGGCAGCTCTTCTGTTACTCAGCAACTTGCGGCATCTCATCGTATAGAGGGCGGACGGAAAGAAGCCCTGCGTCTGGAGTTAACATGTTTACTCAGTGAGGCAGACAGGACTTCTTCACTGTTGTCAGACAAGGGCAAAGACTGCTGCGTCATACTGTCAAACAGCAGGCGACAGTGCCACAACAGTGGGTGAGATTAAGGAAAAATGCAGAACAGAAATTAGGATTAACAGCTTTGTTGGAGAATTGGTTTCTGAGGTGGGGGGTTGACATGCACTTGCTTTTCCTTTCACAGCTGCTTGGTTGTGCATCTACATTAATGGGAACACCAGGGTTTTTTGGTGTGTGTTAGCCAAAGTGGCATAATAAAGCACAATTCATTCATTCATCTTCCAACCTGCCCATCCTTCTAGGTCTCAGGGGATGCTGGAGCCTATCCCAGCACTCATTAGACAGAAAGCAAGAAACAGCCTGGACAGGGCGCCAGACCATTCCAGAGCAGACCCACAGACATATACAATCACACCTAGGGGACAATTTAGCATCTCCAGTTCACCTGACTGCATGTATTGAAGTGTGGGTAGGAACCGGAGCACCCGGAGGAAACCCCTGCCTGACAAGGGGAGAACATGCAGACTCCATACAGAATAGACCCATGATGCCCAAACCATGGACTTGAACCCAGGACTTGCTGTGAGGCAACATTGCTAGGCCCTGCACCACAATGCCTTATCTGTACTCCATATACAGACTCAGCGTATTGTGGCACCCATGAAGAACATTGCATGTTAGGCAATCCTTAACCAAAATCTGAATGATAGTACTGAATGATGCATACAAACTCGAGGCACATGTAATGCCAATCACTCCAGGTTACAAGATTTAAGTCTCCTAAGTGTATGGCCCCGCCTCCCATGACATCACGAGCCAGTAATGATGTACTACGCCAACCACCACAAGGAGAGCAGCCCTGGCAACTTCTGAGCAGAGTCCATGGGGAGTAGTGCGGGCAGCAAGTCTCTCCACATCAGGAGTTTAAGAATATTCACTGTCCTGTACAGGCATGCGTCCATTCTCTCAAGAGCATGAGCTTGAATGCAGTATGAACATGTGTGTTGCTGCTCCGCATGGCCATGCCTCCTAGCACCAGCAAATCAGCAAAACCAATATAGCGTTCATGTGGGTCTGTGATACTTTCTTCTTTTTTTCTAGCTGTGCAGATGGCTAGCCATTCTTCTATGAATGGTTCTTAAGTGTCACACCTACACCTACACACCCTCTAACACTCGAGCTCTCAACTTTCGATCGCCACTCAGATCATTATCACCAGCTGGGAATGTCTGTTTTAACAAGACATCAGTTTGCAAAGTCTCTCGCCATTATCAAGGTGCTCTGAGCTGCTAATGTACATGCTGATCTCTTGATCCCTGCACTCTCAAACTATTATTTTTTTTATTTCTGCTACTTTTGTTCTGTTATAAATTAATATAAAAAATTGTTTTGCGTACAACATGCCTGTTAACAATGGTGTGGTCATAATTTAAACCCTTTGTGCTTTTTTTAAAGGTGTTTTCCCTTTTGCTTCATCTATAGTACATCGTAACTTAACAACAACATCTCAATGACATAGCAACCATTAATCATCTGTATACATTTAGTAGGTTATTAGCAGACTTTTTAATTAGTGCATGAATAAGGTTTATTAATAATCTGAACTCAGTAGTTTCTCACTTTATTTAGAGGGTCTAGAATCAAACATCAGATGTTTACCTGAGAAGTCAATGAACATGTAACAGGTATAATACAGACCATAACACAAGCTTTTGTTGACATGCTACTGAGACCACCCTGTAACTGGAAAGGGGCTAAGATTAGGGCCTGGATTAGGTTTTTGGTTGAAGTTGAGGTTAGTGTTTGATGAGGGCCAGGGTGAGGGTGAGGATTAGGTTTTGGATTAAGGTTGGGGTTAGGGTTAGGACCAGGGCAAAGCTTAGATTAGATTTTGTTTTAAGGTTAGGGTTATGTCATGATTAGATTTAGGGTTGAGTTCAAGTTTAAGATTTACATTGGGGCCAGCCTAAGGATTAGGGTTTGAGTCAAAGTTAGGTTTTGGGTTGAGGTTAAATTTAAGGATTACATAAGAACCAGGCTGAGGGTTAGGATTTGGGTTTGGGTCAAGATTAAGATTAGGATTTGGGCCAGGGTGGGAATTAGGATCTGGTTTAGGGCTGAGGTTAAGGTTAATCTTAACATTAGGGCTGGAGTTATGATAATGTTTAAGTTGAGACTAAGGTTAGGGTTAAGATTAGGCCAAGTTTTGGGTTTTGGATAAGATTAGATTTTGTTTAATGGAAGTAACATTAAGACTACCTTATTTAACAGTTCAGCAACACATCTACGTAATGCAACTGATGTATCAACAATGCATTTTCAAGATTTGTACTGTATTTAAAGTATTCGGGTGCTTCGGTACTGTTACCTTACTGATACTGTGTTAAGGGTTTTTTAATTATCTACAAAGAACTATTCAAAATAAAGCATCTGATGCATGATGCTTGCTGTTTAGATAAACAGACATCCCATACACAGTGCTGTACGTGCTGTGATGCATGGTTTTGCCACTAGCATTCTAACAAACCCTGAACACTTTGCTAACTTGACAGCAAGTAAATAAGGCTTAGATTTGAAAAAGCAGTGGAAATCGGCGTTAAGGTCTTTGTAACCATCGAGAGAATCCTTAAATTTAATGAAATGCCAATGAGAATGGCACCAACACACTAATGCAGACGAAAGTGGCATTAGCATGTGCTAGGAAGCTAATCACTTGTTCTTCTTTCATTAGTATTACTAACATACAATTAATGCCAATGACTTGAATGAATGCACATTGCGTTATTGCTCTAAAAGGTGAACCGTAGCTCTTACGCAAGTGTTTCATTGTAACAGAGGATCTCTTCTGTGTCATTAAACCATGTAAAATGAAGCTGATTCATAACTATAATATATTATTCTCCGCTCTGAGAGCGATACTCGGGGGTTGCTTTGCTCGACCTCTCGGAGGCCGTATCCATGTTCCCGCAACTGGCTACATTAGTTATCTTGCATTCACCGAAATGGAACTAGGAAGGTAAGGTGGATACACCTCAAAATTCTCGACAGGACCTTCAACAGCTCCTTAAAACAGAGAAAAGTGGGGGGGGGGGGTAGTTCACATCATGACACCATGCCAAGCTCAGTGGGGCAGGGCTTCAGAGACTTACAAGAGGCGCTTATAGCGCTGCCTGTGCCTCACAGGGGAGGAGTCATAAATTAGAACAAACAAGCTCAGAACACACTTAGGGATGCACTGGATGAAGACCTTCAGGCGTGCAAGGAACAACAGGCTGGTGCATAATTTGCTGCGACCGTGGCGGCTGGGTGCGTCGGCCTAAGGTGGCTAAGTCTACTGTCGGGGGAAGCGGGAAGGGGCATGGAGAGATTTATCCAAATCTGTTTGTCAACCAGGGTGCTATGGAGGCAGGTGGGTACCGGTTTTTGTTCGCCCACAAGAGCTCAGCCACGCAGTGCTCTCTGGCAGACACCTAATCATCACTGACTGGTGGCTATTCTATGCAATGAGGGTTGACGACTCGGTTATGTGGCGTTGGTGGGGAGGGGGTCCATGTGACGTGTGGCAGGTGAATGCTCAATCATGGTAGCATCATATCCAATTAGGGGCATACGCACCAACACAGTGAAGGTGGCTGAGGCAGTAAAAAACAAAGATAAAACTCATATGGCTCAGAGAGGATGTTGGATGGAGACTATGGGCGCGGGGTGTGACTTGACTGGGCAACGCAAGGCTGGAAAGGCACACTATGGACAGGGTCGCCAGAACCATATAGTGGATGGGTCTGTGGTTGGGACACACCACAGACGATACAACAAGCGGAGTGAATACTCAAGAGCTCACACATTAGGGGGCAGTATATACATCTCCACGATTCTGGCGGGGGGCCAAGCAGGGTGAGATTATTCGTACCTAACCTGGGAAGCGGCGGCCGCTACTAAAACACGTGGGCATGTCCTTTGAAGCAAAAATGGGATACACACCATAGAGCACCCATAGAGGATAGAAGGCCCATGAAGGGAGAACAATGTAAACATTAACACTACAGAAAGGAACCCGACACACTGGGGGGGCAATCGATATGGAGTGAACACCTATCTGTAGGTGGCCTTGCGTTCTAGTGATCTTGGAGGAAGGGAACAACAGTTTAGGTAGATGTTACAAACATGAGTGGGGGCAGGGTGGACGGGAGGGGATTCGTTTAATATATTCATGAGGGTAAATGATGACTGGAGCATATAACCTAAGTGAACGGATCAAGCTGAAAGAGGAGGTAGTCTCATTAACAATAATTAGGCAGCGAGTGTGTTTCCCCTCTGGAGATCGGTGTAATGTTTTACTGCTAAAGACAAAAAAGAGAGGGGGGAGGATAGGGCGAGCCGATAGCAATACTTGATAGCGATCAACCACAAATGACATTATGCAGAGTTTTGCATCTAAGCGGCCCATGGATGGTTTCTGTTACTTATGTTTTTCTGTCGCCGATCATTAGTTGCTCATTAATGGTTCATGAATACCTCCAGAATACGGGTGGGAGGTTTTGATGGACGCACCCTTATTTACATCACCAACTTCTCTCCATCACAGAGAAATGATGATGACTCTGAAATGCTCAGAGTACCACTCATCCATGTCAAACCCTCCCGTGGCATAATGTATACCAAGAGATAGGCCAGACAGCCCCATCTCTATAACAAACTAACTTCCCCAGCGACTCATTTTCATATAAAGTGGACTCAGGGGATGCATTTTATGGCACAGATATGTCTAAACGTCTGGGTTCCCTCACTGATGACATTGCAGAGAGCTTCAGGTTATTGAAAGCGACATTTGAATCTGGGTGTTGGAATGCATTTCTTGGCTGTGTGCACAAACCTGCGTATGAGACATATGTAAAGTGTAATGTCAATACTGGACAGGAAAAGAAAATGTGGAAACTTGTCAACCTAGAGAGTTTATTCCAGTGGCAAACCACGACTGTTAGAGCTAGAGTGTCAGATTGGTAACATAACATTAATACTCTCTCTTTGAGAATGCTAATTTCTGCTAGCACTATTAATAGTATGCTAACCAAGCCAACACTGGTGTATATGAACATTAATTTGGCTATGCTTAATTAGACCTGGATATTCATAGCTTATAAAAACCCACCACCCATGCTTTGCACTTGGAAGGTTTATAATAGAGGATTGAATTAGATACAATGGATCTTTTTCAGTGCGGATACCTTCCGTGACCATATATAACCTCTAAATAAACCCTCTAACAAACTGTTTTTTTTTTTTTTTTTTTTTTTTTTTTTTTTTTTTTTTTTTTTTTTTTTTTTTTTTTTTTTTTTGTTTTTTTTTTTTTTTTTTTTTTTTTTTTTTTTTTTTTTTTTTTTTTTTTTTTTTTTTTTTTTTTTTTTTTTTTTTTTTTTTTTTTTTTTTGTTTTTTTTTATTTTTTTTTTTTTTTTTTTTTTTTTAACTGTTTTTTTTTTTTTTTTTTTTTTTTTTTTTTTTTTTTTTTTTTTTTTTTTTTTTTTTTTTTTTTTTCTGGTTTTTTTTTTTTTTTTTTTTGTTTTTTTTTTTTTTTTTTTTTTTTTTTTTTTTTTTTTTTTTTTTTTTTTTTTTTTTTTTGTTTTTTTTTTTTTAAAATTTCTATATACCTAATTTTGAAATCTAAACTCTACTCTCTGGTTGGACTTTTATCAGCTCATTAACAACTTTGTGTAGTCATTGTGTGATGTATCTTCCACAAACAGACACATCACACCTCAACACAACAATCATGACATTTAGCTGACATACTCAACCCTTAACCTTCGAGAAAGCAAGGCAACCTTACAATGTTAAATCATATTACGGTACAGATTACATTACAACACGGTAGAGGGCCAATGTAGTGGTTAGGAGTCTTGCTTTGAGAGTCTTGCCCAATGACTCCATTCTTGGTGTAGACAAGCATAGTTCAACACCTCCACCAGGAATGATTCAAACCCCAGTCTCCTACATGTGGTGGAGGTTTGTTGGTGGGTAGAGGTGTTATCCGCTGAGCTACACCAATCAAAACCATGCCCTGCTGATTGTCAATCAAACCATGATTGGTTGATTCCACAATGTTAAACTTATTTCTTTTTTTCATGAAGTAAACGTTCAGGTGAAAAAATAATCCTGAAGGGAAGGGAAGGCCTAATTAATCAAATGGGAAAGACTAGCTGAGGACACATTTTTTATATTTTTTTTTTCTTTTTTTTTTTTTTTTTTTTTTTTTTTTTTTTTTTTTTTTTGTGTTTTTTATTTGTTTTTTTTTTTTTTCAAAAAAAAAACCTGGGCATACATTTTAGAATCTTCCTACATAGTACCTAACACTAAAACACACAACAGTTTTTTGTGACACAGTCTACTGGATATCCATGTACTAAAACATATATACATTTATATATCACAAATAAATATTAACACTAGCTTTATGGCCCACTTCTCTGAGGGACACATATGTTACAGTAAACGCCAACTTAACTCGGGTTCAATTGTAACGTCCTTAAACTAATACAAGATGCCATTTTAAAAAGAAAAACAGAAAAAAAATATTTCACAGGCTTTATTTCGCTCTCTCTGCTCTCCAGCAGCTAAAATCATATCAGCTCCACTTACCATACTTAAAACACACTAATACCAACTGAACAACATTACTTCCCTTACGATACACTCCTTCATCTATACCTATTTTGACACTAATACATTATCTAATAACACACAAACACTTCTTACCTTACCTCACTTATAAATATTAAACACTTAACACTACCTTAAACCAAGGTTCTGGTTCTTGCTCCTTGAGCTGGTCCATTAACTACTCCCAACTACACTCCTATATAACACAATTCCTGCTTTTTCCTTTTCCTACCCTTATCCAAACCATACACGTAGCTTAACTCCTATTTACCTTTGCTGGCTGGTGCCTTTTCTCTGCTGGAACACTCCTACTTCTTTTAAAACACACTTTCATTAACACTTTCACCTTCTTTCTTGAACAACGTGTCACTCCACTTTTTCTGTCCTATCGTTAACGACTATATTTCCTACGCACCTGTTTGCTGGTTCCACCCAAACAAACCACAACATCAACACCCTTGTAAGATGTAAAGTATGTAGGTTCAGAGATGCTCATCGCGTGGTCTGCAGCGTTTTGTGACTTTGAGAAGACGCCATACCTCTATTCTTAATAGAGGCAGTCTATATACAACTACGGTACTTATAAGCTATTAATGCCCTCTACGTAAAAACGTCATATATATTGTTCTTCCCTCTTAAGGACCTCATAGGGTCATCAGCCTACATATAAAATTACTAACCTAAAAGCCCTTCGTCAGTGGTCAAAGGATGCTGCCCAGAGGATGCTGCTGGCTGAATATGTTTGGTTTAGTGAGCCCTTCAGTGACAGTAAGGTGTTTAAAAACACCAGCAGCACTTCAGTGTCACCGCAGTGCTGAGAATGATCCACCACCAAAATAATACCTGCTCTGTGGTGTTTCTGACTACTGGTGAAGAAAATAAAGGTGTGATAAGTTATGCAAAGAAGAAGAGCTTTTTAAAGCTACTTTTAAAACAGGAAGTGTGTCTACATGTTATGGGAGATTGATTAAATGGCATATGAGTGTAAGTAGTTGGTAGGTGTGCCTAACAAAGCATTTACTTTTAAAGTTGTTACGTCTGTTCTAGCTAGGTCTGTTCTTTTGCTAACTGAACACAATTTTATGGCTAAAGAATCTTGATAAACCAAAAAATCTGAATTTTCACGTTTAGCAATGCCTCAATGTAAATGACAGACAAACATAATTAGTGAAGGGTAGATTTGTGTATATATACCACATGGCCAAAAGTATTTGGACATCTGACCATCACACCTATTTAAACTTTTTGGAAATCTCAATCAAAGATCAATGGGCATTAATATGGAGCTTGCCAAACTCTGTGACTCTTCTTGGATAGAAGTGTGTTTGTGGGAATTTATGCCTATTCAGTTTAAAAGGGTGCTTGTGAGGTCAGTGACTGACGCTGCACAAGAATTAAAATGAACTGCTATTCTTCAGAAATAATTTTAATGGGGTTTACTGTTAGGATTTGAATGAACAGGAAAGGGTCTTCCCCAAAGTGTTGCCAATAAGGTAGAAGCATATCATTGTGTCAAATGTCCTTGTCAGTTTTTAAATATGATTCAAAATTTTATTCAATCAGTCGTAAGAAATCACAAGACACATTTCTGTGTGCCTGAACAACTTTCCCACTCTGATCTCACACAGTGAGCGACGCACAGCAGGCATGATGAGTAAAAAATCTGTGCAGTTTAATTCACAAGTCTAGACTTCTGTGACAAATTGCAATCTCTGTGCAGCTTCTGGCCAGTTTTGTTGAACAGATAATGTTTCCTAACAGAAGCATGCTGGTTCCTGTTTTCCTGTGTTCTAATCAATTTGTAATAGCTAGAGCTGTAAAAAAAATTACTTAATGCATAATGCATATAGTAAAGCACCTCCCTAATGCCCCCAAGATGCATTGACATGCAAACCTGCCAAAATGCCTTGCACTTACAGTACCAAGCAAAAGTTCAGACACAGCTACTGTGTAACACTCAAAATTATTCAGTCCACCTTAAAAAAATCCAAAATTGTACTTTACAGCAGGATAAAACAGCTTTCTTAGCCTGCAGTGGAGGCTGATTTAACAAAATATTTTTCTAAGCAGATTTGGACCAATTCTATTGGTCTGTCCATCATGAGTATTCATAAAGAGGAAGTAAAGCTTTAAAACTGTGCAAAAAATGAGAGATAAAAGATTTGGCATAACATAATATGGTATATATTAGCAGTGGAGATATGGCAAAAATATAATATAGTGATTCGTAAGAGTATATGTGGTATATCAGGATATTAATGATGGAACTGTTAAGTGTGAGCCTGTAGAGTCTTTAAGCTAACCACACACATCTATTTAGTTGGGTGCGTCTAAATGTTTGACTGGTACTCTACAGGTCATGGGGGCAGATCTATCAAAACTGAAATTTCACAAGCTGACTTGTGGCATACTCTACGACTGTGGCACTGAGCTTTACAATATGATCCAATCTGCCTTCATAGTTCATCCATAGAGACTACAGAGAAAATCTGAGAAGCCCTGCATGTGTTTGCTTCTCCGAACTCTTCATAGTACATATAACAATACTTTGATTCAATATTGATTCATTGCAAATGAATCTGGCGACACTGACTGCTGTGATGAATGAGCTGCATTTTCTGCTGTTCTCCTAAGCCAGATATGTCTTGTCTGTGTTAAAATGGGTCAATGTGGCTATAGTGTGAGGGTGGTGGTGAAAATCAATTTAACATCTCCACCAATGTCCTGTGCTGCTAACAGAAAATCAACACTTGTGTGCGCGCACACATACGCGCACACACAAAATCGACTCTTTCAGCTTGGTTTTTCTATCTAGCGCCTGTCCTTCAGAAACAAACACATCTGCCAGACTGGTGTTCATGGGAACAGGTCAGGCCAGTGTTGAATAGAGCTGACATCTTAAAGAGGTCAGGGTGGAAAATGTGCAGGGAGGATGCAGCACGGCTGTTATTCAAACCAGGTCGAAAATGAATCATCAGGCATGACACTGTGTTCTCCAAAGCCTTTTAAAGTGGACACAGTAGTGTTTTTACGAGAAATCCATTTTGAAATCCTTTTAAAAATTATAAATAATACGACTAATGTAACCATCATATCTAACATGCTTTCCTCCATTTTTAACAATGCCACAGTTATTCAAACATAGATGTACAGGCATCTACAGGCTTAACGGTTCCAACTGATGAGATGTCTGACGATATACCACATATACTCCTGTGGTATCACAATATCATATTTTCGAAATGTCGCCCATTTACATTTATGGCATTTAGCTGACACACTTATCCAGAGCACCTTACAAGGAGGCCAGTGTAGTGTTGGGAGTCTTGCCCAAGGACTCTTATTGGCTCAGCATAGTCACCCAGACTGGGATTCGAACCCCAGTCTCCCACGTGTAGAGGTGGCACCCTGAGTAGTGGTGTTACCCACTGAGCTACACCATCTCTAATATATACACTCATCATTAAAAGAATGAATTAGAATAGAAGGAATTGACCGACAGGAATGAAACTTGGTGGGTAAGTTTGACATTGTGAGACATACAAATGATTCAAGTTTCACACTCGCCATTATGGACATTCAGAAAGCAGTGCTGCCCTCCATGAGTCATCTTGTTAGTACCAGTACCATTGGCAGACGGCTGCATGACACAGAACTACATGCACACAGACCATCACGATGACTGCTCTTAACATCACATCAACATCAAGGCTGCAGTGATGTTGTGCCAGACTGTCATGGAGTGACAGAGAATGTCAGCAGGTCATCTTTTTTGTCTTGGTGGAGACAATCAATCTGTCTGTTGTTGTTATGTGTCACACATCTAGAAGGTCTGGTATAACTCCCTCTCCACCCCTACACACATTAACATACGAATGAATTAGAATAGTTGGAGGAATGGTGTATCGCAGGACTTTAAGAATTTCTGATACATGGCTGTAGACGTTTGCACGTTGCAAAACATGGCAGCCTGATGCTATACCGAAAGATGCTACTTGTGTACGTGTTGCTCAAAAAATATTGCCCATATTAGTCTAAATGTATCATCATTTATTGTTTCTGGTAACCTTTATCTTCCTTCCCAATAGTACTATTTTTTGTTCTGCAAAAATTCTCTTTTTTTGGCCAATTTAAAAGCTCTAGCTACTCTTTCAATTTAGTGAGAACTCAGAATGGACCACCTAATAAAACTGCTTTAAAAAAGTTGGAAAAGCAGTTTTGCCCTCCTGTAAGGTTTAATTTTAGAGATTTATATGGTGGACTGCATAATTCTATGAGTGCTATTTTAAAGTTTGATGTCTATTCTAAAGTAAAGCATTAAGCTGTGAACAAGGAAACCTTCTTTGAGTAGTTGTGTCTAAACTTTTGACTGGTATTGTACATGCATTACATTTATGGCATTTTTCTTGGACAACTCCTTATCCCAGATTTGCGAACTTACAAGGTTAACATTATTACAGGGTATCTGTCTGTTTGTCTTGCCCAAGGACTCTTACTGGTGTAGCACAGCATAGTCAACCAGACCGGGATTCGAACACCTGTCTCCCACATGTGGTGGTGTCTCCCTGGTAGGTAGTGGTAACCTGCTGAGCTACACCAACCACATAAGCCTAATATAATGCATAAGGTTTGGTGACCACTGATTTAGTGGAATGCTGTGTTTGTTCCTGTACATAATAAATCCTCGTCCATGCTTAAGGGTTGCCAGGTAGGTTGCCACTTTTTATAGTCAACGGTTATGTGATGAAAGTTGAGTCAACGTCAACGCCACCAATGACATCAAGAATAGAAAGAAATGCTTTTCTGCAAATGACTTTGGGAATCTGTGATGAGGACAAACTCCACAGGTCAGTAGAGCATGAAGTGCCCTTTCCAAATCGCATTGCTCAATCCTCAGGGAACTGGAGATACGGACCCCAGAATCCTGCAAATTTGTATTTGTATGAATTGCACATCCTAGGCAGCATTGCCGAGATGTTCGCCCACAGTGAGAGGTCCAGAGAGTCAAAGAAATTTAGAGTGCCATAACTAGAAATAAGAGTAAACGACTTTAAACTTTACAGGATGATAGGGTGTTATGACCCCTCTCCAGCAACACCTGACGTAGTCTCCAGGAAAACAAAGGTAATGGTGCTTGATACTGTAGATTGGCAGAGAAATGCTAGCAATGCTTTTCCCTAGATTGCATTGCTAGAGATATGTACACCAAAGTACTACTGCAAATCTCAAACACAAACACACACACAAACACACACACACATATCTATGTATGTATATATGTATATAAACAAAATAAATTATACCCCACATGACAGAACTTAATTTTCCCGTTCTTGTTTTCGCAGCTAAGCAGTGCCCCCCTGCATAAGAAGCACAGTGATCCAGGCAGCACTGCTGTGAGCTCTGTGAAAAGCGAACACCACCAGCCTCGTCGTCTTCCATGATCACCTGCTGCGGCACCCTGGTTGACAGAGCAGCTTTCGGAACATCTCTCACGCTCCCGCTGCCAGCAGCGCTCGGTGAAGCGTTCGCTGCGCTGCTTTTCCTGCGCGCAGAGGCTTCATCCAGTGATCCGAGGTGCCAGGGTCCTGAGGGCATCCACCTACGCCTCTCCAGCGGTGGGAATTCATCAGCAGGCCCACAGCCGTGGGTGGCTAAGAAGTCTTAGAGAGAGGCTCTGTTCCAAACGGCTCTTCCTTTGAAACCAGGAGCACTTTGCACTCCACATTCAAAATCGCTCCAAAACATAAAAGCACTATTTTTGTGTATTTATTTATTTTTGAGGGTTTTTTATTTTATTTAAAAGCGACTGTGAGACACATGTGATTCATTTCATACCTGTGAAGAACAGATTTGTGCATGTGAGAAGTTGTAACCCAGTAAACTGACACTGTTGAGACTTTTTTAAAACTTTATACTGGAAAATGTTGGCACGGCATTTGATGATGGACTAGATACATACATATATACATACATATACAGGGGTTGGACAATGAAACTGAAACACCTGTCATTTTAGTGTGGGAGGTCTTATGGCTAAATTGGACCAGCCTGGAGGCCAATCTTCATTAATTGCACATTGCACCAGTAAGAGCAGAGTGTGAAGGTTCAGTTAGCAGGTAAGAGCACAGTTCTGCTCAAAATATTGCAATGCACACAACATTATGGGTGACATACCAGAGTTCAAAAGAGGACAAATTGTTGGTGCACGTCTTGCTGGCGCATCTGTGACCAAGACAGCAAGTCTTTGTGATGTATCAAGAGCCACGGTATCCAGGGTAATGTCAGCATACTACCAAGAAGGACGAACCTCCACCAGAATCACGTAGTGACCTGGCCACTATCCTGCAAGAAGAATGGCTTAAACTCCCTCTGACCACTGTGCAGGACTTGTATATGTCATTCCCAAGATGAACTGACGCTGTATTGGCCGCAAACGGAGGCCCTACACCATACTAATAAATGATTGTGGTCTAAAACCATGTGTTTCAGTTTCATTGTCCAACCCCTGTATATATATACATATATACATAGACTTATGGGTCAACTCATTTGTTGTCAGTCTTAGATAGTCATAGATAGATATCTTAGTTACACCTGTTACATCTATTTTCATTCTGATTCATCTGTTTGTTGCTGCTGTGTTGTGGTAAGATAGACAGATGTTTAAAGTGCCTTCAGCTGTCCAAACTGAAATTATACAGTGCAGTCATTTATTAATAGGGAGAAGGGGAACAGTTGGGATGAAGCTATGCCTATTTATAGATCAAACGACTGCTCAAATATATTCCAGGCCGTGTCTTTATTCTGCTAAGAAAAGTGCAATCCGTAACACTGCAGGGAGCAGAGAAAGCCCCCTGAAACGGTCAGAGAAAAAGAATTCCATTGCCGAGCCGGCTGTGGTGTTTTGATAGGGGATTTCATGAGTACAGATTACTTTTCATTTTGTCATCTGATGCTCTTGCCTGAAGTGATGACACTAGCTAGCTGGGGAGACTTTAGTCCTGTAGCGGTCCAGGGTTAAGAGACTTGCTGAAAGGCACAAGTGCACTGGGTTCAGTCACATGACCTCTTGAACTCATGCCCAGAAACCATCATGGCTAGAGCAAACTCTGCATAATGTCATTTGTGTTACATCAATGCAGGCTGCGATGACAGCTCTAGAAAAATAAGACTCAGAAAACATGCTGCATTGTAATGGACTCCTCCTCCTTATCAGCTTTGTTTGTTAATGCTCCAGTCATTCATACCATGAATATATGGTAACATGTACTGTTGCCTTCCATTAAGAAAGGCCAGGGTTCGATGCCCAGTGTGGGTCCTTTCTGTGTGTAGTTTACATGTTCTCCCTTCATGGGCTTCCTCAGGGTGCTCTGGTGTTATCCCATTGTTCAAAGGCATGCAGTCAGATGAACTGGAGATGCTATACTGCCCTCTAAGGTGTGAGTGAGTAAGCGTGTATGTCTGTGTGTCCACCCTACCATGTTCTGGCGACCTGTCCAGGGTGTTTCCAGCCTTCTGCCCAGTAAGCACAGGCATAGGCTCCAGCACACCCGTGAGCCATTTCTTGTTTTTAGCAGTCATGGTTGTCGACAACTCAGCACTGCAACCCTGCATAAGAAGCACAGTGATTCAGGGAGCACTGCTGTGAGCTCTGTGAAAACCGTACCCACCTGCTCCAGCACCCTGGTTGACAGAACAGATTTTGGAACATCTCTCATGCTCCCGCTGCCAGCAGCGCTCGGTGAAGCATTCACCATGCTGTTGTTCTTGCACGCTGAGGCTTCATCCAGTGATCCGAGGTGCCAGAGTCCTGAGGGTATCCACCTGAGGCCAATGAGCAGTGGGATAGGCTCCAGCACCCCCGTAACCCAGAAGGATAAGCAGCTTAGAAGATGAACGAATGAATAATTAAATGAATATAAACACAATTACAATGATAATACATCATAACTTAATTATTATTTCATTGTTTGTGTAGATAGCACATTTGTGTGCATAATAAATGTATAATGGAGCCAAATTAATGATAAGTCATGTTTAAAAGAATACGTAAATGAATCAGTTAATAAAGATTCACTTAGAAAAAGGAAATTCTGCACCACAAGGTGAAAAGCAGGCAATTAATTAATTAATCATCTGAAACAGTATGTGGTAAATTTAGTCAGAATTAATATTAGTAAAACTGTCTGCTCTCTGGGGCTTGTGTTATTAGGGCCAATAAAAGGATCTGTGAATCTAATATCACTGATATATAGCCTAAACCCTCCCCATTCCTTTTCCCCCAGTTTCCTGGTGTTTGTTAATTGTTGGGGGAACATCTACTTCCAGGTTGTTATAGATGACAGATGTCAGAACTGCAACTCCATCAATACCCTCACAGGGCCACACTGTGACTAGCCTGTAACGGATCAGTACAATCAGCTTTATCACGGTATTAGCTGTAGTCAGTGAAGCATCTGAAAGCTGCCATTCAAACTGCAGCAGCTGTAAGTCAATGCATTTGGATGTATGCAGAGATACCTGTGACTGACACATAGGTGAGTGCTCTGTAATGATATTCCATAGTTTGGAACCGAACCTTTGAGGCCCTGTTGATCAATAAGGCTTATTTTTTACCACTGGAGTAAAATCCTGTTGGGCATGTTAAACGACCAGGTCGCTAAAGCACGCCCAAACTGTTTTACTGATTATCCTTATCAGCAGCTGCACAACATACATTGTTATGCTACACCACCTCTCTCTGTTTCTCTCTGTGTACCTCTCTTTCTATCTGTCTCTCTCAGTGTCCTGTTCTTTTCTTGTACCCTGACAATCCTAATTTTTTTCCTTTCGCTTTGAGAAATGTGAATGAGGTTATAAGATATTGGGTTACAAGATGGGTTTCAAAGATACCAAGTGGAATAATTTATGTCCTTCAAAATGTGAATGTTGCAAAGTAACTTTCTTACTTTACAGAGTTAAATCGGCATAATATTTCTGTTTCGGAGGTTCTTGAGGTTTTTGATATATACATGATATTTAAAGATGTTGATATATATATATATATATATATATATATATATATATATATATATATATATATATATATATATATATATATATATATATATATATATATTATAAGCATGTGGACATCTGATCCTCATGCCTTCCCAAGAACCATTGGCATTAATATGGAGTTGCCCATCCTCTGTGGCTTTACAAGCCTCCACTCCTCTGAGAAGCCCACAAGATTTTGGAATGAGTTTGTGGGACTGTGTGCCCATCCAGTGTGCCCATCCAGTGAAAGTAGTATTTGTTTGGTCAGCCAGCAGTGTTGGATGAGAAGGTTTGGCTTCCTATTGGCATTCCAATTCATCCTTCAGTGGGGTTGAGGTCAGGACTCTTTGCAGGCCACTGGAGGTCCTCCAGATCAATCTCATCAAACCATGTTTTTAATGGAGCTGGCTTTGTGCACAGGGACACAGTCATGCTGAAACAGAAAAGGCCTTTGCCACAAAGGTAGAAGCATAATTGTCTAAAATGCCTTTATATGTTGTAGCATTAGGGTTGTTAATAGTATGCATTCTGGTAAGTACTGATCTCCTGGCATCCATGAAACCCAGATTTGTCTCTCAGACTGGCAGGTAGTGAAGACTGATTCATCGCTCCTTTCTGGCATGTGGTATTGTGCACAGTGATCTTAGGCATGTGTAGAGTTGCTAGGCCATGAAAACACAATTCATGACGCTCACATCACACACGTCTTCTGCTGATGTTGCTTCTAGAGGCAGTTTAGAAAGTTGTAGTGAGTGACGATAGTGAGGATAGACACCCCATCACTCGGCAGGGCCTTTTTTGTGTGGTCTTCCACTTTGTGTGGCCTACTGCATGCATCTTTGTATTTCGTAGCATTAACGTACCCCTATCACAGCAACTCAGGGGCTGTTGTCACTATGTATTCCGGTAGGTAGCGATCTCCCGTCATCCACCAAACCCAGATTCATCTAGCCGACTCCCAGATAGTGAAGCATGATTCATCGCTCCTTTCCAAGCTAGGCATGTGTAGAGTTGCTAGGCCATGGAAACCCAATTCGTGAAGCTTACAATGCACACGTCCTCTGCTGATGTTGCTTCTACAGCCAGTTTAGAACCCTGTAGTGAATGACGCAACATAGAATAGGCACTCCAGCACTGGGCAGCCCCACTCTGTGAGTTTTGTGTGGTCTACAGCTTTGAGCTGATGCTGCTCCTAGACACCTCTATTTCACAGTAAGAGCTTTTGTAGTTGACTGGAGGAGATGTAACATGGAACGTGTCTGGCAACCCAGCCACAGTGGTTCTCAGCTACATGAAACGGGTTTTGTGGAACCCGTTTATTTCTAAGGTTCAAAAGAATGTAAAATGAAGCAGAAATGAATTATGGCTGCCACTGTAAATAAACCCACACAAACATCATAAGTGCATGTACAATGTGCAAAAAATAAAAATTGAAAATAAACATGGTCTCTCAAACTCATCTCACTGTCAGGTCACATATCAACACTGTTCTGTACACAGGATATGCAAGGTTAAAGGAGTTCAGCTTCCTAGCCTCTTTTATAGGCACAGCACAAATCATGTCCTTGCCGCTTCAGCTGAAAACTGACAGTATATTAATTGTATAACCCTCCGTTATGGCTTAATAATAAAATAAATGTATCTCTAAGTATATAAAATAAATTATATTACATATTTAAGTTAACCTATCAAATTTAATCACTCTACATTATGCAGTAAAGCGGAAGAGGTGCTTCAGTAAGAACAAGTGCTGTACCTCACTGTTCTTTTAGCTTGCATATAAGAGCTCTCAATCTTTGAACCTGCTGCTGTTTATTTGTTTACTTGAAGTGTAGACCAGCAAAAATGTGGACCTGCCATATCAAACGAGTGACATTGAAAATGCCCTCTGTGTTATTTAACTCAGATACTAACTTTTATATCATGGGAGTAGACACCAGCCGTTGTTATGCGTGTGAGGAAAGCAAAAAGAGCTGCAGCCAGATCCTTCGTTTTCTGTTTTTCACCTGGAAGTGATAGTGGTACATGCTCACCTGCACACACACCATCACACACATGCAAGTTTCCTTACAAGAAGGATGTGTAATCAAGCATACGCCCATATGTATCATACACAGGATGTCCCATATGTATCATACACAGGATGTCCCATATGTATTATACACAGGATGTCCCATATGTATTATACACAGGATGTCCCATATGTATCATACACAGGATGTCTCATATGTATCATACACAGGATGTCCCGTATGTATCATACACAGGATGTCCCGTATGTATCATACACAGGATGTCCCATATGTATTATACACAGGATGTCTCATATGTATTATACACAGGATGTCCCATATGTATCATACACAGGATGTCCCATATGTATCATACACAGGATGTCCCATATGTATCATACACAGGATGTCCCATATGTATTATACACAGGATGTCCCATATGTATTATACACAGGATGTCCCATATGTATTATACACAGGATGTCTCATATGTATTATACACAGGATGTCCCATATGTATCATACACAGGATGTCTCATATTTATCATACACAGGATGTCTCATATGTATTATACACAGGATGTCCCATATGTATCATACACAGGATGTCCCATATGTATTATACACAGGATGTCCCATATGTATCATACACAGGATGTCTCATATTTATCATACACAGGATGTCTCATATGTATTATACACAGGATGTCCCATATGTATCATACACAGGATGTCCCATATGTATCATACACAGGATGTCCCATATGTATCATACACAGGATGTCCCATATTTATCATACACAGGATGTCTCATATGTATTATACACAGGATGTCCCATATGTATCATACACAGGATGTCCCATATGTATTATACACAGGATGTCCCATATTTATCATACACAGGATGTCCCATATGTATTAAACACAGGATGTCCCATATTTATCATACACAGGATGTCTCATATGTATCATACACAGGATGTCTCATATGTATCATACACAGGATGTCCCATATGTATTATACACAGGATGTCCCACACATATCATAGCAATAATACTGCATGTCGCGTCATATACAGGAAACAAACTTTAAGGCAATATACTACCATACCTGCCATTGTATAGGATACATCATTGCTGCTGAGATAAAAAGAAAAAAATCTTTATTTAAAAAAATAAACAATAAATAAACAAACAAAAAGATTCTTTTGTTTTAAGTGAAATATGTCTGAGCAGGGCCAAAATGTGAAATGTGGTTTTAATTTTACTTGTCTTTTTTATGTATTTCAGAATTTAAGATCTATATAAGATATATAAGATCTATGTGGGGTTTTTTTCCCAGTTTAAAATTTTTGCAATTTAAAAAATGTGGTCTTAAATAATTTGCCCCCCTATATACTTAGACATACTCATACATTAGGTTTCTTTACAAGAGGAGGCATATAGATTTCTTTAAAAAGTGGAGGCATATGAACTGACCGGAATGAAAAAAGACTTCGTGGCAGCCCTGAGACATGAGCACAACATTTCCAATCAGACCAAACATTTCAGAACTGGAACGTTGTTGATATCTTGAAAACTGTGGGACTAGTTAGCAGATAAAAACCACTTTACCAAGAAGAAGAAGACAAAGAAGAAGAAAAGAAAAAATAATAGAAGACGGTGAAGATAAAGGGGTAGAAGAAGAAGAAAAAGAAGAGCAGAGCAATGCTTAGCCATAATAAAACAAAAGGGCAGCTCAGCCAAAGAGGGTAAATGGGTTGTTGCTTGGGCAACTTTATCTTGGCCTTGTGAACGCCCTTATACCTACATGCGGTGTGGTCTCTACGGATGCAGTGTCATCAAACAACTCATCCTTCCTGTTCAGTCTTTTTAACCTGCGGAGGCTCACTTGTCTGATTGAAGCTTTTTCCATCAGCCAGACAAGACTTTGCTTTTATCAGGCCCCCATCTTAATTCCTCTTCACTTGCTAAACACAGGTGCGCTGCTTAGGGAGTGTGGGACCGATTCTTTTTTTCTCTCCTTCCTTCTTTTTCCACGGACCTGTCGGCCAACTACCACCTTGAAGACGGACATGGAGGTCAAGCAGCCATTAGCTTTGCGCAGGTTCGTCATCTGGGCAGCCGTGGTGGTGCAGAAGGTTGATGAGAGATGTTGCTAATTTCTGGCCCAGCGGGTTCTGTCAAAGGCCTCTGGACAGGCCAGCGTGACACGTCCCCTCCCAGCAGGATGCAGACAGGAAACCGGTTCTGAGGCAGCAATAAGGAGCTGACATGCACCTGGAGGTGTCACACCCCACCGCCCTCCGACTAAAAGTCATTAGATGGGCCACTTACCGAAGAGCTGGAGGAGGCTGAAGACAGTGCATGAGCGGAATCTAAGAGCACAATGTTCGAGGTCACTTTAGGTGGACACACTTTCGAAACTTTGGCCACCAGTTGATGATTTGTTGAGATCAAGGACGTGCACATAGCCGGGCCAAAGTAGCCCAAGGAACAGACCATTTGCTCTCTTTGGCTAAGCTGCTCCACTGGAGAATATAATAATAATAATAATAATAATAATAATTGTCTACATAAATGCAAGTAGCGCATAATTTCCACAGTCAGACCAAATTAGATCATCATATCACCCAAAATTATAATATTGTTTGGTAGCAATGTCTCTCTACAACAACTACATGTACTGTAGCATGCAAAGGTCTATAAGGTCTTTTGACACAGAGTTAGATATTAACAGATGGAGTTTTGAAAATGAACATGTGTATTAATCCCATCTTTCATACTTAAGTTTCTAATTTATCTAATTTTTTCTGATGTAAAAAAAACCAAAAAAATTCCAGATGCAATTTTAACGTAGTGGTCTCCTCACACCAAGCCCACCACACTGAAAACGTAGCTTTTCTTCAAAGCACTGTGATTAAACTAATGCACACATACTCAGTGGGTACATCCTATTCTGCAGAAGAGAGAACAACACAGGAAGTGTTCACCACCTCTTACAGGACTTGAAGCTAAAAATTGATTTTGCTGGTATCTCTATATGTCAGTGGTAGGTGATGGGGGTGGGGTGGTGTTGATATATGTCAGTTTGAAGCTCTTCTTCTGCAGGTTGCACCTCTCATTAAAAATGAGAGCATGCACTGTGGTTGTATACAGGCACTGGACCCTACTCACCATCACCTTCTACTTTTTAACCTGATGTTAAAAGTTCAACTGGGCTCCAATCAGTTATTGACTTTATGAGAACACCCGAAATGGACAGTAGCCCAGACTCACTGTTTGCTAGATCTGTGAGAGGTGAAGATCTTATTTACTCTTTAAGAAATTGTCCTAAAGCAGTGTGTATAGTTTTAATGCAAAATATATAGTGTAAAATATAAATATGTTAATATATATTTTTTAATTTAATTGTGGATAGTGATTCCATGTGAGTGATTTGCCTTAACAGAACTCTATTTATTTCATGCTGGTTCAATAAAAAAATTATTAAGTGGATCAAAAATAATACATGTTCTAGCCAAGTTTCTCCTATACAGTTAAGTTGGTTATTTTAATCTTAATTTTAATCATATCATATTATGCACAACCAAATGTTGTCATAACTGCTGAATTTTCTTCTTATCACTAATAGTGATAGTGTTTAAAATAGCAAACTATATGTTGAAAGTTATAGTGGAAAAAAAGCATCAAATTAAAAATCTTAATTAAAGTAATAGAACTGAGTTCATCCCAGCCTTAGACCCCTGAGCTGTGTTAAAGTTTGCACCGGTTTTAATAGGTCAAACTAAATTGTTTTCATCCATCATCAGACCAACATGGAGTATAGCATAGAGTAGTTTAATCAATGAATTAAAAGTCACATGCATAAGTCAAACTAAGCGGTTCAGTGAAACTGAGGGCCCGGGGACAATTCTCTCATATGCTGGCTACAACCTTTACACCAAAACCAGGAATGAATCCTGACACCTTGCACAACCTATTATACCTCGGGATGAAATCCAAATCCGAGATGTATGTATTCGAGTCACACTCAAAGAAACAAATGACCACTGTGTACTGTAACAGCAGCTTGGTGAGTGTCCAGCAACAAACTGCTCAAATCTCTATTTCCATGCTGTAGCCGAGAATTTAGCAGCATATGTGCAGTTAATCACAGCAGCTATTAGGAAATGTCTTCTTCATTCATTCTGCTCATCAGACTTCATGTAAAGATATTGATTTGTTAAAAACACCTCCAATTCCATGCTGTTCGGTCAAAACTGCAGTCAGCACTGTTAGCTAACTAAATTAGAAAAGTAATTCCATAATGACTGATACCCCACAAACAGCTTGATTGAACTTGAGCCGGTTTAAAATGAAGATTGTAGCACCTAAATGGTGCTGGTTATTCAAACCATGAATAATCATTAGCCAAGGCACACAGAGCAGTCCTTACATGCTTAAACAGCAACCATATATGCAAAATGTTAACTTCAGATTATAGGACAAACATGTTTAATAATAATTCATTATGGATATTAATTGGAAAATGATGTACAAGGACAGATTTTATGCTTGGATGCTCTTTCATTTGATGGGTGCATTCAGATTTTCTTTAGTGATCAGTCGTCCTCTGTTTCTTTCTCTTCCTCCTCTATAGGTTCCATGTTGATGTTAAATTCCATAGGAAGTTAAACAAACTTAGGCTGATTATATTTTGCTGTTTATTCATTTATACTTCATGTACAGTTTTGGTTCATTACAGTATTTTGTATTTCACGTTTATTTAACTAAATGCAATTATGTTTTAGGCTTCAACAAAATTGTATTAAATTCATATAGACTGGTTTAGCAATATCCATAAATGTTCATGTTCTTTTCTCAATGTAGGCTCACACACATACTAGCATATATATATAAGCATTTTTTATATATATAGAAGAAGAGAGCCTTAACAATACAGCATCCATCTGCAATAAAACAGCAATGGCTAGCAAAGCCTTGGCAACCTCTGGGATACCACAGAAATGACCTCACAGCAAATCTGTGATTTGACAGAGATAGCTTAGTCAAACCAACTTTCACAAACATTCTCCTTCTAGTTGCATGTACTGTATTCATAGTAATTAACATAATATACATTCTTTTAAATTACACATGAAATCATCACATGGATAGACAGATATTAATGCAGTTGCAAGCAGACCATACTTTATAATGCTTTTTAAGCTTCGTTAATGCATTTAAGCTCATAAACGACAATACGTCCTCTGCAGCATATAATGCAGTGGCTAGTTCCTGTGTTAGCTTTAGCATTAGCTCAATCAAAATCCTTCTTTTCTTATTAGACATAAAACTGCTTTAAAGCCCAGTGGTTGCAATGCAGTTCTGGTTTCATTCATTTAAACATGGTTTACAGAATTCTGTTTATTCCTGTAAACTGGCCTACATCCATACTGTATTTGTTTAGCTCTGTGATGCTACCAGGGAAGATTTCTGAGGGAAATCTGAGGGAGCTCCAGGTTCAGAAGGTCATTCCCTGTGAAATTATTACCATTAGACTATTGGCATTTATGCTGAATAAATATTACAAATATTGTCAATAATCATTTTACATATTCAGGTAAACTGAATGCAGCTTGAACAGAGATTTTGACAAAAATTTGGGATTGCCACACCCTATGCCTAAAATGATGATTAATCATTAGCAGTCCGAGTATGGGCCTATTCCTTGTTTAAGAACCTGGACCTTGGTGAATCTGTCTGCATCTTTTTCTCAACGATGGCAGCAGAACATCTGACCGTTTTAATGCTTGAATACAATTAAGCCTGGACATAAAAAGGCAGTTATATTTCCTGCTTAAGTGAATTTTGTTAAGGAACCCATTTGCAGCAAGCGCAGCAGTCGTAGCGGGTTCTATACAGAAGCTACGCTTCATTAAGGCACCACAAAAGTCTCATATATGCTTCTGCACTCAGAGCACTCAGCACTCTCTCACTGTCCCCATTCACCCCTTGACAAGAGTATCTGCTGTCTTCTGGCTCTTGCTGATGTTGTCAGCCCCGGAGACTACTATCATCTCTATCCAGGCCTGATAGAAGCCTACTTTCCCCAGGGGCTGAATGCTCAGCCTGGGCCACAGATGAGTTTACGGGACCCCTTTCCCTCCGGGACATTGTCCATTTGCCCACCAGAGGTCTGGTTTTTGGGCCTGGCACCATGCCATGTGCTGGATGATGTACTCTGGACCTCCTGCCCATCTATCATATGAGCAGAGTCCCTTTCCTTTGCAGCCGAGCTGTCGACCGGACAGCCATGCGTGGGTTCACCACATGAAGCCTCTCTTTCGTAGTCATCTTGCTGTATACCAGACAGCAGCAGGCTGGAATAGCATTCATGCTACATCCTGACTGGGCCCCATGTGCCAGCAAGCAGGCCCGACACACTGGGCCATATGGGGGGGATCAGCTCAAGGACTTGCTGTAGATGTTTATAGGCTGGCGCCGCTTGTCAAGAATGTGGGAAACTTGCCAGAATTCTGTTTCATCTGTAGATATCACATGGACTGTGAAATTTGCTGGTAATTGCTTTGTTTCTGTACAGTGAACTTGCATGCAGAGGTAATAAACTGGAACGAGGGAAAATAATGGTGAGATCTGGAATGATGCACAACTCCATGTTTCAAGCAAAGTCAGGACATACTTAATTCTACAACACCTGGCCATGATTTGATAAAGAGATGCTCACATTACATAACTGCAAATGTGTCTAACAGACTTTACGGTCAATTTCTTTCTTTCCTTATGGTCAATTTCTTCTTTTTTTACTTTGGATTTGACCTTGTTGTGATTATTTAATGAGCTACTCAACATCAAAATAATAGTATCACCCAGAAGAAGGGTAGGATAGTTTTGCCGATTTGTTGATCGCCTCCATCGAAACAAAAGCAGGACTCGGGTCACTGAAAATGACCTGCAGCCATTCTGAGTCACTTCCTCACAGTCTGGCAGGACACCATTGTGATGTGGTGTTAAGGGCAGTCGTTGTAGCGGTCTGTGTGCATGCATTGTGCAGCCATCTGCCAATGGTGCTGGTACTAACAGGGTGACTAATGGAGGGCACCTCTACTTGCTGAATGTCTGCAAATGCACGGTCGAGCATGAAACTTGAATCATTTGCATGTCTTACAATGTCAAACCTACCCACCAATTTTTATTCCTGCCTGTTGAGTTCTTCTGAGTGTAACCCTAACCCTGCTGAGTTCTTCTGAGCGGAATGCCTTTTATAATACCTAGAACTGAAATAACAAGTCTTGTTCATTGTTCAGTAAAAACCAGCATGACTGGCTCACAATTCATTAAGCTCTATTCAGTATGAACTGCACTGGTGTATAACTGAGGATTAGTTTAATGAAAATCACTTTTGACTGCATTATTATTATTAACTCCATTATAAGTCATGGGGAAAAAATCTTTCAAATAATTCACAAAATGACTTTCAAACAAAAGCCTTGCGGGATACGATCAGATTTGGCTTTTCCGACCTCTGATTACATACAGCTTAAGGGAATTAGAGAAAGTGTACAGACAAAACTGTCTCTCTTCAGTGTGGACGGGAGAGGAGGACACTCGCCTGCGCACCACATGCCTTTACATCCAGGCTGAGTAATCTATCTTGAAGTTGAGTAGGCTTTATATCGCATGTAGATGTGTAAATAAAGCACTTTGGATGGCATGCACTGGTGTCTGTGTGTGTTGGCCGCTCCGCAGGACGGGTCACAGCATGAATGAGTACTTTAATAAGCACTTACATTTGTTTAAAAAGAAACAACTGCCAGTCATTCTGTCCACGACTGTATATATTATTAATAGTGAACCTGGCATAATAAATGTTCTGACCTTGTGAGACCTTGAATTATTGAGCATAATCTTTAATGGTATAATCTTATTACAACTTGATATACAGGGGTTGGACAATGAAACTGAAACACCTTTCATTTTAGTGTGGGAGGTCTCATGGCTAAATTGGACCAGCCTGGTGGCCAATCTTCATTAATTGCACATTGCACCAGTAAGAGCAGAGTGTGAAGGTTCAGTTAGCAGGTAAGAGCTCAGTTCTGCTCAAAATACTGCAATGCACACAACATTATGGGTGACATAAAGAGGAGTTCAAAAGAGGACAAATTGTTGGTGCACGTCTTGCTGGCACATCTGTGACCAAGACAGCAAGTCTTTGTGATGTATCAAGAGCCACGGTATCCAGGGTAATGTCAGCATACCACCAGGAAGGACGAACCTCCACCAGCATCACGTAGTGACCTGGCCACTATCCTGCAAGAAGAATGGCTTAAAATCCCTCTGACCACTGTGCAGGACTTGTATATGTCATTCCCAAGATGAACTGACGCTGTATTGGCCGCAAATGGAGGCCCTACACCATACTAATAAATGATTGTGGTCTAAAACCAGGTGTTTCAGTTTCATTGTCCAACCCCTGTAACTTCACTTCATAGTAGCATCATTGGCAGCATTCCTACAGCTCCAACATAGCTTCTCTCTAAACTCCTGGCTGCTGTAATAAAGGTGGACATCCCAGGAAAACAATGAACTATTACGTGTAGTGTTCTGTGCCATTTTCTCTTAAAAGTGCAGTAAGTGATATTTGAGAATGACTGTTAATATTTGAAATTAACGTCAGACAAATACACCCCTGCATTTAAAAACTGTCAAATTGCTTTTCACCTGCATCTTGTCTGAGTTTTCCTGTTCCACCTTACATGGTACAGTGTTTACAGTCTGTTGTCTCAGGCACTATTTAAGATGGAATGGTGAAATTTCCTGTTCCACCTTAAATGGTACGGCAGTTACACTCTGAGTTGTCTGAGGCACTATTTAACACGAAAAGGGAAAATTCTAACAAAAATCTGAGGGAAAAGGAAGATACTGTTATGCCTGTCAACTCTCTGAGGTCTCCTCACCATTGAAACATCTCAGTGATCCCAACACAGCTCTTCACTCTTGCCTGATCTAAGAACTTCTCAGTCTTTGTCCTCTGCTCTTTGGTTATTTCTCTGCCATCTCTCCTTCTTGACAATGCATGGAGATCAACACTTAGCCTCTCTTCTTCCCCTTGTCCTGTACACGAGCATGAACAGCGCCTGGTTACTAACTTTGTTTCCCGTTTACAGAGTCAGGGCTGGGTGCCAGCACCAGGTTTTGTTTTCAGTGCACACACAGAATAGATAGCTAGCATGATGTGATGAGATATTCTGGGAATTTAGCCACTGCTGGTAGACTCAATTCAGCTACTTCCTTTACACTATGGCCTTCAGGCACGCCCAAACGGAACACACATGGATTGAAACATTCACTGCACTGTACCACCTTTTCCTAATCTATGAATCCCGTCCCTCACACCCTACAGGTATTTATATCCCTATCATCCTCATGGAACACTATCTGCTGGTTGGTGTAGCTCAGCGGATAACACAAGCAGCCACCACCACACGAGGGAGACTGGGGTTCGAATCCCGGGCAAGACTCCTAACACTACATTGGCCCACCTGTAATATGATTAACCTTGTAAGTCGCTCTGGATAAGAGCGTCTGCTAAATGCCAGAAATGTAAATCTGCTAAAGCCTGAAGTTACTACCACCATGGTGATGAATGTTTTGTTTAGTGAGCTTACATTTATCCACCACTATACTGATATTTTAGGGATAACAATGCTGATTCCAAACGTTTGAATGCTGATTTACAACTGATAATAAACTGTACTTGGTACCATCATTTGGGCATATATGATTTCCATCCTACTCAGCTCAACAAGCATGTTCAGCACAATGGCTTATATAAACTGCGAGTCATTTCGTATGTCTTCTTCTGTTCTGCCCATTTCTGTATGCAGCCACCTGTCTCCTTTATGGTCTGAGGCTGTCTGACATGATCGAGAGCTCAGCGTCCAGAAAAATCCCCACGCTCTACCCTGGCGGGACCTCATCAAATGCCTGCCAGCCATTTCCCAGGTGATCTTTATGGAATTGTTTTAGAGGACATGAATCTAACTGTCAGGTGCCGTCTTTAATATACGACTACCTGCACTGCAACACCCGGGGCTAGTGGGAAGCCCGGTGATCTCACTGCGGGTGGCTTAGTAATACCCATCATGCATGTGATTGACAGGGATGACAGCCAATGACTCCGTCAGCCTGTTCTCCTCTTCTGACCTCCACAATGAAACAATACCACCTTTCCTCAAGTAGCTGAACAGCATTCAAAATAATTCCCAACTCACTGAGTCTAGGGAATGGCCAGAGCGCCTGATTGATCTCCAGCCACTGCTTAACTCTCATTTAGGGGATAACAACTCTCCCAGCCAGGTTGCATAATAGTGAGGACCATTTTGCATGCGCCATAGCACTTCCATCTTTTCCAAACATCCAATTTCTGCTTGGTAATCACATTTAGCTTGTCATAGAGTCCGGGCGACACGTCTCTCTCTCAGAGAGGACCAAGGTTATACATACCTAATCATATCATTAAGCTAAGAAACCAGAGAAACGTTGGTTTCACACAAGCTTACTTCCCTCCAATCGGCCAACAGTCGGCCACTTTTTCCTTGAAATCTGCAGAACGTGGCCAAAAACAGTTCCGCTGCGTCACGTCTTTTGCCAGAAAATTCAGTTGACAAAAGTGTTATGAAAATACAGTGGCACTCTCTAAGGCATCATCCGAGTAAATCCCATCAGGGAGAGAGAGGATAATATTGGCAGAAGGGCACGAGTGCCTCTTGAACCAGCTGAGCGTGGTGATTAGTCTACGCCTGCGAGAACAGCTTATCATCTCAGAGAACAGTTCCTCTTCTTCTTTTATAGACAATCTTAATATTGGAAAGTATGTTGAATTGCCATTTGGCTAATCAAAGACTCTGTCGGTTAGCAGTTATGCAAGCCGTCTTGTAAATGTGAAAGTTAACATTGGCAAAACAAACACATTTGACACACAGATTCTGAAGCTTGCGTTCATATTTTAATGTGCTAAAATAAATATTTGATCACAATCTGTGCTTTGCGTATTGAGCCTCTCTCTCTTTTCTCTCCTCTCTTCTTTAAAGCCTAAGGTGTGTAATTCCTGATTATAATTATCCCCTTACCTTCATTTGCATTGAGCGTTTCTTGGCTTCAAATTTCAATCATAAGGCAATCACGCCCATTTATACTGCAAACATTGCAATAGTTATTGGGTTTAAGTATATAAAACTATTCCATGTCTATATAGCAATATGGGGATATAATTATTATTATTATTATTATTATTATTATTATTATTATTATACATAAAAATATACATTAAAATGAGTTACCTGTGACTAAAACACACCTAACAGCATACAATACCTCCATAACCAGAATAACAGCTGTGATTAGTTTGGCATGGACTAGACAAGTTCCTGGATGTGGCCATCATCAATGTTCAGAGAATCTTGAATGCTCTGAAAGAAAGAATTGCGTTGTTGGGCCAGATTTGGTGAATGCCCTCCCTGGCACAGTTCTGAGAGAAATTTCATGTAGACTGGGATTTTAGCCACTGCTGGTAGACCCATATGACCAACACATCTATACATCTGTAGATTCAGCTACTTCCAGCACACTCTTTGGCATGCCTAAATGCAGTCACTCCTTTTAGCCAGTCATTAACACCTGCCTTGAGACTTATTTTACAAGACATTCCTTGCACTGTACCACCTCTTCTCCATCTATCAATCCCATCACTCACACCCCGCAGATATTTACTTGCAACTCTCTATATATGGTTTGCATCAGGGAGTAATCAGTTTTTTCAACAATTAACTTCAACAATACATACTTCACAATTACAATACTTTATACACTTTATTTTAAAGTTTTTAAAGGTTTTAAAGTAAGGAAAATTATTATTATTTTTTAAATAATATAAGACCTTTAATATTCTAATCTGGCAACTATGAACATGTTATAACATTTTATATGTGTATTTTATTAGCATTTCATGACCAACCCGCTAATCAAAGCCAATCAAAACATTAATCATTTACAAATATATTAGGCTTATAGGGACAGTAACATGACATCCAAAGAAAAACAAGCACCTCCAAAATGGCCAGTTTATAGGAGAGAGCAAAAATAATTTTATTGTAAGTCAATGGATTGGACTTTTTTCCCAGGCAATTCTTTACATTGTGTGAAGTTTAGCAGTTGCTGTGTTCAAATGATGCATCAAAGTAAAAATCGACAAAGATTTATATAAAGGTTAACTGGACAGTAAATACATATTTTTGTCTGATATAATCATGTTCAAAGAAATTCAAAAAAATAATTAAAGCCATTATTCACACACTATATACATTTGAATCCATAGAAATTTTATTAAAATCAAATTCTGTGAGGCTAATCATTCTCTGAGTAGAGAGTTTGGAACCATATTTTGCCATTTGTGTTTTTGTGTTTGCAGACTGAACAATTTGTCTTCTGGATTTATTCCATCAATGAAGTCAAACACACACACACACACACACACACCCACACACACACACGAGTAGTGGGCAGCCCAGGGAGCAGTTGGGGGTAAGGTCTCGTGCTCAAGGGCACTTCATTACTGTCATTACTGTCGGTTAAAGGAATCGAACCAGCGACCCTCTGGTCACAAAGCTATTTTATTAACATCCAGCCCACGGCTGCCCCAATGGCCTGAGACAAAATAAAGAAGTAAAGCTATATATAAATAAAAAAAAAAATATATATATATATATATATATTAACAGACTTAAGCAAAACCCTTTTTGTAGCATGTCCAAGTTAGTAGTAGTTAGTAGATAGTAGTGGTGGTAGTGTCCAAGTTAGTAGTAGTATCCAAGTGGTGTCCAAGTTAATAGCAGCTAGCACAAACAGTTGCACCCAGAAAGAATCAACCAACATGAATGAAACATGTTGAGCAGTCTTAACAAGGTGAGATATGGGAATGATTGACATGTTTCATGCTCGACTGTGCATCTGACCCAGACAAGAACAGGCTTAATCGCTGTACCTGACTGACCTAACAACCACGACTGCGGACATACAGTGAGCAGTGATGCCCTCCATGAGACCTCCTTCTAGTGCCAGCACCACTGACAGACGGTTGCACAACACAGGACTACATGCACAGAGACTGTTACCATGACTGATTTTAACACCATGTCAGTATTGCCAAAGTTGCATTGATGTCGTGCAGACTGTCAGGGAGTGACTCAGAATGACATCAGGTCATTTTCAGTGACGAGTCCTGCTTTTGTTTTGGTGGAGATGACCAAAGAATCGGTGTGTGGAGGCACCGTGGTCAAGACCAAGATGAACAGTTTGCTGTCTCGCATCACACATCAAGAAGGCCTGGTGTCACTCCACCTCCACCCCTACCGCAAACTCTGCAGGAAGTGTGTGAGAATATATAAGATGAATGAGATGGATTATTAAAGGACACCATTAGAGATTGTACAACGCCACGCTGAGACGTCTGGCATGTTGCGTTAGCCTGATGTCAGCCTGAGAGACACTACTTCTGTATGTGTAGCTCATTAAATATTACCCATATCAGTCTAAATATATTATCGTTGTTGTTCCTGGTCACCTTTATCTTCCTTCCCAGTAACATTGCTATCCCACATGGCCTTATGGGTGCAACTCTTCTTTTAACAGTGAGTGTATAATGTCTTGCAGCCCTAATCTATTGTAAGGACGTAGTTTTTTTTTAACACTCTAAACTAAGCTCTATTTATATAGAGCTTTAATATATGTCTTATTAAAATACAGGTGTCACTGAAAATGATGTGTCTCTATGGAAAACACCTAAAGTGCTGTCCTGAAGGTAGCAACTACTTTGTGAGTCAAGCTACTCAGGCAACAGGCTCTGTTAGATGGACATCAAAGGACAAACTGAGCTTCTGCACCTGTCCCGTTGGGAAGGAGAATGTGCCACAGCTGCTGGTTTTGTGTGTGACCTCGACACGTGTATTTCAAAAGCTGAAGGCCACGTGAAACATGGCTTTAATATGCAGCCATCTTCTGGTGATACATGTCCGTTAACCATAGCGATGGTTACCCTAGGCTGCACACTGCAGAAACTGTCGAATGAGAAGCTGGATGTCAGCACAGGATGTAACTACTGCATCATTTAAGGTGGAACATGAACATTTTAACATGAAGCTGGTGACTGAGAAGCTGGATGTCAGTTACAGAATGTCGCTGCTGCCGGATTTGAGGTGGAACGGGGGCATTTAAACCAACAGCTATCAATGAACAAGCTGGTTGCCAGTGCCAGAATGTTACTGCTGCAGCATTTAAGATGGAACTGGAGTATACAAACAAAGAGCTGGCAAATAAGAAGCTGGATACCTGAATGTAACTTCTGCACCACTTAAGGTGGAACAGATAAAATGTGAACAAAATGCTCCCGAATAAGAAACTGGATGCCAGTGCCGGGATACTGCAACTACTGCAGCATGTAAGGTGTGAAGGGAGCATTTAAACAAGAAGCTGGCGAATAAAAAGCTGGATGCCAGCACAGGAGCTGGTGATTGAGAAGCTGGATGCCAGTGACAGAATGTCACTGCTGCCAGATTTAAGGTGGAACGGGGGCATGTAAACCAAAAGCTATCAACAAACAAATTTGATGACAGTGCCAGAATGCTATTGCTTCAGCATTTAAGCTGAACAGGAGCATTCAAACAAGAAGCTGGATGGCTAAATGGAACTGCTGCACCATTTAAGGTGGAACGGAAAAAAGTGAACAAAATGCTGCCAAATAAGAAGCTGGATGCCAGTGCCAGAATGTAACTACTGCAGCATTTAAGGTGGATTTAAGCATTTAAGCATTCAAAAAAGGTGCTGGCAATTAAGCTAAATGCCAAAAGCTGGAACGGCAAAAAATGAACAAATTTGACACTGTATATCTTCAGTTTCTGACATGCTTTATTTTTCAGTTGATTGGTTAGCTTGGGAATTATGTAATTTACATGAACTACATGTTGATGGATAGATCTTCTGTCCTCGGTATGAGACTTGAGTGGGCTAGTTGTGTCTTGATGCACAAACAAGCAAAAAGGAAAGCCTGAGATAAACAGCGTCTCACCAGTCTGCTGCTTCTGTAGATAGCTCATGTGAATGCATCTGTCAAAACCATAAAATCAGGTGGTGCATGCAACGGCTTAAAAGAACAAGCTAAGAAATACATCAAGTGTTTTTCCCTTTACTGTCCTTATGACTGATTTAGATTCATCCCACCAGTTCCGATAACTAATTCTCAGCTGCTTGTAGGCCCACTATAAATATATTATATGTAAATATATACATAATATATATATATATATATATTTTTTTTTTTTTTCCCAATCTTCCCACTCTATCACCAACACCATGTGGCACCCCACCATGAACTCTAGTGGTACACATCACCCTGAGGTTCCACGTTATTTTTGCATGATCCTTTGACGATAGCTTCAAGTCTTCTCACTTCTTATTAGCTTCATGCTGTGGTGCACCTTGAGGTCCACTGGTGCTTTTGCATTTGTTCATATGTACTGTAAGTGCTTATGCAAAGTGGCGCTAGCCCGAAGCGTCTTACGAGTTTGAAGGTTAGCCAAAAGCTAAAAGCGGGAAAAAGTGTCATATCAAGTAAACACAAGCGTACCCAGAAGGCCCCACAAATGAATACATTATCATGCTTAGCAGTCGCACAGGCCAGAAATGAGAGCGCCACGGTACAGCGAGGTGAATATGCATATGCATAAGTGACCTATTCCTTGGTTCATGGCTATGCATTAAAAATGTGGCATTTCATTTCATACTGTAATGAACAGACTGAAGTACTCTGCGTCTGATACAGTACTCAACACCTTAGGGGACATTCGGGCCAAACACTCGCATTTATTTTTGCGTTATGCAGTAGTCTACGGTGCTGCACTGCACCGATAGCCAGCATGCACTACCCAGCGATTACAACACAAGAGCTGGAAATCCCTGCAGTGCTCAACAAATCTGGGGTGCTCTACTTCTAGGGGTTAATAAAAACAGATGGGGCTAGCGTTAGCTATGCAGGTTGTTAAACATTTAGCTTGTTTAGCTAGGAATAATGTGGCTGAAGAAAGCCTAAACATGCTGCCATGAACATCTAACAACCTGCACCATTAACAGCCTCCAAGTTAATCTTCCATTACTGCATTTCCAAACATAATGAGACAACGATGCATTATAAAAGCATGCTTGTCACACACCCACATGCCGTTCCTCCACTCAGAGATCAGGTTTTCCTGAGAGCTGGCTCCTCCCTTTTCACACACCTGCTCCACATCCTCTATTAGGACAGATTATTTATACTCTGACTCTTGTGAGGCAAGGCCCCTCTCCTGTGACATTGCTAAGCCTTATTTTCTGTGTGTATCTGAGTCTCTGCTTTGGAGCCTTTGCCTGTTTTTGATTTTGGTTCCCGGTTGCCCTGTCTGCCTAATTCAACCATGGCCTTCCCCGTGTTTACTCTCATTAAGTAGCTCTGCATTTGCGCCTTACTGCTGTGTCTGAGAGTTACAATGCTGAAACCCTGTATGTTGCCATAGAAGTCATTCTAGTCATTCTTATTCATTGTAATCTTCTCAAATGCAGCATTTATATTTTAGCTGAGGCCAATCATTCTCTGAGTAGAGAGGTTTTAAACCATCTCTTACCATTTGTGCTTACACACAGAGGGATTGGTCTGTGTGAAACACCCACATACATACACCCAAGTGAACACATACACTAAGGGGCAGTGAGCACACTTGCCCAGAGCAGTGGGCAGCCCTATCCACGGGGCCCAGGAAGTAATTGGGGGATTAGGTGCTCTGCTCAGGGGCAATTCAGCTGTTATCATTGGTTTGTTACCAGGCTGGTTGCTTAACCTCCAGCCCACAACTGCCCTCATAGATGGTAAATGTGCAACTAATTGTTATTAACTAATATATTTGTGTAACTGAGCTGTTTAATTTTGCTGGATTCTTTTCATTTTGTAAAAATCCACTAGTGTTGGCAAAACACAGCTTGAGTTGAGCTGCCAAATTTGCTGTGTTAAGCTAAGGAGTTATAAGCCCCTCCTTATCCACTGCCTGAGCCCACCACTACAAAGCAGGTTTGAGGCTCTGAGCTACCTGGTATATTCCCCACCTGTGATTTCACAGGACTCTTTTGGTTTCACATGGCCACATGGAGCATGATGCAGTGTGTTGCACTCTGAAGCGAGATGCTGTGGTTTGGGTGGTAGTAACAGGGTTAGGGTTGGGCTATGAACACCTGTGGGATGTAGGTGTTGGGATTCATAGATTGCGAAGAGGTGGTGCAGTGCAGTGAATGTCTCGTTCCATGTGTGGTAAATGGCTCCAAAGCAGATGTTAGTGATTGGCTAAACAGAGTGACTGCATGTGGGCATGGCCAAAGACCATAGTGTGAAGGAAGTAGCTGAATCTGCAGGTGCATGGAAGCATACGATCACACTGGTCTAACCAGCAGTGACTAAAATCCCAGTCTACGGGAAACTCTCCTCAGAATTGTGCCAGGGAAGGCTCCCACCAATGATGATGCAAGAGTGGCTGAACATTGATGTGGCCTTTCTCCACAAACTTGTCTAGCCCATGCCAAACCAACCACAACAAGTGTTTTGTCAGGGAAGCTTATTAACATTATGCTTTTTAAAGGCTGTTCATGATTGAACAATGGACAATTTTGAAAAAAAAAAAACATCATGACTCAAGCTCAAGAAACACTGCGCTTTTATTAAGTGCTCTTTATTGAACACAGCAGCAGCAGACCCTAGCGCTGGAGGACCACAGAGCATTACTAAACAACCATAAAACGTTCAGTGATGATAGGCACCAACACTGTAGTATTATACCACTGAACAGCCCCAAAGTCCAGCACCACACAGCCTCGTAAGCGCATTTGTACAGCTTTAAATGATCAGTCCCAGCCACTTACATGTTTTAAGTCTCTCTTACTGGGCGAGCCGCCATCTCACTGGGAGCTCTGTGCTCACTCCTCCACATGACCACACCTCCCTCGTGTCCATGACCAAACACGCAGTGGCAGGGTATTGCAATGCTGAATATAAATTAACAGTGAAAATAATTAATTCTCAAAGCATTGTATCAGCCTGCCCCCCTAAGAAGCCCCCATCCAAGTACATATGTAGTGTTTCAAAACGGGCTTCCTCCATCAAGCTCAGAAGGGGTATCTCCTAGTCTTTGACCAGGAAGTCTCACTGTTGAGACTGCTGTGCCACTGCTGTAAGAGGTGAGTAGAGATATCTCAAACAACTTGACAGTTTGACTGCAGTGTCCTTTAAATCATCATAAAACAAGGCCAAAGGTCAAAACAAAAAAAAAAGCTATCTATTCAATATGTAGTCGAAAGACTTGCCGTCCCTTCATTGCATGTGTGACACTGGAATGCTAGACAGCTGGTCGCTGGTTCGGCTGCCTTGCCTGTATGGATATTTCAGGAATGTACTGGTTAAAAAAATGTGCATTTTAAGTCAGTTGTCAGAGATGATGGCTGCTCCCTTGGGAGAGTGCAGTGATGCAGACACTGCACAGGCAGGCAAACACCATCTGGGAGAGCACTGCGGCCTATCTGCTGATCTAACAGGCAGCAATTTGAAGTTTGTCAACACACTTATTGATTTGACATGACCTTTGATAATGTCAGCGTGTCTCCTAATGTCCCCCCACCAGCAGCCTGCCATCTAACACAGCCCCCCTCCTAGCAGCAAGGACAAAACCTCAGTATGCGTGTTAGAGGGAGAGCACAATGGATGAGTGGAGATTCTTTCCTACTGACATGCTGAGTGCTTTAAAGACACAAGTCATCTCTCCATAAAAGCAGGCAGAATTAGAGATTAGCATGCTGTCTGTTATGTGTTTGCAGTGTAGATTTATTCCATATTCATATACATATTTCTTTTTACAGAGTTATTCTCAATGCAGTCTGTTTACAACTGATTACAGTAATAAAGACTTGTCTGCGTGGCTTTCCTCCAGGAGCTCCGGTTTCTTCCGACAATTCCAAGACATGCAGACAGTTAACTGGAGATACTAAATTGCCTCCTAATTACTTCCTCAGGCGGTTGAGGCGAGCTGGGCTCGGGAGCTCGGTCCTCACCTCCTTCTACAGATGTGTGGTGGAGAGCGTCCTATGCTCCAGCATCAACGTGTGACACGGAAGCTGCTCTGCTGCAGACAGGAAAGCTCTGCAGAGGGTGGTGAAGGCTGTACAGAGGTCTGTCGGAGTCAGCCTCCCCACCACCACAGACATCTACACCTCCAGATGCAGGAAGAGGGCTACCTGCATCATGAAGGACCCCACTCATCCAGCACACTCACTTTTTGTCCCGCTCCCCTCAGGCAGGAGCCTGCGGAGCATTAAGTGTAAGACGAACAGACTGAGGAACAGCTTCATTCGGGAAGCTGTAAGACTTTTAAACACCACTTAGTCAAAACCACTGCACCGACACTTTGACGACACTAGTCACTTTAAATACACTCTGCTGCTACCTTCTCCATTTCCTGCTGCTCTTCTCTCTGTATTTTATTTTATTTTTATTTTATTTTAATTTTTAAATATATTTTTATATATTTATGTATATTTTATTTATTTAAGTACTGCTGTCTGGGTAAAACTGGGTCCTTGGGTACCACAATTTTGTTCCACCCCATGTACCACATGTGATGCGAATGACAATAAAGCCTCCTTGAATCCTTGAAGGTGTGAGTGTGACTGTGTGTGTTTGCCCTGCGATGGATTGACGGCCTCTCCAGGGTGTATCTTGCCTTCCGAACAATGAGCGATGGGATAGGCTCCAGTACCTTCTGCCACCCAGAAGCATAAAGCTGTTTAGAAGATGAGTGAGTGAGTGAGTGAGTGAGTAAGTGAGTGTCTCTCCCCTAAGATGGAATAGCGACCTGTCCAGGGTGTTTCCTACCTTCCACCCAATGAGTTAGGGATAGGGTAAAGAACCTCCTACTACCCAGTAGGATAAGCGGCTTAGAAGATGAATGGATGGATGGATGGGTGGGTGGATGGATGGATGGATGGATGGATCAATGACATTTTGTTACTCTCATGTTTCTATCTGCATTGCATTACACCAACCAACCCTCCCTGGATTTGTAGTCAGAGGGCATCCATAGACTACTGGAAGTTGGAGGCCTTTGGGAACTGGCACCACAGGCTTTGCCAGTAATCTATGCGTGAGTTTAATTGCGACAGCACTGAAAGATCTGACACAGGTTGAGGATTGTCTACAGTACAAGACTTTGAGCAGATTAAGTACCCGGGAGTAGATCTTACAAAGATACACATAGATGACACCATAAGGCGCTTCAAAGGTAATGAGTAGTATTCTAGTACCAAAGGGAATTAGTAACTGACTGACCAGGAGGGGGGGCGACACATGCAGATTTATTACTGTAAGCACAACAGTGGAAATTTTAATAAGATTGTAATAGGCTTATATTTGTTAATGATTTCTCAGTATTGTAGAACATGAATATGAAAAGAATATTTCTTGCCATGGCTAGTGACGAGCGTTGGTGAGTAGGCAGTGGGCAGAGTAGGAAGAGATGAAAGAAATCTGGGTTGGAGACAGCAAGGTGTAAAACATTACTCCTACATCTGGAACAACCAGTGAACATCTAATTAATCTATTTCAGTTCTATTTTCTTGCAGCTTGCCATTAGATGCTCAGAGTTTTCTGCATTTAATTTAGAAAGATTGTCATGCATACAGCATTTTAATTCCTGGATGCATATTGTTACAGCCTGAGGTGGAAAGGGAGAAGTGGTGCTGGCATGTACATGCATCTGGATGCAGTCAGGACAGCAATGAAAACTGAGCTTACAGTTGCAGAAAATTCCCTATGGGGTAACATGTAAATTATGAAAAGGATTGGGCCCAGAACAGAGCCTTGAGGAACCCACAGAGATTTGTGGTACCGTGGACAATCTGCGGTTTTCTATATACATAAATTGTTGTCCGTCTGTGAGATGCGAATGGAACCAATCAGTTTCTCAAAATGCAGATAAGGAAACAACTAGGAGCAAATGTTAACTTGTTGTTTGCAATGGCACATTCAGTATACAAAAATAAATTAAGAATTAGTGAATGACATTAAGGTCATCCTTAACAGAGAAATAAAAAAAACATTGTTTGCGTAATTGATCCCTTGCAATGGTTCTTTTCAGGGATGGAAAATTTGTTGTGTGTTTTTTTATATTAATATTAACTAGGAAGTTAATAAATTTGCACCTTTGACTGAGAAAACAGAAGCTCAGTGTAATCTGAAGGTAGGTATCTTAATATTTAACCTACAGTCTGCTTTACATCGAGGATCAGATCTTTATTAAACAACTATGGATGGACTGAGTGATTAAGCTTCAGAGTGATTAGCTTTCGCTCTTCTCTTACGTGCTGGGCCTGTGTTCCAAATATGGATTAAGTCCATACTCAGATTTAAGCCCATTATTAAGCCTATTAAACCCAGATTTAGAAAGGATTTCCAATGAACAATTCCTTTTCCACAGTGTAATTTCAAGCAAGACCTAATGTCTACAAACACTGTTAGGATTCTTCTTACTCAGTGCCCTGCTCAAGGAGCTGCAGGTTGACTGGAAAGGGGAGGTAACTTGGTTCTGAGCACTTTGATTCTACTGTACAACCAAAAGGTTGATTTGATATTGTTCCTGCCCAAAGAAAAACAAGTATCTGCAAACTGCTAATTATAAAGGAAAGAGCATAAACTCTTGCAGAGTTAAAAGCCAAGGTAGAATATTTATTATAGGAGGGAGTGAACAAACTAGGCAGCAATGCAGAATCAGCGAAAGGGGTAGGGCTAGAAATATAGTCAGGGACAGGCAAAAGTCGAAATCGGAAAGAGGCAGTCAGCAGGGCAACCAAGTTAGGAGGGTAAGGCATAAGGGTAGTCGAAGAACAGAAAAGAGATCATAAACCAGAAATATATATAATATAATATGTATGTATATATATATATGTGTATATATATATAATACAGAAAGATCGCTCAGAATTGCTAACAGTGTTGGCAGAGCTTTGCAAATGCGGAAGTGGCATGGAGGGGTATAAACAGGAGGCCTTAATTAAGTTCAGCTGTAAACTTAAACTCCGGTGATGGAGAGCGGAGCGGATTGGACGCCGATGTGGCGTCATCGAGCATTGCCCTCTGGGAAGTTGAGTCCAGAGAGACACGGGAGCAGGGAAGACCCGGAAGCCTGACAAGAGGTTTTATTCCAAAGTATATTGGAGCATTTCTATTGGTCCAATCATCACAAATGCAATAGATCACTGTTGTGCTCAACTGATGTAGAAAAATTTAATTTGCTAAAAATGGAAATACACGTTTTTCTTTGGATGGGGTGTATTATGCGTAATAATCTCATCATAAAGTAATCATAACTGGTATTAAATTGGGAATTATCATGAAACCAAACAAAACAATACTTACATGAATTCATTCAATCTCTGAGAGTCATTTTAATCAAAGAGATACCTGCCACATCAGTTTCCAGGCTATTCTTAAATGAAGTATAGGCGTTTCTTTTGTGTTGGTTTAATTGTCGTAATCCTTTTAAATTCGCAATGTGCATAACCCCAATGTGAAGACAGTGCTCTTTTTTGTCATGCTCAGCCTTTCGTCTGGCAAAACTTAATGCCTCATTTGAGATTCAAGCATAGTTTTGAAAAGTACTTCATTATAAGCGTATTCATTAATGTTTCTTTCTTCCCTGTCTTACATGCAACACCGAATCAATATGGCTGCCGATTAATGCAGTGGCAGTGATGTACTTATGAAAAGCTTTCATGGCTCAGTGGACGGTGAAATCACCTCCGGACCCAGAGATCGTACAATAGGGCAGCTTGGAAGCCGGCCAGCTGCTTAGGCCCAAGCGATGGCAAAATACCAGTTGTAGCAAGCGGCCCATACAAATGCAGCTTTCAACGGCATGCCTGACGCGCCAATGCTGGCGTCAAAGACTGCTGTGTTGGTTATTCAATGTCTACTTTGTAAGGAATCTTTAGTGACTGTGTTGACTCAGACACGTGGTCAAAATTAATTCCATTGGACATTGATTGGTCCACTGCAGGCCAAGGTCATTCCAAACAAACTGGATTTCTGCTCGAGTGATTTCAGACACTCTGCTTGCTTCTCAGACACGATCGTGATTTCTCCTTCAAGGTTTAATGGACCAAGTGCATATCCAAGTCTCTTCCTGTAACTAAATGGCCTAATTATGACACGGCTCTAATGTAGCCTGCTCCTACCTTTCAGTATCCAAAATAATAGGAATGGCAATTGAAATGTAATGACAAGACATTTGCCACACTAATATGGTAACAAAGATCTGATTTCTTAGGAATAGATGAAACAAAATTGGGCAGGATTTCAATAACAGTGGTGTTAAAAAGCCTGCTTGCTCTTATTCTCTGTATAGCTTCAGCATTCTGAACTGACTCCTACTGTATTAGTTCAAATGAAGTTATATTTGATATGTCCCCCTTGGAGGAAAGAGCGACTGAATCAACATAAATGTGAATAAGGAGCTTGCAGGCAAGCCATGGACCTAATTGCCCCCTTCTGATTTCCTCCAGTTTGGCAAATTTGTCACATTAAATTTGTAGATTCTCATTCAATCTGTAATATCAGACAAAGACAAAACTAGGAAACACAAAAATGGATGTTTCACTTACTGAAAAAAGGAAGGTGGTGTTACACCTGTATTACTCAGGTAAAATATTATGCCCCTAAGCGGCAACAAATGCACCCTTCCCATAGCTCTCCATTTGGGAATAAGGAGCTCTCGTTTTGCTGAGTCCCAAAAGGCTTTGTCACCTTTGCATGTCTGATGTATCTCACTAACTTTCTTTCACATATCTTCTGGAATTTGGTTAGAGTGAGCCATTGTTGCTGAGGTTGCACAGCTCCGGGTTTCCCTTACACTCCATCTCCTAGAGTTCACTTGTCCTGCACTGTCCAATCACACCTCATTCGCTCCCCCTTGACTTGAGTATTGATAACACACACCTGCTTCTCATTTCACCACTAGCATTTAAACCTCTCAGATACACCAAACCCAGCCCCGTTTACATACTGAGTGTTCTCTCTTGCCTTCCCCTTTGGTTCTGACTCCTGGTTCTCCTCTCTCATTTGTTCGCTAGTTTGCTTTGCCCTCTGGTATTATATTATCCCCTTGTTTACTGGTTTACGGTTTTGTCTTACTCCTTTAGATGTAATCTCCTGCTCTCTGGTTATTCTCTCTGCCTTGCCCCCTCAGTAATGCTTGCCTGGTTTATGCTGTTGTTCTTTATTACCAATCTGTTTAATAAATCTTAGTTGGCTTTTAGCTTGGCCTGCGTCAAACCAGGTCTGTTCATCCTGACATGAGGACCTTTGCTTCTACTTCTACTTAAGTGATGTTTAGATGAACAAAGGCTTCAGTGGGTACACTACCTTGTTTCTATACTCACTGTCCATTTTACCAGCTCCACTTATCATATACGAACACTCTGTAGTTCTACACTTGCCAACTACAGTCCGTCTGACTTTAACCCTGTTCTGTAATGGTCAAAACCTCCATAGTACCACCACTGAGCAGGTAATATGTGGGTGGTGGATCATTCTCAGTTCTGCAGTGACACTGAGGGGCTGGTGTTGTGCTGGTGTGAGTGGATCAGACACAGCAATGATGATGGAGTTTATAACACTGTGTCTTCTCAGTGTCCACTCTATTAGACACTCCTTCCTTGCTGGTCCACCTTGTCGATGTGAGGTCAAAGATGATAACTCATCTGCTGCTGCAGAGTGATGTGGTCATGTGTTGGTCATCCTCTAGTTCTTCATTACTGTAGGCTGGATAGTTTTGGTTGGCTGAATGAACACAATGAAGTGCCCAGCAGCACTGCTGTGTCTGATCCACTTACACCAGCACAACACACACTAACTCACCACCACCACCTCAGTACCACTGCAGTGCTAAGAATGATCTACCACCCACATAGTACCTGCTCTGTGGGGGTCCTGACCATTGAAGTAACGGGTCAAATGGGATTAACAATGTATACAGAGAATCAGATGGCCTGTAACTGTAGAAATGAAATGTGCATCTATATGGTAAGTAGAGCTGGTAAAATGGACAGTGAGTGTAGATACAAAGGGGTGTACTTAATGAAGTCTCTGGAGGGAGCAATATAAGTTTAGATGACACTGTGTTAACTTCCTCACCACCATTCTCCTGGCCACCAAACCCACCCATCCCCAACCTGCTCATTAGTTTTGCGGCGATGCTGCCTAATGTCCTGCCAACTTATTATTTCATGGGGCATATTTTAGGAGTATCAATCCCATAGTGTTTCCTTATCAATCACTGGCTCACGCTTCCAATGCTTGCCTGCCTCCAGGGCTGCTGCTGAAAGCGGCGAGGCATAAGCACCGGCTGCTTGATTGACCTTGTGCTGAGTCTCGGTGCTTCTCAGCCAATCCTGGCAGCCAGACAAAATCCCCACAACTCCACCGCTGCTTCCCCTGGCCAGCCATTCAGGAGGCTTAGGAGTTTCTCTAAAGGATTAGAAAAACCCATAGATGTCTGCAGCCAAGGTCAGAAAAACAGTCAAATAGGACAGACGTGCAGCTCATTAGAGCACCTGATCTAGGATTGAAATGGAGAGAGACGCAGAGTGAAGTGTCACAAATGGAGATTTGTCATATTATGTAAAGACATAGTAAGTGATCTTTATTACCAGGCTAGTGGAAATTAGCATTCAGAGCGTTCTTGTTTCTGTGTGTGGAGAAATCAGTGACCTCTGATTAGAAAGTTATTGCTGCTAACCAGTGTTGAAAAAGTTAGAGACCCCACACATAATGACCAATTCACAGGTCACCCTGTCCTTGATTATCAGTCATCAAAGTCCCCATGTTATACAGTCTGCCCTGAAAGAAACAATGCATAGTTTCAGATATGCATGACTGAGAGCTCTGATCCTCAAAACCTCACAGGAGTTTCACACGTTGCAAAAGCAAGCCAGAGTTTCCTGCATGTTACTTGTGTACAAACATGCTACCTCACACTACAGGATACCGAGTCGTTCACCCCACACAACAGGATACCGAGTCATCCACCCCACACTACAGGATATTGAGTCCTCCACACCATACTACAGGATATTGAGTCCTCCATTCCATACTAAAGGATATTGGGTCGTCCACCCCATACTACAGGATACCAAGTTGTCCACTACATACTACAGAATACTACGGCTTCCAAACTAAGGCTTCCAAACATGCTAAAGGAAACATAGCCATCCACTGCACACTACAGGATATTGAGTCGTCCACCGCGTACTACAGGATCCCAAGTCATCCACCCCATACTACAGGATATTGAGTCCTCCATTCCATACTACAGGATATTGAGTCATCCACACCATACTACAGGATATTGAGTCCTCCATTCCATACTAAAGGATATTGGGTCATCCACCCCATACTACAGGATACCAAGTTGTCCACTCCATACTACAGAATACTACAAGATACTAAGGCTTCCAAACTAAGGCTTCCGAACATGCTAAAGGAAATATAGCCATCCACCCCATACTACAGGATAACAAGTTGTCCACTCCATACTACAGAATGCTACAAGATACTAAGGCTTCCAAACTAAGGCTTCCAAACATTCTAAAGGAAGCATAGCCATCCACCCCATACTACAGGATACAGTGTTGTCCACCCCCCACTACAGGATACTGAGACATCCATCCCACACTACAGGATACAGAGTTGTCCACCCCACACTACAGGATACAGAGTTGTCCACCCCACACTACAGGATACAGAGTTGTCCACCCCCCACTACAGGATTCAGAGTTGTCCACCCCACACTACAGGATACAGAGTTGTCCACCCCACACTACAGGATACAGAGTTGTCCACCCCACACTACAGGATACAGAGTTGTCCACCCCCCACTACAGGATTCAGAGTTGTCCACCCCACACTACAGGATACAGAGTTGTCCACCCCCCACTACAGGATTCAGAGTTGTCCACCCCACACTACAGGATACAGAGTTGTCCACCCCCCACTACAGGATTCAGAGTTGTCCACCCCACACTACAGGATACAGAGTTGTCCACCCCACACTACAGGATTCAGAGTTGTCCAACCCCCACTACAGGATACAGAGTTGTCCACCCCACACTACAGGATACCATGTCCTCCCCCACATACTAAAGGAAACAGAGCTGTCTGCTCCATACTACAGGATACAGAGTCGTCCACCTCACACTACAGGATACTGAGTCCTCCACCCACTGCTACAGGATACTGAGTCCTCCACCCACTGCTACAGGATACTGAGTTGTCCATCTCACACTACAGCATATTGAGTCGCAAATACTTTATTATTAATATTTACGATTCACGATCGGTGCAGCCCTGACTGCACTGGGAGAAAATTGGAGGATTAAAGATCGGATTATAGATCCCTCACACCGCAGGATAATCTGGGATGATAATCATTTAAGATCAACAAATATCTTTTTGTGATTGTCAGGAGGAGCTCAAATCCGGCCTCAATACTTTGTAGTGTGGACCAGGCTTAAATCTACTTCAACACAATTGTATACCAACACAAACCACTCAGTCTGTAGGATAAAAAAGTTATTGATGTTTTTGCGTGTTCAGAATATTAATATGTACACTAGCAATGAAGCTCTTCTTGAATTGTACACAAAATAATACCTGCCTCTGCGTTCTAATGAACATTGACTGATTACATGCCTCATGATTAGTGTAATATATTAATAATCCAAAACGCATGAGAAATTTCTGAACTAATGTTGAATGTACCATGCCAATTAGCATAAGCATTGTTTCATATCAGCATCACACGACCGTTCACATTTATGCAAACCTATCTGTCTGGGCATTGCAAGTAACCACTCCGAGTGTCTAGATGATTGTATTGCTCCAAGATTGCATTTGCCTCACATTACTATTCAGTCAAATGTGTAATTTGTTTACACCATCAAAACTAATTCAAGTGTAACTCTGCACTATTAACAACTAATCATGGTGTATCAACACAGCACACCAGGCTCATAGTGAAGGGAGGGAAAGAAGTCTAGCCTGAAAAGTCATATTTGCTATTAATCTGTGGCACAACTGGAGCAATAACAATTTGCTTCTCCCAGCTGCTTTAGTCGCTCGGTAGATTGTGCTAGGACATCATGCATTCGCTCTAGCATCATCGCCTTAATGATGCCGTCGCTGATGGTGAGATAACCAACTGAAATATTTGCAGAAAGTGCCGTGCTCTGCATTATAGGGAAGATTAGGATTCTCTGGCACAAGATGTCAAGAGTGCATTACTGGGATGCATGGAGCACACTGAGTAACGCAATAATAACAGTGCGAGTTGGGTCTGTTATTGAGTATAATGACTGTATAACACAGCAATGATGTAAAACTGCGGGAAGGGCCTGTATGTTGCCCCAAACATCAATTCCTCACTCCCGTAACTACAGATCATCAACCCCAGAGGACCACCACAGAGCAGGTATTATTTGGGTGGTGGATCATTTTCATCACTGCAGTGACACTGACGCGGTGGTGGTGTGTTGCACAGGCGAGTGTAGATTAGACACAGCAGTGTTGCTGGAGTTTTTAAACACTGTGTCCACAAAGGGTCCACTCTATAGAGCCCTCAATGGCGCCTCACCATAGTAGAACAGGGTCAAAGGGGGCTAACAAAATACGTAGAGAAACAGAAGGAGAATTAGAAAGTGTATTTGTACGAAAAGTAGAGCTGGTAAAATTGACAACAAGTTTCTAGTGGGTAATAAAATACGCACACACACGTGTCTTGTACAGATGGTGCTACACATCGATGATGGAGCTATAAATATCTGTGGAGTGTGAGTGATGAGATTCATAGATTGAGAAGAGGTCGCGCGCGGTAATGTTCTCCAAAGCAGATGGTAATGACTGACAAAAAGAAGTGACTATTTGGGTGTGCCAAAGGCCACAGTGTGAAAGCTGTAGCTGAATTTGTGGGTGAATGCAAGCATATGGTCATACAGGTCTACCAGCAGTGGCAAAAATCCTAGTCTACAGGAAATTCTCCTCAGAATTGTGCCAAGGAAGGCATCCAACCAAATCTCGCCAAACTGTGCCAATCTTTGTTGCAGGAGTGGCTGAACATTGATGTCGCCTACATCCAGAAACTTGTTCAGTCCATGCCTATTCCAATGACAGCTGTTATTCATGCTTGAGCCTTTATTACACAATATTAGGTGTGTTTCAGTCACAGGTGACACATTTTTTTATCAGATGAACTTTATAACAAATATAACAAAAAGTCAAATGTAAATGTGAAATACGTAATTCAGTTTTGTATGTACAATTGCATTTTCAATGTGAGATGCTAAATGCATATGTGCATGTGCCTTGCATCTCGGTGCATAATAGCTAATGCTTCAGGTAATATGGAAAAGTAAAGTGCTTTTAATATTTCATTCTCATTGCCTTAATGGTCTGACTCTGACATATTAAAAAAGGAAAAACAATCCCCAATTTGCAATTGCATTTCCTCATCGTCATGCTTCAGCTCTGCCAAAATGAAAATGCATTTTCAATCCTGTTTGGATTTGCATTTTTACTGTCAGCGAGGCTTCCTGTCAGTCAAATTCTGTGGACAGGACATCGGGGGGACTTTAGAGTACAGGGCAAGTTTCAAGAGAAAGTGGCAAGTCTAAACTTTGGTGATTCCGGAGCTTAGCTAGGTGCCTGGGCTAGAGTCATTTTAAAGCTTGCTGATTATGTCGAGGACGATTCTGTCGGAAGTTGTTATTGGCTGATTGGGTGAGCCTGTGGTTGTACAAACACCAGTGTTAGTGGCCATAGGTGTTAGTGACCATTCAGGTTAAGATCTAAATAACATTTCCAAATGAAAAATTAAAAAGATCCCATCATATCATTACATAGCTTTATTCCATGCCATTAAATTCATGCGACAGTCTGTCATTACATTTAAAGAACTGCATTTCCTAATTCATCACCAGATCGTATTACAATCAAATGACTATATTTATCTCCTCTAAAGCTAGCTAGCATAGCCTTAGCCCAGCAGCACAATAAAACAGCTTAAAACCTGGAACATGAAGATGTGTGCTCACTGCTAGAATCATATAAAACTTACAATCTATCAACCCTGTTTCTCAACCTTGCCCTTCACAATTTCCCTGATCCCAACACACCTGATTCAACTTTTCAGCTCATTAACAAGCTCCTTCAGAGTTGCAGGGAGTGTGTTAAAGCAGAGAGTCCTCTAAAATGAACAGGGCAGGGTGCTTCCAGAGCCAGGGTTGAGAAAGTGTGGTCTGTATCAAGGAGATTGTCAATGAACAAGTTTGGCTTTTGAAAGTGGGTGTGTGGCACTATGGAATAGTTAAATACATAAAAATAGTAGCCCCCCATTTTATTTTTATGTCTAAGGTCGCTTTCATGGGATAAACTACTGTTAATGTACAGTTTACCATCGAACGTTGTAATAGAGAGGTTTGCCAGTAGAGGGCGCTCTGTGACAAATGCACCAGTGACTGACGCTCTGACCGGCAGAAGAAGTCGGCCAGTACTGGGTGTAGCAGCTAGCAGCTAACACGCCGAGTGGCTCCTGTAACCTGCTATTATCTGTGTTTTGCAGTGCCTAAACAAATAAATATGTTGCACCAGAGATGAGATTCATTCGTTTACTAACCTTATTAACAGCTGTGTTTTCCTCTTCTCTTTCTCAACACAAGGAAAGCGGCAGAATGTCAACTGGTTAGGTTAGATGTAGGTCTGCTTTCAAGGAGCACAGCACTGTGGCAAGCTGGAAAAATGAGTCCTAACAAGATGATTGGGGAGGAAATAATTTTTTAAAGCCATCGTGAAAATGCTCACAGGCTCCATGATTTTTATTTAATGTTAGGATCTGCGGGGGGTTGTTTGGACACGAAAATGGCTTATCTAATATTTCATGTGTACATTATTATAATAAACAGGATATGTGAGAACCCTCAAGAAATGTATTAAACTGTTATGAACATTTTAGAACTTTCTGGGACTTTTCAATAGCCTACATAGCAATTAAAACAACCATTTCAGTTGATGTTCCAGCTAAATAAGTGGATAGTGGATGCACAGCTACATTAAATTTAGAGGGCATTAAGAGGTCACACATCGAGGCCTACAAAGCATACTCCAGCATGCCTGTTAGGGATCAAGACAAACTGTAGGCACCTCATTTCACGTGTGAGCACTGAAAAGAAAAACAAAAGGTAAGGTGAACGATTGCTGCTCGCTTAGATGGAAAATAAAGATGGAAATGTATGGAAAAGAGATGTGTATATATATATATATGTATATGTATGTATGATTAAAGCTTAATATGTTTTATTTGTGCAATTTGAAACAAAGAATCTGTTTACATAGTGTATGCATAGTAATTCCTCTCCGGATACCTACACCATATGTGATGTTAGCAGCTCAGTCTGCGGCTTCACCCCAGACTTACTTATTTATGGAGGGGTTCATTATGAATTGACTTTATGCCACTGTTGTTGCTACATGTGAATAAATCGTTTCTGACTTAATTAGATGTAAATGCGAATGCTGTTCATAAGTTGTATAATGACTTCTTAAACTCTCCTTTATCAATTCCATCTAATAAAACTTGGCTCCCCTCAGTGTGGAGGCTGTCAATGTCTCCAATAGATTAAGTGTTTGAAAACCACAAAGCTGTGTAAAAACTAAGATGGTTAAATTCAGTCCTTTACTGCCTGTCAATTTTTATGTCAAAAAAGGTTTGATTAGTGAAAAAGTTGACTTTGTAGATAACATCTATGTCACAAGGGTATCATGGACATTATAAAGTGCTTTTTTTTCTTGTCTGAGCTGCTCGAGACAGTAATATGAGGGGTAAAAGAGCCGTTTGGCTACAGAAACCAAATACTCCCTCTCAATTTAAGTAGTGACACTTGCAATGTGAATCTTTATAGGCTTATGAAAAGCCATGAGGTGTAGCACCATCCTCCATCTGGGTTCATGGATAAAAGGACACTGGCAATATGCATCATGTTGCAAGAAGTGGGACCATAATATTGAGGTACCACTGTAGTTTATATGATAACTCACAGGTCACAATGTGACCATATTAAATAGACCTCAATATAGCCAATGAAATACTGCAGGCTCCAGTGAGTTACCAGACTATATAGAATTTATCAAAAGTGACAGTTACCAAGTGTCTTACATCTGGGACCGGTTGCACCAGCAAGTCTTAAGCAAGCTGTTAATTACTGCTAAGCTTGTTTCAGTAATAGATCAATTTTAAGACTGACCCTTTTAGGCTGATCACCGTTGCCCACCCCACAAAGTTGTGCTAAGATGAAACCAGCCTTAATGGCTTATTAAAAAGGTTTTCACCAACTGCTAGCTATAGCCAATTTATAAGAAAATATAGATTAGATTAGGTAGACATATGTGTGTATGTGTATGTGTGTATGTATGTATATGTTCATTGTATATATATATATATATATATATATATATATATATATATATATATATATATATATATATATGGCAAGCCAAACAGGAAATATTGATTAATGAACTTTGATATATATACAATGAGCACTGATATATATGGAATGAACTTTGATATATATACAATGAACTTTGATATATATGGAATGAACTTTGATATATATGGATTGAACATTGATATATATACAATGAACTTTGATATATATACAATGAACACATATATATTTGTAATGAACTTTGATATATATGGAATGAACATTGATATATATGGAAGTTCATTGTATATATATCACTGTTCATTGTATATATATCAAAGTTCATTACATATATATCGAAGTATATATATATATATATATTTATAGAAAGAAAGAGAGAGAGAGAGAGAGAGAGTAAAGAGAATACAATGTAAGTTCTATATACTTTGACAGCATATCTGTAAAAAAAAAATGCTATGCAGTCAAAAACATGTTTGAGACCATCTTTGTTCTAAGTAACCACTGGACCACACTATATGGACCAATTTCTATCTATATATTTAATATGACATATTAAATTATTATTGTGCAGTATTTGCTGCTGCACCTCATCACCTGTATACATCATGCAATGACTACCAATGTCATTATATTTCATGCACTGTGTGTGTGTGTGTGTGTGTGTGTGTGTGTGCATGTGTGCGTGTGTGCGCAATAACACATGTAAATTTGAATAGTTTCTTACTGTACTTCATTTCTTACCCAACAGCAGATTTATTTTTTTTATTTTGGTGATTTCTTATATTTTGTATAACTTGCACTTTAGTCTACCTCTTGCTCTGTATTCTGGTGCAATGATGCTAATTTTCCCATGTGGGATAATAAAAGGCTGTCCTATCTTATCTTAGATATGGAGAACCATCCACATCTGCATCACCTCAAATAGCTTTTTTTTTTGGTACCTTCATTTCAAGGTGAATTCGCTGCACCTCAGCATGGAGGTTCCTCTTTTATCCGTGGAATGACAGGCTAATTAAAGACATGCAGATAAGCAAACATACTGATGTCAGTGTCGTGGATAACTAATGGCTCTGGGAGTATAATATTCACTGATAACCTGGATGTTTAATTTGATGCTACACTGGCTAACACTGTTGTGCTTTGATATGAGGCTTGTTTCCATGTTGATGCTAGTGCAGCAGTGTTCACATTACTGGTTATACCATTTGCTATTATAAAAGTAGAAACATCACATTGTCAACCAAGGTCACCCAACAAAGGGATGCACTGGATTTGCTTGATTCAGATTTGTACGGAACATCCACATAAATAAAGGCACTTACAATCAACTCAAGCTTTGTGCTTCAGTTTACTTGCTTTGGGCAGTTATGGTGTTGATGTTGTTTACTTTCATGAAAAAACTTGAATCAAGTAACTTCAGCGCATCACTTTGTTCTTCGTACTTGTCCTTTTTCCTACATAAGAGTTTCTTATTAGCCCTCTTTTTAATTGTGCAGCAGAGTCCACAGGAGTCTTGCTGGGCTGCACCTGTCACTAAAGGTCTAAAGGTTAACCAGGTACAAGACAGGAGTAGTGCATGCTGGCATATGGTAAATATGCTAAGTCTATAAAGCATCTGGTTATACTTCCTTTGGGACTAAACTTTGACTCAAGACATGTGGCCTCAAAGTGTTTTGGCTCGGATAGTGTTTTTTATGTCTCTCTCTTTCTCTCACACACACACTCCCTCTCTCACGCACACACTCTCTCTCTCACACACACACACACTATCTCTCTCTCTCTCTCTCGAATCAGGAAAGCCTGTGATTGCTCAATTTGCCGAGTGCACTCTTTCCCTCTCCTCTAATTAAACTAGTAACACAGCACTTTTGCCAAAAGAACCATTTAGATATGAACTCCCTTGGGTTTGCCCATGTTCTTTGCCCCTAAAGCACTGGCTTAAAAAAGCTCACTTTTTATAACAGTAATTCCTGTCACTCATGATAGTCAGGAGCTTTGCAGCAGATCTAATGAGAAGTGCCTAACATTTCTCCGCTTCATAAAGCAGGAATCTTTTTTTAACCAGAGGATGGAGGCAGTGCGAAACTGCCTTGTTGTGTTTCTCACTTTTTAACAATTTAAAAAAGACATCCAAAACCATGCAGAGACACAAGCAGCACGGAAATATAACCGCCTGCTGTTTCTAACTAAATAATCACTTTCTTACACGTGCAGGAACAGTCGAAAGTTTAGACACGGCTACTCATAGAAGGTAGTTCTTACGTTTAGCCTAATGCTTATCCTCCTGTAAAGTTCCAATTTGGAAGTTTTTAAGCTAGACTGCATAATTCCATTAGTGCTGTTTTCTAGTTTGATGCCTTCACTTTCTAAAGTTCTAAAGTAAAGGACACTAAATCAGCAGTTTTATGGGTAACAATGTACAGTAACATAACATGTAGGCCTACCATAGTGTAATGCATTACAGATTAAATATTCTTAATATCGTTTTTGTGCACTAAACTAGACGTGAGTACAGGAAGCATTGTAAACTTGGAAATCTGTTGATTGAATCCTTTGAACATGCTAACATGAGGCTGATGAAAAAAACGAAACCCCGGTTTCACTTAAACATGCAAGATTTGATTTTTGTTCAGAACTAACTCTGTAAGCTTCATATTTTATTCTTACACATTTGATGTCGAAGTGATTTTGAACCTTGATTATTAATCAAGATCTTTTGTTCTGTAGCAGGAACTGTTATAGACCTTTTAAAGGATATTTGTCAATTTGACTTACTCCAGATAGTAACATAGAAGTTCAGTAAGTAATAAAAGTTCCAGGTAATAATACTCAAAATCATTCTCTTATAGTGTAGCTGAAGTAATTTTAATGTGCATTTTTTATTTTCTCAATAACATAACAAAAGTACATAACCTTTTATTGCCTTAATATTTAAACTTCACTGAACTTTACGTAATAAATGTACAGAATTTATAACCAGGTTTTATATATATATATATATACTCTTAACACCTTTCTTTAGAGTTTTAAAACATTTTTACTATTTGGAGATTCATGTTTTTCTTTGGACAATGGACAGCATATTTCTTTGGTGTCCAAAGAAAATCTCCAAAACAGCAACTTTACAGGAGAGGGCAAAATCCACATTTAATTTTAATGCAAGTCAATGGAACCAGACTTTTTGGGCCACCAAACTGGGCCATTTCTTTTGGTCAACTCAACATGAAATTTTCACACAATGTAAAGGGGAGCTGCTGTGTTCAAATGGTGCATAAAATAAAAAATCGACAAAAAAGTCGATACATGTTTAATATTGGACTGTGACAGTATAGGCTTATATATATTAATAGATGAGTCTTATGAATGATTAGATTTCTCTTACAGAGCCTGTGGGTATCTTCTGTTTTTTTCCAGAAAAGCTCTATTGTAACAAATCCTGAGAACATTTCATTTCAAAGAATGCTATTAATTAATTTAAGAGGCGAGGACGTTTTTTCTTGTTTGCATATTTTAATCACTTTCTCATTAAACCTGTGAAGCGGATATTATTTCTTGATGTTGCGTAAGTGAAATCTTAAAGCGTTACTCCTTTGACCTTTAAATGGCCGCATCCGCAACCCCTTCACTTCATCAAGATGCTCTAAAGTGTTGGCATCTAATTGCATAAATCAACTAGCATTAATCATTCGTAAAGAACGGACCACTTCAATGGCATTTCTGTCGAGTATGCAGACGGGCACAAAAGCCTGCACTCTTTTGGTCTTTGCGGATGAATAGTCATTCATGGCAGGTTGGACATGACAGTGTGAGTCTGTGTGCAGTGCGTGACCACTGGTTTGCGTGAGTATGTGTGTGTGTAAGAGGGCTAGCCTCCAGGCCCAGGCGTTGAAGGGCAGAGGGACCTGATCCGCGTCGCCTGCTTCTGGAACACAATCAGCGGGTTAAGCATCTGCCAACAGATGATGCATGGGCCCTGCATGCCACATCGCTCATGTTGTCACCCGCCGATGTACGCAAAGGCTAGACGCAACACTGTAGTCCAAATCAACTCGACAATAACCCCCTCCCCATCTCTACTCAGGCTCAACTGGAGACTAAATATAGGCAGCTGGAGCAGGTGCTCTCCCCCCTGTCACCTCCCATGGCCTGCCCCAGGACTGTGTGTTCATCAAACAGAGATATCAGGGCATGTGTATAAGCTCTGACAAGGATCTAGGTGAGGTTTTGGGTTGGGCCCGCTGTGAGACAAGCAAAAGGCCTTCTGGTCAGTTTGGGAGGTTGGGAAACAAAGATATAGATCATAATTGAACACATTCATATCCCATTGTGAATCGGTAGAGGTTTGGATTGATATGGGCCATATCTTGGAAAGGACGTGGGCCTAGGAGATATGAAACAATATCTTTTATCACTTTTGGGTCGATTTTGGATTACATTTTATGTTTACTGTAGATTGTTGGAGATGGTCACCTTGCTATAACAAGCTGAACAGCACCCTACAGGAATTATGTAGTAATGTAAGAATCTCAAAAATTATAACTTTACAGGAGAATGAAACTGCTTATTTAACTTTTTAATTTTTTTCCGAAGGAACTTTGGACTACTTTCCCTGATCTGTCCATTATGAATATTTAATAAAAATGTATATACCATGTGTGTGTGTGAAACACCTGGTTTTAGACCACAATCATTTATTAGTATGGTGTAGGGCCTCCTTTTGCGGCCAATACAGCCTCAGTTCGTCTTGGGAATGACATATACAAGTCCTGCACAGTGGTCAGAGGGATTTTAAGCCATTCTTCTTGCAGGATAGTGGCCAGGTCACTACGTGATGCTGGTGGAGGTTCGTCCTTCTTGGTGGTATGCTGACATTACCCTGGATACCGTGGCTCTTGATACATCACAAAGACTTGCTGTCTTGGTCACAGATGCGCCAGCAAGACGTGCACCAACAATTTGTCCTCATTTGAACTCTGGTATGTCACCCATAATGTTGTGTGCATTGCAATATCTTGGGCAAAACTGTGCTCTTACCTGCTAACTGAACCTTCACACTCTGCTCTTACTGGTGCAATGTGCAATTAATGAAGATTGGCCACCAGGCTGGTCCAATTTAGCCATGAGACCTCCCACACTAAAATGACAGGTGTTTCAGTTTCATTGTATATCTGTATACACATTACACACACTACCAGCCAAACATTTGCAGGCTTACACTTAATTTGTTTTAAAAGTGTTCTGAAGTGTATATATAATATATACACACATACACAGTCTAACTTCCTATTTTGAGGGCAAGTGTTAGGTTTTTATGGAATTCTCGGGGCATCCTCTTGATGCGGAAGCCACTCTCAACCGATTTGGGTATGAATCTATCCTTGCAGATCATGTACACCCATACATGCTGATTATCTTCTCTGGGGCAGATGGGATCTTCCTGCAAGACGATGTAACATGTCACTTGGCTAGACATGTTCGACATTGGTTGGAAGAGTATGACCAAGACTAACCAGACCTACTCTTGCCCCTTAATTTCCCAGACCACCTAGATCATTGTGTTCACTTTATGGATCCTTCCCCAGCTGCTGTGGGATGTACTGCAGTCAGCATGGCTCTGGATACCTGTGACAACCTACCAGGACAGCCGTCCGTGCTCCATACGGCAGTTACTGTGTGTGTGTGTGTTATGCTAATGAAAATATGATCACAATAGTAGACCAATTATTTACAATCTTGGAAGACAGATCTTTTGACAGATTTCTTTTAACGCCTTCCCAACCATCATTAATTCGCTCAAAGAGTCCAAAGCCAAACCAGCATCAAACCCCAAATCTATATAATGTGGCTTTAACATTACAGTGATCTCATCCTAAACTTAACCCTAACTCTGTTTCACCATGTAGATGGTTACCAAGTCACACATTTGTAGGAAACCTTATGGGATGATCAAATACTGGTCATATATTGCATTTATATTAGACAAAATGAATTGATCATTATACAAACTAATCCTGGAGAGGCCCAGCTATGCAACTTTCACTTACATAGCACTACACACTGCAGCTAGCAGTTATTCAGCAATATTAGGAGACCTGTAAAGCACCGCACCCAAGGAAACATTGTCAGTATGCAGAGTATGAAGGCAGTAATTCTCTCTGATTTCCCTCAAACCTGCCCCAAGTGCTGTTGGCCTGTCCAGAGTTGTTTCTCAGTGGTTTGAACTGATATATTATTTGTATACGCCTGAAGTCTGGCACTACTCTCGAGCTTTTGTGAAACATACATCCGAGTGACTTGCAGGCTGGTTCAACTAATGTTTTCTACTACAAGACCCATGTAGAAGAGAAAAGCAGCCCACTATTTACAGCCTAGGCCTCTGATGTGATCTGACTTACGGTTCTCATCTCAAAATAGCACTGAGAAATGCTGAACTGCCTGCAAGTGGCAAAGGATTATTCCAGAAACTGTGTAAGAGTTTCTTACATTCAGCAAACAGTTTAGCAGATGGTTGAAAATGGCAAAGATAACCTTTATAGCATTTATAAACATGTATGTGATGACAAACTTACGTGCCAGATAGCCGTATGAACTGTATCCTACAGTGGTCTATAATATGTTTTGGAAAATGAAATGCTTCCAATAGACTTTTTTTTACCTGTTTTTTATTCAAATTTACCGAATTAGATTTAAGGTGGGTACAAACAACCCTTCCGTCATGATCTTGACTAGTTATTGTGTAAGCAGTTTTTTTATTACTTCATTATCTGTAGCTTTATTTATTTCTTGGTATGAACATAAAATCTAAGTCCACTCTGAACTTACTTCCTCCATCTGCTTTCACACCGAATGTAACAAGTGCATGTTTCCATGTGGTCTAGGCTGGCAGAAATCTTGATTTTCAACCAGCTTTGAAAACCAAAGAGCAAAGTCCACAACTCCCAGTCTGGCGCTGTATTTAGATAGACCTTGATGAAATAGTGATGCATATCTATGGCCAAGCCTCATGTGTAATAAACTTCAAATTGTATTCATTTTTTCATCAAAAGAATAATGCGCACATAGAACTTCAAAAAGTGTCAATCATCATCAAATGCTAGTTGCACCCAGAAGGAAGTCAAGTTACCAATGTGAATAAGGAAGATGTTCAAATAATGATGAAAAATATAGATTGAAATGGGCAATATTTATTAAGCAGTGTGGCGTCAAGCCACCATGTTTGCTAACCTAATATGCCTACATCTCAGCATGGTGTCCTGTGATCATCCATCCCAAGCAGCTTGAATATTCTCACACAGCTTCTGCAGACTGTGTGGTAGTGGTGGAGGTGGACTCACACCAGGCCTTCTGAATGTGTGATGCCTGACAACAAACCATTCATTTTGGCCCCGACCACGGTGCCTCTGTGGTTGGTCATCTCCACCCAGACAAAAAAAAGGGTCTCGTAAATGAAGATCACGCGTTGCCATTCCGAGTCACAGTCCGGCAGCAATGAATCATGGCATCGTGGTCAGCACCAAGATGCATCAGTGCCAAAAACGTGTCATGTGTCCAGAAAACCTTGTGTCACTCCACCTCCACGCTTACCGCAAAATCTGTAGGAACTGTGTGAGAATATTCTAGCTGCTTGGGATGGATTATCACAGGACACTATTAGGAACCTCCAGGCCAAGACGTCTGGCATGATGTGTTAGCAAACATGGTGGCCTGACCCCATAAATAGAGACACCACTACTGTATGTGTAGCTTAATAAATATTGCCCATATCCGTCTAAATGTATCATCATTTATTGTTCCTGGTAACCTTTATCTTCCTTCTCAGTACCATTGGAATCAGATACTTCCTTCTGGGTGCAGCTGTTTGATGATAAGTGTAGTTTTTACTGTCATGCTTTCAGGCTCTCCTCCTGCCATTGTCTCCTCCACAGACTACATTTTCCACCATGCACCTGTGATTTGAGATTATAGTAGTACATAGTCAGATGATTATAATTTCTCACATATACCATATGTATTCCATTAGCTTAATTCTTTTAGTATATTATATCCAGACTAACATACTAATAGGCTTAGGCACTCAATCATAACTTTCGGGTGGACTTTTACTGCCCCATGTGAAAGGGATCACAAATCAGTTACTTCTTTTCATTCGAAATGGAACAAACTAGCTATGGGTTCTAAGTGTAGGCCTTATCTGTTTTCTCTGTGCTGGCCACAGTGAGTTATTTTTCAAGTGACCTCAAAGTTGCATACCAACTCGTCTGAAATCTCGAGGAGTAAGGGGCCTCTAAAAAACGTATTTGAGCTTCCTTCCTCTTCATTAATTATGAATGTATGTTAACACCCTTTTGTTTATTCATATCACAATTAGATGTAACCAATGCTTTGTAACTTCTTTGTCTTCTGTCTGATATGGCACTTATTAATATTAATGGTAACTGTTACATTAGTGGACAGGACATGTTTTCACAAATCATGACATTATGCGACCTCTGTCCTGGTCATGGCGTGGGTATGTCAGTGTTATGTAGCAGAGTTCAAGTAAAGTACTACTAATTTTGATGCACATTTTCTGAAAATGCTCAAAGGATATATTTTGTATTTATAAGGATCTGAAAAATTCTTATTAATTATAAGGAAGGAGGATAAAATATGCAGTCTGAAAATCAGCGAATACTGTGTCAAATGCCATGAGCTGGTACATGAACTCCAGTGCACACGGTCATACAGGCTTCTCTCAAAACATGCTGGATGTCACCGAACTACTACATTCATGCAAATCATGATGAATACTTAATGTTGTGCACACAACCTCACTGAGCACTCTCAACTTGGAGCTCAACGCAGTTTTTACATAACACGTTCTGTTATGATCACCAAGACTTTTGGAGAAACTAACATGCTGCTTGGGCTTTTTTTCTTGCATCTCCGCTAAAAGGCTAGCTCAGTTGCATCGCATTAATTTGCCTGGAGGAGGAAGTGTCTGGAAGAAAGGAAGATGAAAGAGGGGAGGTGTGCAGAGCCTTTCAAACGCCAGTTCTTAATTTCTTCATGGTCAATCAAAGCTTCTTTATATCTCCTCATTGGGGCTGAGTAAATATGCATCAATCAAAGCCACCAGAGTATTTTGTTAATTAGTCATGATAATGAAGCCGCACTAAAATGCATTCATGTACAGAAAGTGAGGATGTGGCATAACTAATGCACTAATGCACATGCTAAAAAAAGCTTCAGACACAAACGCTTATTTATGTTCTACTACATAGCGGTGATGAGGTAAAGAACAAAGGAGATTCGTTTGCTTTAATAAACACTTTACTAAATAATATCTAATATGTATCTATGTATGAGCACTTTATTAGGAACACCTTCTTGTTTCATTTCAATATTATTTTTATCAGCTCCTATAAGAGCCCCCTCCCCCAAGATCTCCACAGACAAGGCATCATTTGGGTGGTGGATCATTCCCAGCATGATGACCCCTACTTGTTGGTGTTGTTAGTGTGTGTGTTGTGCTGGTGTGTGTGGATCCAACGCTTCTTGTCCACCGTGTCAACTCACTGTCCACTCTATTAGACACTCCTATCGTCTTGGTCCTCCTTGTGGATGTTGTCTACAAGTCAACATGATGGTTCAGGCACTACTCCACAGTTTGTGGAGGTCACCCTCTAGTCCCTCATCAGTGGTCACAGGGCACTACCCACAGGACACTGTAAGCTGGACAGTTTTGGTTGGTGGACTATTCTCAGTCCAGTAGTGACAACAAGGTGTTTAAAAACTCTGCCACCTCAGCACAACATGCACTAACATACCGCCATCATGTTAGTGCCACTGCAATGATCCACCACCCACACGTCTTGTGGGGGGTCATGACCATCAAAGAACAGGGTAACGACGTATACAGAGAAACAGATGGACTACAGTCTGTATAAAGTGGAAAGTGAATGTAGAAACAAGAAGGTTTACCTAATAAGGTACATGGTCGGTGGGGGTCCTGTGGGGGTCATGACCACTGAAAAACAGGGAAAAAGGGCGGCTAATGAAGTATGCAGAGAAACAAGTGGACTACAGTACCAAAGGCTTGTAAGGTAAAATTAGGAAATCTTCATTGTCTGCTTCTACTTCTTACGTCTCATTATTCTTCATCATTATGTTCTTTTTCTTCTTCCTGTGCTCTCTCATGTGTCTTTTCCTGTGCTTCTGTTTTCTGTTTATTTTCATTCATCTCATTTTTCTTCTTCTTGCACCTCTTCCTGTGCATCATCTTGTGCTTTATCTTCTTTGTTTTTCCTTTTGCTCCTTTTTCTTCCTTTTTCTTCTTCTAGCATTTTTTCTTTGTGCTTGTACTTGAGCTTTCTTTCTTGTTCACCATCACCATCATGATAATCATCATCATCATCATCATCATCATCATCATATAAGCCTGTGGTGCTTGAGTTAAAGTAGAAATACCAGAGGTAAAATATCCCTCAAGTAAAAGTATTTACTTTCAGATGTACTTAATGACATGTATGTAGAGTAACAGTAGCATGATCTATTATGGCTCTAATGTCCTATTATCATTTCTGGAACAGGACTCTTAATCAGCTCAGTGTAGGTGAAGAGGCTCTAGGATCTCTTAGTCCCACCAGTTTTAATAGAAGATCATTAATTAGTCTGACACTGAAATCTATTCAAATGATCATAAGCACAGAACACTGAATGAGACAAAGTTCCATTAGCTACAACCAAGCTCTGTCTAACAGCTCGAAACAACCTCAAAACAAAGTGACCGCTGTGCCCTGATTGGTGGGCTCACTTCATGCTTCTTTTATTTGGACATGCTATATTTTTATGTTCACATAAACCAAAATGAAGGACAGATTTGATTATAATCTAGAACAGATACACCAACACACTACTTACAGTACACTAACACATTACACTTACTGAGTTACTGTACACCAACACACTACTTACAGTACACTAACACATTACACTTACTGAGCTACTGTACACCAACACACTACTTACAGTACACTAACACATTACACTTACTGAGTCACTGTACACCAACACGCTACATACAGTACACTAACACATTACACTTACTGAGTTACTGTGCACCAACACACTACTTACAGTACACTAACACATTACACTTACTGAGCTACTGTACACCAACACACTACCTACAGTACACTAACACATTACACTTACTGAGCTACTGTACACCAACACATTACACTTACTGAGTTACTGTACGCCAACACGCTACTTACAGTACACTAACACATTACACTTACTGAGTTACTGTACACCAACATGCTACATACAGTACACTAACACAGTACACTTACTGAGTTACTGTACACCAACACGCTACATACAGTACACTAACACATTACACTTACTGTGTTATCGTACACCTCTGTGTGTAGCATCCTCCATCCTACTGTCCACCTCTGTGTGTAGCACCCTCCATCCTACTGTCCACCTCTGTGTGTAGCACCCTCCATCCTACTGTCCACCTTTGTGTGGAGCATCCTCCATCCTACTGTCCACCTCTGTGTGTAGCACCCTCCATCCTACTGTCCACTTCTGTGTGTAGCACCCTCCATCCTACTGTCCACCTCTGTGTGGAGCATCCTCCATCCTACTGTCCACCTCTGTGTGTAGCACCCTCCATCCTACTGTCCACTTCTGTGTGTAGCACCCTCCATCCTACTGTCCACCTCTGTGTGTAGCATCTTCCATCCTACTGTCCACCTCTGTGTGTAGCATCCCCCATCCTACTGTCCACCTCTTTGTGTAGCATCCTCCATCCTACCGTCCACTTCTGTGTGTAGCACCCTCCATCCTACTGTCCACCTCTGTGTAGCATCCTCCATCCTACTGTTCACCTTTGTGTGTAGCATCCTCCATCCTACTGTCCACCTCTGTGTAGCATCCTCCATCCTACTGTTCACCTCTGTGTGTAGCATCCTCCATCCTACTGTCCACCTCTGTGTGTAGCATCCTCCATCCTACTGTCCACCTCTGTGTGTAGCATCCTCCATCCTACTGTCCACCTCTGTGTGTAGCATCCTCCATCCTACTGTCCACCTCTGTGTGTAGCATCCTCCATCCTACTGTCCACCTCTGTGTGTAGCACCCTCCATCCTACTGTCCACCTCTGTGTGTAGCACCCTCCATCCTACTGTCCACCTCTGTGTGTAGCACTCTCCATCCTACTGTTCACCTCTGTGTGTAGCATTCCTTCGTCCTACTGTCCACCTCTGTATGTAGCACCCTCCATCCTACCGTCCACCTCTGTGTGTAGCATCCTCCATCCTACTGTCCACCTCTGTGTGTAGCACCCTCCATCCTACCGTCCACCTCTGTGTGTAGCATCCTCCCTCCTACTGTCCACCTCTGTGTGTAGCACCCTCCATCCTACTGTCCACCTCTGTGTGTAGCACCCTCCATCCTACTGTCCACCTCTGTGTGTAGCACCCTCCATCCTACTGTCCACCTCTGTGTGTAGCACCCACCATCCTACTGTCCACCTCTGTGTGTATCACCCTCCATCCTACGGTCCACCTCTGTGTGTAGCACCCACCATCCTACTGTCCACCTTTGTGTGTAGCATCCTCCATCCTACTGTCCACCTCTGTGTGTAGCATCCTCCATCCTACTGTCCACCTCTGTGTGTAGCACCCTCCATCCTACGGTCCACCTCTGTGTGTAGCACCCACCATCCTACTGTCCACCTCTGTGTGTAGCATCCTCTATCCTACTGTCCACCTCTGTGTGTAGCACCCTCCATCCTACTGTCCACCTCTGTGTGTAGCATCCTCCATCCTACTGTCCACCTCTGTATGTAGCACCCTCCATCCTACCGTCCACCTCTGTGTGTAGCATCCTCCATCCTACTGTCCACCTCTGTGTGTAGCACCCTCCATCCTACCGTCCACCTCTGTGTGTAGCATCCTCCTTCCTACTGTCCACCTCTGTGTGTAGCACCCTCCATCCTACTGTCCACCTCTGTGTGTAGCACCCTCCATCCTACTGTCCACCTCTGTGTGTAGCAGACATGGGAACAAGTCACTAAGTTGCAAGTAACAAGTAAGTCTCAAGTCTTAACAATCAAGTCACGAGTCAAGTCCCAAGTCAATACAAGCAAGTCTCGAGTCAAGTCCCAAGTCAATACAAGCAAGTCTCAAGTCAAGTCCCAAGTCTTAAACTTCGAGTCCTAGTCAAGTCACCAGATGTCATTTCAATATTTCACATAACTGATGCAGCTGATTCATAGTATATTAAACTGACATAATCATAAATGTTTTTAAAGTTTGTATTTAGTATAACAAAAACAACAAAAAAAAAAAAACCCAACTTGCATCATCTCAAACATTTCAAACAACAAAGTGCTATTTTACTTAACAGGAACAAGTAGTGCAAATCGTTAATTAAATAATTTGAGGATTAAATAACCTGCAAAGTACTGTGCAGTAAACAAAGTACTTACTGTAATCTCTAATAGATATGTACTAAACGCAGTATGGAAAAATGAATGTGACATTATACCACAGTTTACAGCAACAAAAAGTCAAGGTTTATGGATTTAAAAAAATTAGGAAAGGACAAGAATATCATATGATTCATGATATCATATGAGCTGTTTCCGTATGCTATAAATTTCTGTAAACAGGCTAACAAAGTACACTACATCATTGTTTCTCAACCCTGGCCCTGGAGGCCCACTGCCCTGCACTTTTTATTGTTTTCCATTCTCCCAACACATCTGATCCAACTAATCACCTAATCACCAGCCCAATACTGAGTTAAAATAGGTGCTGAAGCAGAAAAAAAAACACTAAAATGTGCAGGGCAGTGGGCCTCGAAGGCCAAGGTGGAGGAACACCACACTATAACGAAGTAGTAGAACACATTCCACCTACAGGAATTTTTAATGACATCACATTCTAAACCCATAAGCGTTAATGTATGGACCTGTAATATATATATCGTCGCCGTCCAATGAAAAACATGTATCTCCATTTTTTGTCCATTTTGACTTTTATGCATAATTTGAAAACAGTCGTTTACACTGTGAGATCTACATGATGAATAGACCAACAGAAATGGCCCAAAATTGCTTAGAAAAACGTCTGGTTCCATTGACTTACATTAAAATTGAATGAGGTTTTTGGCCTCTCTTGTAAAGTTGCCATTTTGGAGATACTTGTTTTTCCTTGGACAGCGACGATATATATATATATATATATATATATATATATATATATATATAACAGCATGTGTGAACTGCTGTGTTTGACACTTTTCTGCTCTATGCTAATTCACCACGTCGTGGCTGAGATGCTGTGGTTCCTAAACACTTTAATTTTCAGTAAAATCTCTCACAGTGAACGGTGTGAGAGAGGGACGAACAGAGGACAACAGCTTTGTTTACATTCGCTGTTGTTTATTATTATGTCGCTACGTTTGCTAGCTTGCTAACTGCTATACGCGAAATATACACAGCACAGACTTACTGTTCTTTGTGCAGCCTCAAATGTCGAGTTTGAAGTGGTTGCACCTCCATCTGTGATCTTGACTCCACGTGTCTTGCATACCGCAGTTCTTCTTTTATTTACTACATTATAATCTTTGTAGTTGAACAGGATTATTTTTGGGATCATGTTACTCGTCTTCTCCGCACAAATTCAACACTGGCGCCCCCCTCAAAGCTTCCCGTGATTGGCTGTACGGTTACGGCTTTACTTGTTGCTAGGTTACGGATCATTTGGGCTGAGCGGCTCAGCTCCCTAGCGTTACAGCGCCATTTAATATAAAATGATCCAGTCATGTGATTCAGTTTTACTTATTCATTATGTTAAAGTAGGGTTGTCAAGTCTTTTCGAGTCTTAAAGCTCAAGTCCGATTCCAAGTCCAAGTCAGTAAAGGTAAAGTCTAAGTCAAGTCGCAAGTCTTTAGTAATGTTGTCGAGTCAAGTCACAAGTCATCAGTTTAGTGACTCGAGTCGGACTCGAGTCCAAGTCATGTGACTCGAGTCCACACGTCTGGTGTGTAGCACCCTCCATCCTACTGTCCACCTCTGTGTGTAGCACCCACCATCCTACTGTCCACCTATGTGTGTATCACCCTCCATCCTACGGTCCACCTCTGTGTGTAGCACCCACCATCCTACTGTCCACCTCTGTGTGTAGCATCCTCCATCCTACTGTCCACCTCTGTGTGTAGCACCCTCCATCCTACTGTCCACCTCTGTGTGTAGCATCCTCCATCCTACTGTCCACCTCTGTGTGTAGCATCCTCCATCCTACTGTCCACCTCTGTGTGTAGCATCCTCCATCCTACTGTCCACCTCTGTGTGTAGCACCCTCCCTCCTACTGTCCACCTCTGTGTGTAGCATCCTCCATCCTACTGTTCACCTCTTTGTGTAGCATCCTCCATCCTACTGTTCACCTCTGTGTGTAGCATCCTCCATCCTACTGTTCACCTCTGTGTGTAGCATCCTCCATCCTACTGTCCACCTCTGTGTGTAGCATCCTCAATCCTACTGTCCACCTCTGTGTGTAGCATCCTCCATCCTACTGTCCACCTCTGTGTGTAGCATCCTCCATCCTACTGTCCACCTCTGTGTGTAGCACCCTCCATCCTACTGTCCACCTCTGTGTGTAGCACCCTCCATCCTACTGTCCACCTCTGTGTGTAGCACCCTCCATCCTACTGTCCACCTCTGTGTGTAGCATCCTCCATCCTACTGTCCACCTCTGTGTGTAGCACCCTCCATCCTACTGTCCACCTCTGTGTGTAGCATCCTCCATCCTACTGTCCACCTCTGTGTGTAGCATCCTCTAGCCTTCTGTCCACCTCTGTGTGTAGCAACCTCCATCCTACTGTTCACCTCTGTGTGTAGCATCCTTAATCCTACTGTCCACCTCTGTGTGTAGCACCCACCATCCTACTGTCCACCTCTGTGTGTAGCACCCTCCATCCTTCTGTTCACCTCTGTGTGTAGCATCCTCCATCCTACTGTCCACCTCTGTGTGTAGCATCCTCCATCCTACTGTCCACCTCTGTGTGTAGCACCCTCCATCCTACTGTCCACCTCTGTGTGTAGCACCCACCATCCTACTGTCCACCTCTGTGTGTAGCATCCTCTATCCTACTGTCCACCTCTGTGTGTAGCACCCTCCATCCTACTGTCCACCTCTGTGTGTATCACCCTCCATCCTACTGTCCACCTCTGTGTGTATCACCCTCCATCCTACTGTCCGCCTCTGTGTGTAGCATCCTCCATCCTACTGTCCACCTCTGTGTGTAGCAACCTCCAAGTCTTGAAGACACTTTGCTTTATTTAAATCTGAATATTATCTGGCTATCTGTCTACTCTGAGGACAATAAAGCTTCTTCATTACCTGTCCAAGATGCTTGGCCCCTTGATTTAACTTCTTGACATAATTTGTCATGGGAAAGTGACATAAGGCTGTATGCCACTGTCCGGGTTGATCGTGGGGCAGTGGGGTCAAACCGGCAGATGTGTCTATTAATCTAGAATGACAGCCAACCTCCGTCCGTCCTGAGGGCAAAGTGGAGTCAACTCCAGGTCTGCATACAGGAAAAGGCAATGAGCAGCCAGACCCGGTGATTGGAATGCGAAAGGAGGCAGCGGCAGGGGGTTGATTTATGCGACAGTGCGACAGCAGTCTGCGCAGTTCTTCAGCCGACTGTCATCTCCGACGTCCCCCAAGCTAAGGGGCCCTCCTCCCCTAGCTGTTCTCGCTGGCGGTCTAGATTAGTAGCTTAAAGTCTTAACTGTTGCGTCTCTTCACTGTGGTCTGAATCCCCAAAAGAGGAGTATGGGAGGGGAGAGTGGGGATGAAAAAAAAACATTATAGGCAAGATGACAAGTCAGAGCATTAGCTCGCGCTGACAGCGCCATATGCCTAGGAGGTATGTGGCGGGGGGTGTTTGCCATGAAATGCAGCTCCTCAGGGGACGCTGGTGCCAAATAGGTGGCCTGACAGTTTTGAGACCCAGCGAAAGTTACACCCAGTTTCCTGTCAGTCGTGAAACAGTGCCTGGTAGATTTCGCACACAAGAGACAATTGGCGAGTCTGCTAGCCACATGAGGAAAAGTCGCATGTACAGACAGCACAAAGTCACTTCTCCGTTCTGCTTTGCACGGCTGCCTGGATGTGTGCAGGCATGAACAGTTCCATAACTGTTCATGCTTCACTGAGATGTGTAACAGAAGGAAGACATGGGCAAGCATTCACCTATGAATGACATGGTGCATTGTTATGTCCCCCATGAGCTTTCTCAACTGTAGCAGACCATTTGGATCACAAATTGGCAGTAATGGTCACAATGGGACGTTTGTAGTCTGACTTCTTCTCATTGTGGTTCTTCTTCTTCTCGTGCTTCCTACAAATAGAAGTTCCATCCTGTAGACCTCCACTTGGGTAAAAATAGCCAGGTATGTACCTTCAAATGTACTTAAGTATGGAGAGTATCAGTAACAGTAGCATGATTGATTATGGTTCTAAGGTCCTATTATCATTTCTGGAATAAGACTCTTAATCAGCTCAGTTTAGGGTAAGGGACTCTTGTGTCACTCTCAGTCTACTAATCCTTTAATAGGAGATTCCTTGTTTTTCTTTTTCTTTCTTTCTTTCTTTTTCTTCTTGCACTTTGTCTTCATTGTCTTTGTCTCCTAGTGCTTGCACCTCCTCTTCCTAGTCTTTTTGCTCTTCATCATGATCAATATCACCACTATATTGTTCTTTTTACTTTGTTTCTTGTACTACTTGTGCTTCTTATTGAGCTTGTTCTTTTGCTTCTTCAGGTCTTTTTCTTCTTCTTCTTCTTTTTCTTCTTCTTCTTCTTCTTCTTCATCATCGTCATCATCATAACCAACTTACTTGTAAAATGAATTACACATTTTGTTTATGTTTAATTGCTCTGTCACTTTACAACACAAGCAGTGTATGGCAGGATTCTCCTCTAAGTCTTGATGAGAACTTTGCTTGATGTTGCTTATTTAAATCTGAACTGCTTTTTAGTTAAAGCTGCCCATCTGTCTACTCTGAGGACAAAAAGCTTTTTCATTCCCTGTCCAAAAAGCTAGGCGCCCTGATTTAACTTACTGACATTATTAGTCTGGGGAAAGTGACGTGAGGCTGTATGCCACTGTAGAGCATGAGAGAGAATCCAAACCGACTCACTGCGACTTCAGTAGCTTTTTTTGGCTACTTCATTGAATATGAATTAGGTAGTAGGCTGCTCGTTCTATTATGAAATAAAAAGTGAAATGCTGATAATTTATCTCCACACAATTGATGACTAAAGTAGATAGAGGACATTACATACACTCACCATCAAAACAGAAGTTGCAGTAGGAATGTTACCATGAACAATAAATGATAATAAATTTAGACTGATATGGGTAATATTTATCGAGCTACACTTACAGAAGTAGTGCCTCTCAGTATGACATTGGGACGCCATGTACACCACATGCATATAAGGTTGAGCATACGCATGTCTTATAATGTCAAACCTACCCATCATTTTGCCTTTTTAAGTTTCTGGCAGAACTGCTGTCCATGATCAACATTCAAATGTCTTTTGTTCTATAATCAATTCTGGTGACGAGCAGAAGTAAAAACCCATAGGAAATGCTGGACTACCATGAGGGATAGCACATCATTGTTCTGGAAGATATTCCCTGAACCACAATTTTAGTGATGGCAGTGCAGAGAGCTATTTTGCACTTTGGTCCAATCATTCAGTGACTTGTAACCTGTGGATGGGGTCATCCTTCAAGTGACCATTCCCATTATGAAAGAGAGGTTTCCTGATAGGACAACAGTGATGTAGGAGAATAGCTTTGTACTGATTTGCAGTCCTCATTCTAAGGGAAAAGGGAATTCAAATCACACCAGCAAGAAGCTGCCCACAGCAGCCAATGGACACCCTCAGTCAAGCATTCAGTCCTGTTCTCTCGGTGTACACCACCACATAGTACTTTAACATTCACATCTCCTACTGAATGGTTGGCTCTTCTTTTTCACAAATATGTTTTACCCATAGACCTAAATGTGGATGCCACATTAGTTACAGTTCCTATTGAAAAATGACTCCATGGCCCAATAAAATTTCAATCTTTTCCAATATTGAGGCCAACTGGGCCTATGTAACATTTTCATGTGTGCGGCAAAGTATAAATATATGTACATTGCTTATCCTGAAGGAAGTCTAGTGGTAAATGATACATACGCTGCATTTGCTGTATAATATGCAAGCTCAAAGATGACAACCCACCGTCTCCTGATGTATTGGTACACTCACTAGCCACTTTATTAGAAACATACGAACATATGTGATTTGAATTCACTACCAATGTGTTATGATATCAAGTGATTTTGAAGTGAGCAACTGACCATTCATGTCTGGCCAAGTATGTTTGTTTGTAATTGGGTAACCATATAATGGATCGTCATTATACAGTACGGTATGTACAGTAAGTACAACGCAGGCATTCCAGCTGAAGTAGTAGTAATAATAATATTAAATGTTTGATACCGGTCACTTATAGCAAGGGCATCCTTTCTGATGTCCATTTGAAAGAGCCATTAGGCATGCACTTTGCTGGCAGAAGTATTTTTAAATATGTTTCTGATGAAACTGGTGGACTCACAGTAGAGTGGAACGCTGTCATTTCAGCTAAATCTGTTAGACTGTACTCAAAGCTCCACTTTGAGCTCCACTGTTTTGTCCCCAAGCAGTGCTGATGGACTTTTGATAGCAGTTACTCCTCCAAAGATCAACTTTGAAATCTTAGCCAAGAAGCATTTCCAGAAATTTGTTGAGCAACTTTGCCAAGCAAACTCATTCTTCACACCAAAGCTCTTGTCCAAAATCAGGAGGAGCCGCTCTTATATCCACAGCCCAACGTTCAGAACCAACGGAGCAATGGAAGGAGTGAAAGACAGCTGGCAGAGCCCCATTTCACTTTTTGCCGAGAAGCGCCGCAGTAATGTGGGTTTAATTATTAATAGCCAATAAGAGTTTGACACATAGTGATTGATCTGAAAAACGGATATGCTGCTTGGAAAAGCTGCCCATATTAATCATTCACTTAAAATGCATTAATTATGACAGGCCCAGAGCCAGTGCTGCATTGCGGCTGGTGGAGGCAGAGAGAGGCGGTTAAGGCGCCCGATGAGTCTTTATAAAAACCAGCACTTGTTTTACTGTGCCACATCCATGGCCTTGTGTTATTTCTTTTTTATTTTTTGTACATGAAGCATGAACTGAATAGACGAAAGGCCGCGGAGACATCTGCTGAACACTGTAAACAAACTGCAGCGTTCCTTTCTCTACACGATGAAAGCATCCATTATTTGTTGGTGATATAAGAAGGACTAAAAAGGTTTTAAAGTAATGGAATATCTTATGGCTCCAGAAACAGGTCAAGAGATACTGGAGAAGCGGCTTTTTGGTGGGATGTATGGAAAGCACTTAGAAATTCACTGACAGTATGTAGCACTCCACAATCGGTGACATTCAGAAATGGTAATAATATACTATGTTCTAGAAATTCAGTGCAGTGGCATTAATCAGTCTTAAACCCTAACATTACATATGACATATTTTATATGTCTGAGGTTTTAAGAGATGCTTTGAGGTCATAATAAAAACCCAGAGCAAGAACGGGTCTATCGCTGTACCTGACTGACCCAATGGACACGATTGCAGACATTCAGTGAGAAGTGATGGCCTTCATGAGTCATCTTGTTAGTGCCAGCACCATTGGTGTATGGCTGCAAGTGCAGGACCACATGAATGCAGACCATTAGAGTGACTGCACCTAAAACCACGTCAGCATCACCTGCTAACGTGTTATGCTAGCCTGGCATGGCAGTGGGTCATCTTTAGTGACAAGCCCCACTTTTTTCTTGGTGGAGTACAACAAAACCAAAGGTATAAGCGATTTGTTGCCATGTGTCACATGTCCAGAAGGCCTGATGTCAGCCCATCTCCACTACTACTGCACCATCTGCAGGAAGTGTTTGAGAATATTTAAGATGCATGGGATGGATTATCACAGGACACCATTAGGAACCACTACAACTCCATGCCGAGACATCTGGCATGTTACATTAGCCTACCACCATACTCAGAGATGATACTTCTGCATGTGTAGCTCAATAAATATTGCTCATATTAGTATAACTTGATCATCATTTATTGTTCCTGGTAACCTTCATCTTCCTTACCAACATTGCAATCCAATGCTTCCTTCTGGGTGCAACTGTTCTTTTAATAATGAGTGTAAATTTATGAATCTAAGAGCACAGTTTAGCGTAGTTAATTCATTTAGGTGGATGTTCATTTCGCTGTTCTCATTTCGCTGTGTAGACATATGTAACATTTGGCATATATAAACCCGAAATTGTCTGTATATCTGTGTTAAAGGTTCCTTTGTGTAAGTAGCTGAATTATGATCAAGCAGGTTTTGTAATATATGTACTTTTGTCTTTGCATCTCTCATTCATCTTTTGCAAACCTGCTGTCCATGCAAATGTGACCACGTTATTAAACACACTAGCTTTGTAGGTGTATTGGCAGTGAATTGTTGTATACTAAAGTCCATCTTTTTGCCATGTTTTATACCTTGTTTCAGCAGGGTTGATTATGAAATACATGTAACAATGCAGGTGTTACAATTAGGATACAAAATAAAGGAATCTGTTTAAGTTCCAAAAAAAAACCCAGATCAGATTCTGGTTACAGTCAGCTCCAGAGTTATTGACATCCTTCCTGAAAATGAGTCAAAATCAGCAGATAAAACAGACTGCATGTGCAATAGCAGTTAATTAACCTGTGTTACTAATATGGGTAAAGCCTCCTCAGATGATAACAACAACAAGGTTGGAGAACACTTGATGTATCTTTGACCACTTTTATATGTAGAACCTTTTAGGTTCCTCGATATTATTGGACCTATGCTTGTGGACTGGCATGTTTGTGTGGATTTTTATGTGTGTTTGGGGACATTATCATTCTGAAAAGTCCATGTGAAGTCAAATTTTAGACATCTGGTAGAAATGGACAGATGGACTAAAATCTCCTGCTATTTAGGGGAATTCATCATGCAGTTCATTTATCAATTATTTTTGACGAGCAGCAAAATATCCCTGAAACACTGATGATCCAGTGATCATACGTGACAATAGATATAAGGTTCTTCATACTGTATGTAGTCATTTTGCTGACATTTTGTTGAGGGTGTGAATTAACAGATTTTTTGTGTTTTGATTCTATCTTTAGTCCCTATGACACCTATGACAAAGTTCCAGTGATAAATCTGTTGTTCTTAGGAAAGGCAACTTTTTTTTAAATAAAGAAAAACAAACAAATAACAAAACAAACAGAGTTACTAGCAGTGCTATTTTCAACCTGCATACAAATAAACTATTTGCCTTACATGATCAAATTTCTGGTTTTGAGTGAGAAGTATGTTATAAGTGTCATGTAGATTTGAAGAATACTGCCTTTAATTTCCCAAGTGTTGAACCACTCTTGACCTTCCAGCGAAGCGTGTGAAAGTCTGTGAAACATGCCACTACCATGTCAAAGTCACAGCTGTGTTATAATATCTGGTCAGTGGTCCTGAGGTCAGAAACAGACCAATGATGAATGGGGTACAGCATGGCTGACAAACTGAATATGACAGTCTGTATACAGTGACCGTATACTGCTGACCTAGATGAACTGAGTTGTGTTCCCAGTTGCTGCCTGCAAAATAGGTTTCTATAGTATGATCTTTTAACTTTGTATGGGGGCAGCAAATTGGAAAATTTTCTCCCAATGACATACTCTGGTATAGATGAAGCCTCTTTGGCACATTATCACAGCTTGAAAACACTTCATGTAGCCAGCTAGAATCTTCCTTCACTTGTTATAGGAATTACTACCCACTTTGCCTTGCCTTTCTGGCCAACATACAAACAGCTCTATCTAAGAGTCTTCCTGGTCTTCAAGATCTCGAATTTACCACAGTTTCCTGTTGTGTAAGCATCAGTTAGCTTCATTGCCAGATCCTGAAGATAGTTCTTAATGACAGTTTTTGACCCACCTATCTAGTTGTGGAGAGAGAGGGACAATGTTTGTGTGCTAATCCAGTGTTGACTGACCATAGCAAAAGCTTTGCTAGCTTCAATGCCTACAAAATGCTTGGTTTAACAATTCTTCTTTAGGAAATGCTGTTTTCTAGCTCGGTAATTTGGTCTAACTCAGAGATCTAACACACCTCTTTTGGTGTTCAGTTTCAGAGGTTCAGAAGTTTTATAAAGTAATAGTTGCCGTTGTTAGACTATGAAAGACTACAGAGTGAACTAATTTACTACAGCACCACCCTAGATCTCAAATCTCAGTCTGGATAGTCAAAGATAGATAGATAGATAGATAGATAGATAGATAGATAGATAGATAGATAGATAGATACTGTACTGATCCTAGAGGGAAATTCAAGAATACAAATACCTGTTGTCATTGCTGTCATTAAGGACTGTCTTTAGGATATGGCAATGAACAGGGAAGTGTGTTAAATTCGAGATCTGGAAGACCAGGAAGACTCTTAGATAGAGCTGTTTGTATGTTGGCCAGAAAGACAATGCAAAGTAGGTAGTAATTCCTATAACAAGTGTAGAAAGATTCTAGCTGGCTATATAAAGTCAAACAGCAATATTTTGTCTTTGGTATTTTTGACTATCTAGACTGGTCTGCCTAAGGGTAGTGCTGTAGTAAATTAGTTCACTTTGTAGTCTTTCATAGTCTAGCAACTGCAACTATTACTTTGAAAAACTTCTGAACCTCTGAAACTGAACACCAGAAGAGATTGCTGTTTGAGGGTGAAGCAGCTAAACACTAACAGCATAACATCATACGGGTATTTTGAGGGACACCCCAAAAATGAGATTTTCTAACTGTTAGGGTGCCCAAGCAGTTAAATACTGTCTTTTATACAGTGTCCCTACCAAGTCCTAGTCAATGCTCTATAATCATTATGTTCTGCTGCTTTACAGCTAAAACATTGTCCAGACTTTTGCACACATCACAGATACTTTACTTACAGCATTTTACATTTAGAGGAAGACATACAGCTGTATGGCACATGCTTCAGACAGGCACAAAGTTAGTACATCTAACATCTAACACGTCTCTAGTGTACAGAGAATGGTCTCTATGAGTCTATGATAGCCACAGGCATTGTAGTCTTATAGTCCAGAGAGACACACCCTTGCATTACAGTCCTCTTTCATCCCTTTTCTCATTGCTACATTGGTGATAGTCCTATCACATTGGGGCGATCAGCATTCAGGTAAGGAAAAGGCCTGTTCTAGAGGGTAAGGATAGTCTGACAGTCATATTACAACCATTCAGTTTTTCCTATTTAAAAAAAAGTGCTGTCAATTTGAAGTAGTAGGGCTTAAAGTCAAGCTAAAAACAGCAAACCAATATATTTCCAAGTATGACCTGTAGTGATACAGCTAATAGTAGTAAGCCACATTCCTAAGAGCTAAATCTGTCTGTCATTTTCTCTTACAAGCGTTATTCTAGTGCTTTAATAATGACACTTTGATATTTGCCCCTGTCTAGACTGTGCTGTCATGCAGTACTGTGAAGCAAGCTTTGAATCTAGGCCTTCAGGCTTTGTTATAGCAAAATAGGTATTTTAGCTGCTAACGACAATTCATGTCTCCTAGACGATGGGTGAACTTTACACTTTCCTGTATCACATGGCCTTATAACATCCTGGTGTTTTTACATTCCTGGAGATAAACAAACATGCATTGAGCATTCACCTGGAGTGTCAGATACCTACCCCTTCCTCTAATGCTGCTTTGCAAAAACTGCCTTTCACACCAAATGCCATGTTATTTCCTCCTTTGATCAGAACTATGAACAGCTTGCACAGTTAGTTAACCACAGCTGAATACATTTTCCCATCTGCATATTAAGGCGCACGAGACCATCCAATTACAATGTACATTCGAGCATTTCAATAGCTCACATGTACGACTTCATTCCTTAGGGAGTATGTTGTCAGGATCCAGGTTTAGGTGGTCCCAGGCATGAAGCATGTTTCTTCTGCACAACAAATTAAATCTGACATCCAGGCAAGTCCTCCTTAACACTCGCCACTTCTTTATTGTTTTGCTTCATTGAAGCAGTGACCTGGTGCACGGCTTTGATTGCAAAGTGAATGCATACTTTAGAAAAGAAACAATCTTTCATGTCAATCTTCATAAATATCTCTTCTCTGCCCCGTTTTGTTGAACTGTTTGCGCTGAGAAAGTCATGAAACGAGTACTATATCTTTCAATCCACTTATAGCCTTTCCAATTACATTATGCCACTCCTCTTGTGTTTTTTACATCAGCCTAATGGATCCGGGAAGCTGCCTTGTAAAGATTTACAGAGGGTTTACAGTTTTGATGTGCAGGTTTACTGGATGATTAAGCTAATGCAATTTTAATTGTTCCAGTGGTTGCCAATGAAGCAAGCATATCTGTCCATGGATTACACAATGGCTTCTGTCAGCGGAGACGTCTGAATGATTGGCACCTCATTGTATTATATGTTGCCCGTGCTGCTCAGGTAGTCTCAAAGCTGAAATTATTTACCTGCAGAGTCCTGTCTGTCTGTGTGGCTTAATGGTACAGCGTTTGACAGGTTTGCAGACACGTAAGTGATTGTGCAGGGAGTGACTTCCCCTTCGCAGAATGAAAGCAGAGCTGCTTGGAGGATACATTTACTGTGGTGCGCTGAACATGATGAATAGCCGCTGTAAGAGGAGAAGTCCTGTGCTTGAGAGCCACATCCAGCTTTAGCTTATCACATAGGCACTGCATTTTTCAAGCCAAAGTGTCCCTGTGTATCATCGGTAACTCGGTAATGCTGAGCGGCTAATAGCTTCCATGCCTGGGTAGAAGAGCTGGTTCAAATATACAGCACATTGAGGATATACCTACTTAGCAGGGAGTTGAGTAGTATCTATGAAGGTATGTGGACCCATAGTATGTAGAAGGGTGGAGATTTTATATCATTCTAATCCCTGAACCCTAGAAGTCGATGATATAGCACTTTAGAATGTCCAAAATATACATAAAACAAGACATGAGATACACAATATGGCCAAACATAAGAGCATACACCTGAGCATCATGCAAATATAACCTTATCAAGACATTCCATTCCAAAACTATAAGCATCATTATGAAGTGGACCCATCTTTGCAGCTTTTTAAAGATTTTCAAAGTCTCTCTGTGGGGTTTGGCCCGTTCACTCACAAGAGCATTTGCAATGTCAGACCCTGATGTTGGAAGAAAAGGTCTGGATGGCAAGTGACATTCCAATTCCTCCCAAAGGTACTGAATGGAGTCGTGGTCAGGGCTTTGGGCAGGCCGCTGGAGAGCCTTTTGTGCACAGGGGCATAGTGATGGTTGATAACAAAAGGGCCTTCTCCAAACTGTTGCCACATTTTTGGAAGCATATGATAATCAAAAAATGTATTTGTCATAACATTACGCTTTACTGGAACTAAGGTCCAAGGCCAAACCTTGAAAATGGCAGCAACTATTACACTTCCTCCGCTAAACATTAATGTTGCCACTTCTGGTAAGAGGCATTTTCCAGCATCCACCAAACACAAACACATCTAGCACAGGTAGATATGAAGGATTCATCACTCCATGGAACTCCATATTAAAGTACAGTGGCAGTGTGCTTTAGAACATTCCGGCTAATGCTTGGCATTGTAATGATTATGGTTTAAAAGTCAACCTTTGTTAGGTCCAAGACTCATTAAAGACCATGACAGGTCAAGATCAATTTAAGACAGTCCAAATGAGAACTAGACCCAAGACGAGATCCAAGAGCCAAATAAACTCTTTTCTTTTCAAGGACAAGCTTTTTTTGGATTTTATTCGTTTATTGTTTATTTTTCATAATTTTAAACTGATTTACGGAGTCATTGAATATTAAATTAGTTACATTACCTAGTTATTACATTAGTTACATAGTTAGTCCACTTGCACTGAAGTTCTATTATTCTAGGGATTTTTTCAGAACATAGACAATATAAAAAAGTCTGGGCTCAAGGCAAACACCATATTGAGAATTACTGCACTGTTGTGAACCCTAAATGAAATAGAACTGGAACTGGAACAAGATAAAATAGAATGGTAAAATTGTATCTTTTCTTTGAGCCAGGCCAAAGGGACCTATATATATATATATATATATATATATATATATATATATATATATATATATATATATCTGTGTGTGTGTGTGTGTGTGTGTGTGTGTGTGTGTGTGTGTGTGTGTGTGTGTGTGTATATATATACTCACCCTAGAAGGTCAGAGAACATGAAGCCTGCTGCACCTAATAATTTGTTAAGTGGGAAAGCCATTATTAACAACATGAAGTATCAAACCGTTGTTACTCTGCCTCTGTGAAAAGCTTCCTTTGAGGAATAGTTATAGTCCCATATCGACATGTCCAGCTATCGCAGTCATGGCCATCATCACATAGCTTTCAAGGTGTTAGCTAAAGGCCACTACTCATGGGGTCTGCACAGAGCTTTAATAGAAAAGGCCAAGAAAATCCGTTCAATTCAAAAAGCCCATAGCCTTTTTCCTTTACCACCAGAGACAGTCAAAGACGGGGCTGTGTAAAAGGGCCCACGAGATTTGGGAACAATAGAGCAAAGTGCACAACCATATAAAAATGCACATGTACCCCGAGGACAACTAGACCTACTATGGTTACTCTCAAGTGAAGGTCATTGTAACACCTAATTCAACCTCTTAATGCAGAGTGCCAGTCTCAGAGCTGCATTCCCAATGTCTTGAATCATAAGTGCGGCTGCTTAGGTACCTTACTTGCATATTTCAGTGTCATATTCTGTCGGAAAAATTGAAGAACATTAATGGATCTAGAAAGAGAAATAAGTTCTGGGTCTCAGGGGGGTTTGGTAGAGCTTTGTTTAGCTGGCTTCCTCACTAAATGGGTGTTGTAATGGGGGCCTGTGGCTGGTCCACTTTTACTCACTCAACCACGAAATCATTTTGCTGAACATTTGATTCTAGGGAAGTGGCTAATTGGAGAGGACTGAGGTTAGATTATCCGATGAACAATCATCAAGACCTAATGGCTGGGCAGGCAGCTATGCTAAGCGAAACAACTTTGGGTGAAAACTATTTTTTTTGTTTGCCTACAAAAAAGAAAACTGTTGACAAACTGTTTTTGTCAAATGACTGCACTGAGAAATGCCACCACCAGGCAGGTCATCAATCCTTTGGCACTTCATTACATGGCTGTCTGACAAAGCTGTGGCCGGTGTCATTCTGCCTTTAATCCTCCACGATGTGTCAATTACGGCCATCCTTGCACCAAGTAATCGGTTTAACCTGTGGCCAACTTGTCAACACATTGGATTTTTTCGTCCATTGGATCAAGATACGGGAGAGGTTAGGTCCAACATAGTGATTTTCTGACCATCTTCCATTGATATATCGAAGTACAGTTCATCATCATACTTCCATATCTCATCAAATATAATTAATACCATCTCCAAGAGAACATGTGGTCATTGGGCCTTCTTAAGGCCATTGAGACGTTCAAACCCACAGGAAATAGACAGGGTGGATAACCTAGCATAGAGCTCATAAAGGAAGATCATTTCATGGTTCATATTAAAAGACTGTGCATGCATGTTCAAGACCACCCAGAGAATGCTTCTGTCAAATATTTAATTTCATTACAGAAGGTGTAATGGGCTGTTGGCTGGCTTTACTGAGCATCTGGCCTGTGTTTCACATTGGCGTTCAAAGGGTGGTGGGATGATTGATGAAAGCTGCTCAGCACTGGCATAACTGTGGCCTGTAAGGCAGCATCATTGTACCTCCTCATTATTATAATTCTATGTCCTTTACATTTGTTATTAAATTAGGCATTCTTTTCTCAGACTTTTCTATTTGAAATACAGTTTCCTCTGCTCTAAGAAAAAAAAAAAAATTAATTCAGTATACAACAAGTTGTGTGATTTGCCGCTTTGAGAAATTGAGGAAAAGCTCATTTTCTGCATCATGATTTTATATATAATTTAATAATTAAGATGTAAACTAAGTCCTTTAGAGCAGTTTGATGTGAAAAACTTTTGTTAAGAATTGCTCAAACGGAACCAAGGAAGGAACCAGATGAGTGAAGAGTCTAACACAGATAAAACTGACCTTGCCACCATGTTTGTTAAGACAACATGTCGGATACCTCAGCATGGAGTTGTAGAGGTTCCTAATGGTGTCCTGTGATAATCCATCCCATGCAGCTTCAATATCCTCACACAGTTCCTGTAGATTTTGCGGTAGGGGTGGAGGTGGAGTGACCTCTTGCCATTCTGGGTCACTTCATGACAGTCTGGCTTGACACCATTGCAGTCAACGTTGACATAGTATTCAGGGAAGACATCATAACTGTCTGTGTTCATGTAGTCTGCCATCTGCCAATGGTGCTGGCACTAACAGGATGACTGATGGAGAACACTACTGCTTGCTGAATGTCCACAATCATGGCTGTTAGGTCAGTTAGGTGCAGTTATATCGACCATCCATGCTTACATTACATGCACGGCTGAATCTGAAACTTTTACATGTCTCACAATATCAAACCTACCCACCAAGTTACATCCCTGTTGGTTGATTCCTTCTGTGTGCAAGCATTTGTGCAACTATTCATTAGTGAAGAGTGAGTAGGAATTGGCGCTACTTACCAACAACATTACCCATAAACACTCACTTAAAAAACTCAAATAGGTTCACAGGCTAGTGTGCATAATGAGTAAATGTTGAAACGCATAGTCATCATCATACCCATTAAGTTTCTTCACCGTGAAGGTCATGTTACCAAACCTCTCTGGATGGAGTTTAACTCTCAACAACTAAATTATGCAGAATTCATGGGGAAAGAAAATAATTAAATTTATCTTGTTTACACTGAGAGACTGAGAGACCAGCCAAACAAGCTATAGTGGAAGTTTATATATTATTCATGTATCTCTGTTCATCTGTATATCTTATTTGAGACTATGATATATATTTAGCACTCTTACATAATTATGTATCACTGACCGCATTTAAGTGTCCTCTATGGTAGTGCATGAACATTGAATATATCGTCGCTGTCCAAAGAAAAACAGGTATCTCCAAAATGGCAACTTTACAGGAGAGGCCAAAAACCTCATTTAATTTGAATGTAGGGTCAATGGAATCAGATGTCTTACCAAGCAGTTTTGGCCCATTTCTGTTGGTCCATTCTTCATGACATTCCCACACAGTGTAAACAGCAGCTCATGTGACCCAATGAGGCATAAAAGTAAAAATTAACAAAAATGGAGATACATGTTTTTCTTTGGACAGCGACGATATATGATCTAACATTTCTGTGTACTAATAATCCAAACTGTACTATTTATGATCATTTGGGTTAAACCTACTTGTTGTTTTTTGCCCAGACCTGTCTGTTCCTGTGTCTGTAATACAGTACAGGAGTTTCCCTAAGAAAGTACAATACAGTATTACTCCTAGTGGGGAGGTGATGGGAACAGGTTAGGTTGGCCTGACTGTGGCAGGACCGGGTTCGATGAGTGAGAACACTCAAACAGATGTATCCTCTTTACCATGTAAAGAGTTTTATTGTATTGAGGTGTTTCAGAAGCTCTCTGAACTTCTTCTTGGAAAGCTTTGAGAATAAACTGAATGAATAATCTCTCTTCCTTTTTTATCCCTGTTTTGGGAATTTCCACATGAATGCAATTACACCACAATGCCTATTTCAATAAGTGTCTCATACAACTAGTGTGTAAGGTGTTGTTTACCTGTTTGCCCCTGTTAAGATAAAAAGACAATGCTGAACTCCTCTAGAGTCGAGCTGTACCTCGAGCCCTTCGCGCTTCAAGTACAGCTCGACTCGAACCGCCATTCCTGAGGACTCATGGAAGACAAGCGTCCAGACTCTTCTCTGTCCTGGCTCCCAGATGGTGGAATGAACTCCCACTGAGCATCAGAACAGCGGAGTCTCTCGCAGTCTTCAAACGCAGACTGAAGACCCATCTCTTCGTAATGCACTTAAGTGAGTGAGCTCTAGTAGACGTGTATCGTGTGGCACTTTAATAACCTTTTGCATTGCATTTATAATGACCTTTTCTCCTCTATAGGAATGAGCACTGGGCTGGGGTTGCCAGGTAATGCTTTCCTTGCTCAATGTCCGTGTATTAATGTCTAGGTACCAGCACTTGCCCCCTGTTCGGGCAGTGTCTGAGCTCATGGTGAGTGTTAGGCATTAAACTTCCTGTACTAGCTGGAATATTATCCAACTGAACACTAAGCACGGTTGTAAGTCGCTCTGGATAAGAGCGTCTGCTAAATGCCTTAAATGTAAATGTAACCTGCTAATGGGCTTTAACCAGCAAACAGTGGTGTATATTACATTTCATAGCAGCAGTCTAGACTAAATGCTCACATGCTCATAACAAGAACATGCGCATGTGTAACAGAAGTATCTATTACTTTAGATGCTACCGTTTGGATGTTGACTGCTCCATTCAAGGATATTACCTCTGAATTATCTTTATGTTCAACAACCTAAAGTGCAGACAGAACAAGGTACAATTATCTCAGAAAGCAGGTTAACATCAATAAAACCAGAGCCTGATAAAACAATCGATAACAGAAATTCAATCTTACTCCTGTATGTGATATTACATTGCCGTTTTACTGTGTCCAGTCCAGCGAAGACAGCTGCAGCTGTACAATGGCTGGGTTAGTAGGGACATTAGGATACAGACTATTAGGTTCTGCTGCTCCATGCTGCATTACACTGAGCAACAAAGCCACTACAAAACCATCTTTTCTGGAAAAGAGAGACATGCCAAAACCACACAGACCTCACATTGCATTTGGATGATGTGTAATATGATGAAATGGTAAGATCAAGATTCATATCCTTTAATGTTTCTCACCAACAGCAGTTCTTCTCTTCAGTTCAAACCTCTTCACTTCTTCCTGCAGTGGAATAAAATTCTGGTTCTCTCCTTATTCACATGTAGGCATTAACAACTCAATAGCCATCACATTCTGAGTTACTACAGTGACACTACAGAGCATCTTACATGAACACTTTATAACATGCTCATAAAATGCACATCCTTTGTATGATATTAATGTTGAGTGCTATATCAGGTTTTTGAAAGTTGTTTTTCAAAATAAAAAGCCATCATTTGTTATTTAAAAAATGTTCAGAGAAATGGCAATTCTGGACAGGCAATATGAAAAGCACCTAATAATAATTTTATTAAACAGTTCAGTCAACAGCTAACAGTTGTTAAATGAACCTTCTGGCACAATAAAACACTAAACAAAGTGTAGAAGGGAGAACTTGAATGAGAAATGAGAATAGCAAAGTTCAAAGTCATGTTGAATGTCAAAAAAAGTGTTAAAGCACTTTCTGTCCAAAGGGGGTCTATTTTTATGCTGTCTAGAAATTAGGCATTTCACTGAAAATAATCAATTGAGACTTTTATTTTGAAAGCAAATGAGATAGTACTCCACAATAATGCCATGTAAAGCATGTACGCTTTATGAATGTTGATTTAAAAGTTCTGAAATATGTATTTCCATATGAAGTGTTTATGTAAGTTGTTATGAGTATGTATGTATGGTAACACTTTAATGTGTCTACATAACAGATTCATAACATCTTACATAAACACTTAATAATGTATTCATGAATTACAAAGTTTACATGTTTTACATGATAGTAATATGAAGTACTGTGTCATGTTGTGTTTTCAAAATAAAAGTCTTCATTTATTATTTTAATAACTATATGGAAAAACTATATACCCTTTGGACAGAAGGGGCTCTGACACTTTTACACTTTTTGTGTCGACGTTTAACTTATTTTTAATAATTATATTTTTTAAGCATTTGTATTTTGCATTTTGCTAGTCTTCTTCTTATTACTTTAGGTTTTCTTTAAAAAATACAAATGTGGATTTACAAATGTGAGCGTGAATTGGAGGGAAACCTTAGAAATTAGTACTGGTACATAAGAAAAAGCCCCGGTATGCCAACGAGTAAAACACAGTAGTTCCTCTTTGATTACTGCTCGTAACTCTGTTTTCGGGATAACTAGGACACTGTTGGAATTATTCTTATTGTTTTGAAAATCATTCACATTTCCATCAAAATATGTTCCATCAGTGTTATTAATAAAAAAAAAATGCATAATTTAAAAGAGGGACCACCACAAAACAACCGGAAACTGTAATTTATGGCTACTCTAAAAAACAGTTTAAGCCTTCAAATACATTCATCGGCAGAAGAATAGTTGCACCCAGAATGAATCATCCAGCAGGAATGAAACTTGGTGGGTAGTAACATTGAGAGACATGCAAATGATTCAAGTTTCACTCTCAGCTGTGCATGTGACATAAGCAAGGCCTTATCACTGTACCTGACTGACCCAACAGCCACGAAAAATGTGATGCCATCCTGGTGTCACTGCACCTCCATGAGAAATCCTCCTACTGAAAAACCTGCAGGAACATGCAGTGCATGGCAATCTGACGTTTTCTTTCTTGGTGCCACTGTTCCTCTGATGGTGAGTGTAGAACTATTATTCCGAGCACAGTCACTAAGAAGCTGTGGAAGGATTTACAAATGAATCTGTGGATCTGCCTGATGCAGCTAGAAATAATGATTTGTATATTTGAGTCATAGTTCCTAACTTGACAACAGGGCTACCATCACATATCCCTTGCTGCTTATATAAACTCAGTGTGATGACTTGCCATTTATTTATTTATTTATTTATTCTCTTTTTGGTGGGATATGGTGTTCACTCTTTGTAGGTAGGATAGATTTGCAAGTAATTAATGGCATTATAAACCTGTTATAAGTTCTATAAGGTACTAACCAAACAGCCTGTTTTGGTCATGTGCTCCTCCTGTCTCCGCCCTCTAGGTCCCGTGTTTGTAGCCCCGCCCCTTCCCAGGTGTTGCTTGTTTGTCTTGTTCATTTATACTCCCTGTTGTCCCCTGTGTTTTGCTTGGCGTTTTGTGTTCTTGTAGTATGTTTGATTTTTATGTTGGATGTTCACGTTTTGGTTTCTTGTTTGATTATAGTTTGGTTCCATGTTAGTTTGGTTTCTTGTTGTATGTTTTGATCCTTGAGTGTTGGTTTGTCATTCAGTTTCCTGTTTATTTGGTTTGCTTCTGTCTTTGGTTTTGTTTTGTTGTTTCTTGTTTGATTAAACCTCTTGCATTTACGTCCGGCTTCCTCGTCAACCCCCCTTCCGTGACAACAATGGATGGAAGTTGTACCCTTTTGAGTGTAGTTTGACGCTAGTCTAGGTTTACCACAGAGACCTGATGTTGTAACCCCGTGAAATTATTGCAGACAGCAGTTACTGATCCCAAAATGCAACCCTCAGCTGTAACTTTTCCAATTTCCATCCTTGGGAATGGATTTTTGCCATGACAACATGGTTCTAAATTATGGCGCAATGCGCAATCCAAAGATGTTTCCAGATTTGTAGGATGTTGCCGTTGTTGTCGGATTTATCAAGGCCAGTAACTTTTTGTTTTCTTTGTCTGTTCACTGTCCTTCACCTTGGTGATAGATAATGTAATACAAGTGTGACATTATCATATGGTGACATCATCTTTTATAGGCACCAAGTAATGGATGACAGGTCATAAACTGGGGTGATTATAAAAGTACAGTTTAAAGGAAAAGATTTCCAGAAGATTGTGTTCAGAATCCAGCCCCAAAAAAACATTTGCACAAACAGCTGCAGCCAGAGGGAATCACCTAACAGGAGTGAAACTTGGTGAGTAGACTGAACATCATAAGACACCTGAATGATTCAAGTTTCATGCTCGGCCTTGCATGTGACGTGAGCAAGGACTACATGAACACAGACCACTGCACTTAGCACCACATCAACGTTGCCAAAGACTGCAATCTGGTCCATTAGGAACCTCTACAACTCCATGCCAGGACATCTGGCATGTTGTTTTAGCAAACATGGTGGCCCAACAGCATAGTGAGAGACACTACATATGTATGTGGTAAACAATAAATTAAAAATGTATTGGTCCTGGTAACCTTTATCTTTCTTCTCAAAGAACTTCAACCTGATACTTCCTTCTGAGTGAAACTATTCATTAACCATTATTATTATTGTCATTATTGTCATTATCATTATTATTTTTTGTTAAAAACAACACTTGAGTGAAAATGACAGGTATATTATTTAATTAATAATGTAATTTTAATATAGTTTTCAGTTATACTCCCACTCCACTGCAATATATATTAATAGGTGTTAAGCTTTAGAGACAATAAACAACAAAGTGACTGAAAACTGGAATATGAATGAACCCATTTATGTCTAAAGACTTAAATAAGTCCATTTCCTTTTGAAAAAATCAGCTTACATTTAGCAAAACTCAAAGTGTGTAGTGGCGTATACATCAGTAATAAGTGTAATAAATAAATGTAATAAATAGCTGTCGTTTTATTCTAAAGCAACAAAGTAAAAAGAAAATAGAAGAAGAAGATATATACAGTGCCCGTTTGGCTAGGACCCGACAGCCAGTCAGCTAATGGCTGGTTGCTCCGGGGGGAAATTGTGAAAGGCAGCCATCTTGGCAGGTTCTGGGTGGCAGATTTGGCACCTGATAAAAGTGCCATTTCTTTTAGTTCATTTGAAAATCAACAGTCTGGATAAAAAAATGTTTTTCTCTCCTCTAAACTTGATATATCTGAGCACGGCAGGGCAGCAGTGTTAGTTTGCAGCTGGTACCAATAGAAAATAAATATTTTACTGGGCTTTGTTCTTCTGGATTGTGAGCTGAGACACTTAGATTTATTTTTATTCTGAATTCTTTATGAGAAATTAAAAAAATCCTAAAATTACTGCATGGTTCATGAAACAACTGCTGTTTATATATGCACTGTTATAGGTGAATTGGACTGAAATGGCTTTTGTTTTTACTCATGTAATTACACAAGTGTACGTTCACAGTTCATATCTTGCATCTTCACCACAAAGCTTGTCTGATTGTAACAAATGCTTTGTAATTTGCCACATTCGACAGTATAGCACTTACACTGGATGTGGACAGGACATTACAACTTTACTAACATTTAGCTAGCTGTTGTAACACTTCTAGCTGCTGTCACAGACTAATCAAATTTCTAGCTTTAAAACTTCCTGTAATCTGACAGCATTTACTCTCAACAGGATTTAATGTGTAGTGGTGAATACATCAGCATGTGTTATTAATGTGTAACTACACATTAATTACTGTATATGAATCCATATACTCCAGCTAAATAAACGTCTTATACAGGGGTTGGATAATGAAACTGAAACTCCTGGTTTTAGACCACAATCATTTATTAGTATGGTGTAGGGCTTCCTTTTGCGGCCAATACAGCGTCAGTTCGTCTTGGGAATGACATATTTAAGTCCTGCACAGTGGTCAGAGGGATTTTAAGCCATTCTTCTTGCAGGATAGTGGCCAGGTCACTACATGATGCTGGTGGAGGTTCGTCCTTCTTGGTGGTATGCTGACATTACCCTGGATACCGTGGCTCTTGATACATCACAAAGACTTGCTGTCTTGGTCACAGATGCGCCAGCAAGACGTGCACCAACAATTTGTCCTCTTTTGAACTCTGGTATGTCACCCATAATGTTGTGTGCATTGCAATATTTTGAGCAGAACTGTGCTCTTACCTGCTAACTGAACCTTCACACTCTGCTCTTACTGGTGCAATGTGCAATTAATGAAGATTGGCCACCAGGCTGGTCCAATTTAGCCATGAGACCTCCCACACTAAAATGACAGGTGTTTCAGTTTCATTGTCCAACCCCTGTACATGTGATGCATAAGACTACTTGCCAGAAATTATACAAGCTTAAGGAGAGTAAGTAATGGATCAGGAAAAAGGGATTAATACAAAGTGCTGCCACGTTCACTTGTGTTCTCCACAGCCTAAATCAAACTGGTCCGTCGAGTCAATGGATGCACCTACATCTTGGCTCATTCTAGTAAATCTAGCAGCCATTCTCACAGCTTTAGGTAAATTAGCATTTAATGTTTCCTATAACGAACACACATCTTATGAAAATGTGGTTTTCTAGGTTTAAAAGTAAAATTTGAGGTTAAAATGAAGGTCAGTTGATATGATGGATGGTTTTGAGTGATGGCCACATCTCTGTAACTTATTTGGAGATTTCCTAACCCGTGCAAACTGGTCATACTAATGGATCCTGTCTATAGACTTGAATTGCTTCCATGCAAATTTGGGCACTAATGGCTTTGCTGATGAACTCCATTCAGGGCAAGATTAAAATTGTGTATTGTAAGCAATGAGTGCATGAGTGAGCCTTGCAATATATATATATTTTATTTCCTTTTAAATCATATGAATTGAAATTCATTCAGTTGAACACCAGCATTTTGCTATTCAAAAGATTTTTTTTTTTTTTGGTCAAAAACAAGTGTTTAAATCAAAGTTTTATTTATTTGATGTGATAAAACAGACTGGACGGTCTGAACCAAGTGACCTGGCAGCACAGCCCCAGGCAAGAGCGTAGGAACATGTTTACGCTGCCTAAGAGAGTATAAAACAGATCTATTGGCTTCAGCATAGAAACAGGATCTCTGTGGGGAGATTTACAGACAGATGCTCTTGGTATTAAACCTAGCTGAGGTTTAAATGCCTTTTTCGTGGCAAATGGCCCACTGTTATTGATTTCTTAATCATGGCCTTGTTTGTATTAAGCACAGTGGATTTTTACTGGTCATTCTTATGTTGCTGCAAGCCTTGCTGTTTGTCCCATTGCCGCACTTCATATCCAGCTTGAAAAGATGCAAGACATTTTGCTCAAACCTTTTTCCCAGAGCTCATGTATTAAAGAGATGAAACCAGAACATCCCAGGTTGTTCATGAAAACAGAATACTCTATACGGCTTTCATCACTCAAAGCCCATTTCGGTATCTCATGAACAGACTTCCCAAGAGAATTTGATACAAGCATGTATTTTGTTCAGTAAGTGGAACGTGCTCTGAAGTCATGTCATTCTGTAAACTCTGTCGTGATTTATACACCTGTCGTGGTGCAGTGGCTCCTGGATCACGTTACTTATGGTAGCATGTTCCTACATGGGTTTTTGATATATTGGTCCCTTGTCAGGGAGTCTTGTGTGTGGCGCTGTATTGATTGGGTAAGTGCATTGCATTGATTACCGCTACTTGGATTTGCCCTAAAGAGATGCCTCTGACCTCCTTCTGTCTTTAAACCCCATGTTATATTAAGCTGCATAAAGGAGACTGTATGTGACTTTGTAATATCTTTGGAGTGATGGTGAAGTAGAGTACAGAGGTACAAAGTTTAGCTGTAATGACTTCGGCATGATCACATAAACCCTGCAAAAACTGTCAATGTATATGTTCTGTTATACTATCGTGTATGAAAGCACTGCTGAATGTTGTTCATTTTAATCAAAAGCTTTTTTATTACAAGTTTGTGTGTACAATGTCTGTTTCATTAAAAAGCAGACACAAACTTTGAAATTTTTTTAACTGAGACTGGACTGAGCAGCTTGTTGAAACTGTCGTTGACACTGTATTGTCACCATATGACTGGGTTGCCGGGCAGAGTGTGCAAGTTCAAATCTCCATGTTACTTTAATTGGTTGTCACCTGTTAAAGCCACCTAGCTGCAGTGCTATATTTTAGCGAATGCTGCAGATTAGTGCACCAATCTTGGAGAGTTATCCTCCCGTAAACCCTAGCTACAGTCATAATTTATCGCACTTTGTCCAGCTAATTAACCTCCTACCTACAATTTGGAACTGAACTGTGCAGCGCAAAAATAACCACCACTGGTTTAGACACTGGCCATATTCCTATTAGCATAGATCAATAAAATTTACCTCCATGGATATTGCATAACGAATCCTGGGTAAGCTTAACTTTACTTCCATAATTGTTTCAAGAATTTTGCTTCATTAAAAAAAAATAGAATAAGTTTATTTTAATCTTTGTTGGTATTTACTTAGATAAAACACTGTATTACACTAGTACCATATAGATTACCTCCAATGGATTTGGATCAGGGTCAGGTTGAAGAATTAGGATGAAGGATAAGTTTATGTTTTGATTAAAGTTGTTAAAGATGGTTGAAAAAGTCATATTTCCAAAAATGATGTTACTAATATTTTTAATATTTAATTTAACCTGTATTAAGGGCAAGTTTCTACAAAGCATCTAAAGTGTGATCTATCCCAATAACAAGTTATCTATGTAATTTTTCCTTAAGTCATGAATCTTTAGAAACACTGAGCTTAATATTTGTAATCAAGTTGCCAGCTTTTGCAACATTACCAACCCAGGTAAAAATGAAGTATATTTTAACATACAAAAAAATTACTTTAATTAAAGCATGTACATTTTAAGCACATTTTTATTTTGTGTGCTAAATACAGTCCAGTCTGTAGATATATAAAACAGAGTACTTAATATAAGTTTACTAAGTATATAGGTATATAAGCATAATCTAAGCATAAAATTTTAAAGACCTACAAATTTACTTTAATATATACATACATGTATATCTAAGTGAATCTTAGTGGTGTCTCAAATAAGTACATTTAGATGCAATTAGTTCTATTTATATATATTTTTAATATCACTAATTATATATTTTTTGATACTAAATACACAGTATATCAAATATAGCACAGTTTCAGTACATAAATCATGAGTGCAAGTATGTATACTGAGCACACTTAAATTAGATATATCTCAGTGTACTTTCTTTTCTCCTGGGAGCACATTTGTAGCACAAACTACCAGAACTGCACTTGATTGCTAACACTAGCTAATATCTTCATGTATTAAGAATGGAACACACCAGAAACCCCATAATGCTGAAACAGGAATCCACTGAGAGTTCATGTTGGGATGGTTCCTGTTGAGAAGACTTGGGATGGAGAAAATGTGGAGAAGAGGGTAAAAGGTGGAACTTTGTTGTGTTATATTATAGAGTTACTTACCATGATATTATTGCTGAAGCTAATTTAATTAAAAACAGGCACTTATAATAAAGTAGCATCAGGCTAGAGAGTCTAAAGTTAATTACAAAGACCTCAGCCTCTTTGAGGTAAATGGACCTTATTAGAGCATATGACTTTCATGATAATCAAGTTCAAGCAAATAAACAATTAAATGAATGGATGAATGAATGAATAAGTAAACAAAAAGAGCTGACCCCACCTCACCACAATTTTATCAGAGCTAATTACCCCCAAGTAATTACATTTATTGCTAATCACAAGCTAATCCCTCTTTTTATTAACTGATGACCTTCATTAAGAGCAAATGACCTTAGAGTGCTTTTGGAAATAAGTCAATAATGTGCTAAATAAGAATGGCCTGTATGTGTACTGTTATACTGTAAATAAAGGTTCTTGGCTTTTTTATTATCTGAAGGTATATATATATATATATATATATATATGTATATTTTATTTATTTATTTACATTCGTTATTCCTTAATTCATTATCCTCTCCACAGAGTAGACTGCATTCCCCTGAAGTCTAAACCCAACCAGGGTTTAAGAATCTGATAAGCAAGTTCATCCGCTGTTGACATGACCCTGACATGGTCATGTTGCTATTAAAACAACCTCCTGTCACCCGAACTTAACCGATAAGCCATCACAAAGACAGCACTTACAGTGACACAACTTGCTGAGTTAATGCCGGTGGCCAAAGATGTCACTGACCTGGACTTTTAAGGTCACTTTTTGTAGTGGCACAAGACATTTTCCGAGTTGTCCCAACCTCCCTATTCAACATCCTTGGGGTTTTTCATGATCCGTGGCAGCCGTTTTAATGCTACAGTATTTCACATTCCAAAAATTAGGTCAGGCAAAAGTTGACATTTGCGTCAGGGCAGCCAAGGACGCTCAGCCTTATTACCCTGGCCAGTTCCTTTATAGAAGCAGACATTGGAGTTATCAATTTTTCCTTTCCCAGTCCGATGAGAGCACCTTGAACACATTCTCTGTTCACGCTTCATTTTGCCTTTTATCTATTGTTGTTGTCCTTTTATCATCGGGGGCCTGCGACACTATCGAAGCCGTACAGCTCAGCAGATTCAACAATGAAGCCGAGAAGCAAGGCACATTTGTCACTTGACCCGCCGTGTTGCTGGATAATAGAGCCATTGAGGCTGTGCACCTGCAATATCGCCACATTTCAGGGAGCCAAACAATGACGCAGCAATTGAGTAATGACAGGGATAATGGTCGGAGCTTGTAGCAAATTTTAAGCTACACTCTCCATCACAAGTTTATTCTTGTCCTGCTGAATTTGAAGTCCGTGTCCCAGTAAAGTGCAGATTTACCCAAACAAATGCTTGTTAAAGTGTTACACGTGGAGATGGGTCAAGCTGAGTTAAGAGAGATCAGGGCAGTGGCGTGTCAAAGATTTTAGACATGGAGAAGACTAATGATTGGCACTACCTAAATAAGTATAGCACATAGTAGCTTATAACTGTATTGACTTTATATTGGCCTTATAGTTCCTACTGCACCTAAATGCAGTATTGAAAAAAAAGTGCACTGACTGTATCAAAATCCATAATGCTTTTTCAAACAATAATTGGTTGAATAACAGATTCTGCTGTTCTAGGCTGTTTTGAACTATAGTGTGCAAGAAAAAAAACAGATTAGCATATCAAGCACTCCCTCATGACTTGGTACGGCTATGGCACGGCTGCTCTCCTTTAATACCGCCATCTCTCCCTGCACGTCAACTTTTTCTGCCTTCAGATAACTCAAAAGAAATAGCATTAGGATCAGGGGAACAGAGAAAAAGGCTAAACTATTGGTTATGTCCACTGTGGTGAGTTGCCATGTGAAGCCTAAAATAAAAAAAAAACTAAAACTCTAAGGCTTCATGTGTGATTTAATTTTTCAGATCATGCCAAACATTTATATGCAACATCACATCCATGGACTCGGAATGAAAGTCCAGCCTGGTGTTTAGGTCCACATTATACTGATGAAGATATGAAGATAATAGTAGGTAATGCACTTACTGTACATTCTCAGAAGACACATCCAAGATTTATTGTCTTAGAATACTCAGTCAAACTCAACATCCCAGATGCAACATGCCAGGCAGTTCCTAATTCTTTCCTGTGATAATCCATCCCATGCAGTTTGAATATTCTCACACAGTTCCTGCATATTTTGCAGTAGGGGTGGAGGTGGACAACAAACCATTCATCTTAGCTTTGACCACAGTTGCCTCCATACACAGGTTCGTTGGTCGTCTCCACCAGGACAAAAGCAAGACTTATCACTGAAGATGACGCGCTGCCATTCTCATGCCATCGTAGTATGTCACAACACAACTGCAGTCATTGGAGACACTGACGTGGTGTTAAGGGCAGTCTTTGCAACAGTCCACATGCATCTAGTACTAATTGTGCTGACAGTAACACAATGACTCATGGAGGTTGTCACTGCTCACTGTCACTGTCAATGTGCACAATCTTGGCTGTTGGGTGAGTGTGAAACTTGAATCATTCACATGTCTCATGATGTCAAATCTGCCCACCGAGTTTCTTTACTGTCGCTTGGCTCCTTCTGGCTGCATCTTATTTTCCAATGAAGTGTGTAGTATAATCCATTGTAACATTCTCAGATAAAAAGGTTCTAAGCTGTCACTGGGGTGTTGCCCTCAGGGGTGACTCCTAAGTACCTTTAATTAGGGAGTGTAATTGTACAGTCGATTGCAGTTGAGGTAATATTGACTCCAAACATGCTGTTTTGTCTTCAAGCTCTTTATGATTTTGCTTTCTGTTTTAGTATCCTGGGATATTAAAATGTGTAAATGTGTACATTATCCCTGGAGAAAAAAAATAAACCTAATGTAGTTCACAATTACTTCAAATCATAACTGCACTTTTGACGTCACACAAATTGTACATGCACTGTGCCTTTTTTCGTCCAGCTCACTTCCGGTTCACTCTGAGAGTGAGAACAACCCTGATGTCTAATGTAATGTCAATGCTATACATGTGTAAACTATTAAACTATTCACAGATAAAAAGTATTTATGTAGCGTGCTAGCTTGAGTCTAGTATGAATTTCACAGGCAGTATATTTTGTAAATGATCATTCTAAAAATTGCACAAGCTCAGATTTGTTTTTAATTCCTGTGGCTAGTTATAAAATGGAAAGCTTTTAAAGGTGACTTTTTGGTGAAAGATTTTTATTTAAAATATGACAACCATTACAGTTATTTGTAAGTAGCTTTGTAAGTAGCTTTGTTTTGTTCTTGCATTTCAAGTCAAGTCAAGACAAGTAGTTTTTATTGTCATTACAGTGGTGTACAGTACACAGTGAAACGAAACAACGTTCCTCCAGGACCAAGATGCTACATAGAACAATAAATGCACAAGACAATTTACAATATACGAAACAGCAAACAAATATGGGGAGGGGACAGTGCAGATAGCCCACTGGTAGTGGGAGCAGTAAAGAGCAGTAAAGTTTTATAGAACAGGTATCTCCAAAATGGCAACTTTACAGGAGAGGCCAAAAACCTCATTTAATTTGAATGGAAGTCAATGGAACCAGCCATATTTCCAAGCAGTTCTGGGCCATTTCTGTTGGTCCATTCTTCATGAAATCTCCACACAGTGTAAACAGCAGCTTATGTGATCGAATGAGGCATAAAAGTAAAAATCAACAAAAAAAAAAAAAAAAAAAAAAATATATATATTATATATATATAAATATATATATATACACAATATTGATAAAGAGAAATTACATTGGGTCAACCAGTGGCACATTCACACTGTTGTACTAAATGTAATGCACTTATCACAGATATTAGCTTCTCATTTGAATTTCTGCTCACTTTAAATAATGCAGCCATTACACACTAGCCTCTATACAGGAATGCAGAATTCTACCAGGCCGCCAGGATTCCTCCCGACTTTCCCAATTACCCACTCAGGCATTGCTCAAGTTAATGCACAAATATCTTCATTAAACTTTAGGTCAGTCTACAGTCAGCGCGAAAGTTTTCAGAGTACTCTAGGCCATTTTTGCAATAGTCTAGGCAAGTTCCTATTTTTCTATAGCACTTGTTCTGTCTTGTCTAACAATCTGCGAGAGAGTTTTTCGTTAATGGCTACTTTGCTCAACTACGAGAGCCATTCTTGGGTTTACGGTCTTCCTAAGGGCCTCTCATCATAATTTGTCAGCCCTTCCAGGGGGCTAGCATAGCATTTGGATTAAGGTTTGCCTGACAGCACCAACATTGTGGGACATCCTTTAAACTTACCCTGAATAACCAACAGGGTGTCCAGTAGATCCTGTGGAAGGTTGATTAATTAAATGAGGTTTTATTGTCCCTGGACATCTGCTTTATAGATACCAATAAGCTTGACCTATTTTTCCCAACCTGCCTTTACAGGAGATCTTCGGTCTTATTGCCTGTCTGATTTATCAGCATAGAATAATATAAGTGTAGGAGGACCGTGGGGGCAATTGGGGCGGCAAAGCCCATTTCGCCACCTATGCAGTTCCTGAGTAAGGCTCATTATAAAACATATTAATATTCAGAATTTCATGCATTAGAAATAAATTGAGAATGCTATCAAAATGCACTTCCCACTGCGACACTTACAGCGAAACATTAATCTCAGCAGGCATTCTTACAGCGTGCCAAATCTCTGGGAATTAAATCCCTGACAATGTCCTACCATGCTGGATTACACAATCTATCTTCACACCAGTCCCTTTGGTGCCTCCAGCTCTCTGGCAGGATAGAAGTATCCTCTCGAATGATTTGAACAAAACGAGGAACTGCAGCAGCATCCTGAATGAGACGATGGCGCTGTATTGCCCCGATAATTGAGTGTTTGTTCGCGAACAAGACGTTGCTCGTGCCCCAAACAGATGGACAGGCTAATTGCTTGAGTGCATCACAGTTTGGACGCTCTTGCTCTTTTCACCCCTTTTTGTCATGGAAAGCAGTGGGAATACTTTCCACATTTCAAGCGCTGGTGGTTTAATTGTGGGCCTGACATGCACCCTAAGTGTGGAGCTCTATACAGTGACAGAAAGACAGAGAGAGATTCTTCATGCTGTAAGTGTCCAGCTATTAGGGCCATGTATCATGAAGTGCTAATTCAGGAAAGCAGAAGAGTTATTCTGTCCTTTTGTTAGAGAGGGACAAAAACGAATTGGACTTCCATTGATTTAGAATAATGGATTTTGATTAGAATCTATCTGTCAAAGTTCTTGTGTCTGTGAGGCTACAGAATAAGGTAATTGCCTCTGGAAATTCTGGACTATGGCCGTATTGGAGATGGATTCATTTTGTCTGGAGGGGTGCTGTAATATAGTTCATTACTGGTGAGCATTTAATTCAGGACAGATTCGCCAGGGTTCCTAAATTTCTCAGATCTGACAAGTAATAAGTCCAGAGCAAATAGCCTCATTGGTAAAGACCTCCTGTTGTGAAGATTATGTACATGAGTAGTTGCACATTTTGCTGCTGTGTTTGAGCTAAATGCTACAAAGCATGGTAAAAGAATAGCTGCACCCAGAAGGAAGTCCAAGCGTGGGATTGCAGTGTTATTGGGAAGGAAGATGAAGGTTACCAGGAGCAATAACTGACTAAACATTCAGAGCTACACATATAGAAGCAATGTCACTTGGTATGGTGCCAAGGCGGCATGTTTGCTAATGCATACATTCGTGGAGTTGTAGAGGTTCCCAATAGTGTCCTGTGATAATCCATCCCATGCAGATGGAATATTCACACAGGTCCTGCAGATTTTGTGGTAGGGGTGGAGGTGAAGTGGTTGGTGTAGCTCAGCAGATAACACCACTACTGTCCGCCAGGGAGCCACCACCAAATGTGGAGTTCGATTCTCAGTCTGGGTGGCTATGCTGTGCTATACCAATAAGAGTCCTTGGGCAAGACTCCTAACACTACATTGGCCTACCTGTAATATGATTAACCTATATGTAAGTCGCTCTGAATAGGAGTTTCAACTACATGCCAATAAACATTGATCATGGTGCCAACCCCAGTGCTTCCTCACACAGATTAACTGGTTATCTCCACCAAGACAAAAGTGGGACTCACTACTGAAGATGACCTGTTGCTATTCTGTCTCTCTATGGCAGTCTGGCTTGGCACGATTGGAGTCTTTGTCCCAGTTAATGTGATGTTAAGGGGAGTTGTTGTAGCGATCTACATGCATGTAGGCCTGCAAAGTGTAACCGTCTGCCAATGGTACTGGCACTAACAGATGCCTCATGGATGGCAGCACTGTTCGCTGAATGCCCGCAATCGTAGCTGTTGGATCAGTCAGGTACAGTGATAAGGCCTGTCGTTGCTTACATCACAGGCACGTGAAACTTGAATCATTGACATGTCTCATGATGTCAACCCTACCCACCAAGTTTCATTCCTGTTGGTTGGTTCCTTCTGGGTCCCACTATTTGTGCAACTGTTCTTTTGATGCTGAATGCATGCTTGACTTTAACAGTGATTTTGATATGCTTATGAAACATTATTGTGACTTTCAGTTTTGGGTTTCTCTTTTTAGTCATAGGAGTCTGGTCTTGTATGAGTCTAAATGCTTCCCTGGAGCCATTACCAAAATAGCCACAAGTTTGGCAAGTTTGATACGATCTGAGTGAGCATGTACATGCAGATGGTAGTTTAGGAGAATCAAACAGGTGCTATCATAGCCGTCCAACCCAGTATGAAGATACAGGTAGGTTAATTGGAAGTAAGAGTTTAGTTGCCACTGGCATTTTCTAGGATGGGGGAGAAAGTGGGGATGGGGATCATAAGTACTTGCTTCCTCCTTTTTTTATCTTTAGCTCCCTCTATGTTGTTGCAGACCAAACAAGAAACTATGCTTTCTGGTCAGGGAGTTCTCCACAGCCTACAAATAAACTTGAGAAGTTCAGGCTTGGTCTTTTTTGTGTCTTTGTTTCCTGTTACTTTGTTTACTCTCCTGCATAAAAGAAAAATAAGCATTCAGGTCTTCCCCAAAAGCCTACCTCAGCCTACACACTGATTCAAAAAAGGGCAGTGCTTGCCCTTCAGAGCTCTAATGTCCTTTAGTTTCAGCTATTGCTGTTGTTTTGCTTCTTGCTCATGTTTATCTCCCATTACTTGCCATGACTTTAGTTTCCTTATGGTAATACCAGTGCAATTGCTTCATATAAAATATTATGCTATGGAAATTCTATGCAAGCATTCCATTAGAAATACATTATTTAATGCTTATGCATTACTTTATTTAATATTTGTTAAAGTGATTTTTTTTTTTTTCAAAATTGACCTTAATATGTTCAAGTTCAAATTCATTTAATAAGTCAGCTTAACCGATGGCTAGTTTTTACTGCTTTAACTGTTTTAACTAAACAGCTGGAAATATCAATGTTCAGCTAGCTATAAAGCAACAGCAACATTTTCAGGTAATCAAAATAACACATTTGAATAATAATCTTGAGTATATCCCCTTAATTAAAAGTACAGCTGCCAGTGTACAGCTAGCATCAGACTATTACTATTTAGAAACTTTGCTAGCAACTGTGCAGTCTTAATATGCTGCCTTTTTCTTTTTAATGCTTTTTGTTTTCACCCATGTGCCTGGATTTCCTAGATAAATGTCATTTAAATGTATTATCTAATCCTTGTGAAAGAGTTTCAACATGCACCATTCACTCTTAAATGCATGCAGTACATATATGAAAATGAAGCTGCAAAAACAATATTTTGGAATGTTTGGTTTTCATGACAAAATATATGATATTACAGTGAATTGATGAAAACAGTATTGATCAGTGTTTTTCTCTATGATGTGATTATTGTATTCATTGTTAATGTGGCTAATTAATTTACTGTTTCTCAAGAGACTTATTTAAAATCAGTTTTAAGAGATGCTGACACACTTTTTGTTTTTTTGTGTGTATTGAAGTATGTGGGTAATTTTTTGTTTTAAGTTGTATTTTTTTTTTTAAACCAATGTAATCAGTAATCAAAATAATGATAATAAATCAGTGATACAGGGAGAGGTATCATGATTTTTATTTAAATCAGAGAATGCTTGAGATTAAAATATCTAGCCAAGACAGCCCACAATGTCCAGTCACAAAAAGTTTACAATTAAGCATCATTAAACAGAGACATGACCAATTAAATAGAACATGTCCAAAACAGACAAAGAACAGATACACAGAGTCCAGCTTAGGAATAGCAACTACACTCTTCAGTTCTACACTTTTCTGATCAAAGCTTTAAACTCAGTCAGGGATACAAAATTATTCAACCCCAGCATGCTCTAAATGTTATTCCATAGCCATGGTGAAAATAGGAGAAAGCTGCTCTGCCTAATTCTGAACTGATCTTGGGTACCTGATATAGCAGCTTGCTAGCAAAGCGAGAATTATAGCAGCTCTTTATACATTCCTAAACATTATCCAAATAAGAAGACAGTTTACCTAGCAAGGCTTAACATGTACAGTAAAGATATAAGAATCGACAAGATAGCATACTTGTAAAGAATATCCACATTAGAAGCTGTTAAATTCAGGCAGGTCCAGTTATGGTAATAAAAACCCAATCTAACCTTTAAATGTGCATTTGTGCATATATGTTTAATCCATGTGAGATCTAATGATTTAACTCTCTCCCTCTCTTTCTCTCTCTCTCTCTCCCTGTCTCTCCCTCTCTCTCTCTCTCTCCCTCTCTCTCCCTGTCTCTCCCTCTCTCTCCCCCCTTCCTCTCTCTCTCTCTCTCTCCCTCTGTCTCTCTCTCGACACTAAAGTCTCTCCTCGATCCCAGAGCTCTCTCTCTCTCGACCCTCCCTCCTGTCATCTCCCCTGAATGAACATCGCCCCTCCCTCCATCTCTCGATCTTTCTCTCTCCCCCGTCTCTCCTCCACACCTGAGCCCTCTCTGGTCCCTCATCCCTCTCACCTCTCTCTCATCGTCGCCCCCCCTTCCTCTGTCTCTCTCTCTCTCTCCCATCTCTCCGGATCTCTCTCCCTCGTCTCTCATCTCTCGCTCTCTCGTCTCTCCCTCTCTCTCGCCCTTTCCTCTCTCTCTCTCCTCTCCCGCCCTCTCTCTCCCTTCTCTCTCGCCCCCTCCCTCTCCACCCAACTCTCATCCCTGTCCGTCCTCTCTCTCTCTCATCTCTCAAATCTCTCCATCTCTCTCTCGGTCTCTCTCTCTCGTCTCCCCCCCTCATCCCTGTCTTCCTCCCCCCCCCTCTCTCCTCGCCCTCTTTCTCTCATCCCCCCATCTCCCTCTCTCCCTGTCTCTCCCTCTCTCTCGCCCCTTCCTCTCTCTCTCTCTCTCCCTCTCTCTCCCTCTCTCTCTCCCTCTTTCTCCCTTTCTCCCTCTCCCCCCTCCCCGCCACCACCATATCCCAATTGTGGCCCAAGGTGAAGATGAATTCACGCTTCCTGGTGACATTGTCCATGTAGGCCTGGTCATGAAGAAACAGGGGCTAATGGCAGACCTGCATGACTACATGACTTGCCAAATGCCTTAGTCATGCGGACTTGAGTTCTGTATACCATCAATGTGGACCTCCAGAAGGAGCCTTTATACACATTTGAAGCAATGCAATGAATTATAATAAAGGATGAGGAAGACGACTTCTTAATGGATAGCAGCAGATTAAAAAACAAACTCTCACAGTAAGGACTGATGGACTAAAAGACTGGAAATATTGAATCAGATTTGTTGTTTTATGGTCTGATATCCCATCCAGCCCTTGCTGCTGATATTGGCTCAGTACTGATGCACAATAATACCAGATTATAATGTCTCAGCTTCACTGAAATTCTGTTTTTGAATATCACTAAATGTAACCTCTATGGCTTTGTGGCTTTGTTTATGTTTACTACAGAAACTGAAGGGTTCTTTATTCAATTTGCTGATAATTCACATTTCCCGTTTGTTGGTTTTTGCTCTGTAGACAAATCTCTTGCTAGAAGCACCATGTATAATGACTCAGCTATTATGACTGAATGAAATTCATTTTGACAATAAATGCATAGTTATGCTGACGTTATGATAAGTTAAGGCCCGTCTGTTTCAACTACATGTGAATGATTACAGGTGTGGTCTGGTTATGTGAGGGCATGCACACACACCGAACAGGCTTTGGACAGCCCAGATAGACCAATAGAAGAGATGCTTGTTTGATCCTCTGTTTGTCCACCATTCAGACACAGGTTTCACCTTCATTACACACGCCTGTCTCTGCACTGGCTATTTCCAGGTGCTTAGGAAGAGGAAATTTGGTGTCTATTACATAGACACCTATTACATGTCCTGCTATTGAAGGCCAGCCACCATTGTCCTCATCTGCAGTGGTGTCAGGAACGAGAAACCTTATCGGCATTTAGAGATGAATCCAGGTTCTGTTCTGGATCCGACGACAGATGGGTTTGAGGATGGAAGCCTTGTGGTGTGCCCTTCAATCCTGCCTTTGCTGTGGCTTGACACACTGCCCCAACTGCTGGTGTGATGATGTGGGGAGCCATTGCATACAACAGTCGGTCACCCATAGTAGTGATATAAGGGACAGCTTAGCAACATGTGCATGACATCCTTTGGTCACATGTGTTGCCTCTCATGGGAAGGCTTCCAACTAGCAGGATAAAGCTTGGCCACATAGCTGCTAGTACCTGCATCTCTTGCACATTTTATATTTTATTATTGCGCTGGCTTTTTATCTCCGGTATATTGATGCATATGTTTACATATTTTCTACTTGTCATCTACAGTGATATTTGTAAATATATTCTTGCCTCATTGTAATAAGTGAGACATATTTATCTATTACAGAAGGTATTATTTATAGGTGATAGTTAATAGTTGATTATTTTTCCTGAGCCAGTACTTACTTATGTTCATACTGTACAACCCTTTTTGTACTGTATTAGTGTGCTAGCTTGTGTAACTGCTACTGGCTTTTAAATTTCTTTTGGGATCAATAAAGTATCCATCCATCCATTCATCCATTCTTCCATCCATCCATCCATCCATCCATCCATCCATTCAATCTTGTAACGTTTTTTTGGCCTGCCCTGTTGCCAGTTTTATCCCCAGTTGAGTCAAAGAGTGTGTTGCATCTACAGGCCTAGCTGCAAGATCTCTGGGCATCACATATGGAACCCCTATGCCTACATGTCCAACCATATCTCATCTTGCATCCAGGCTAGAAATGGCCCAACAGCACACCAGAGATTTACTTTAATTGTTTTCTAAATTTGAATCTAATATTTGCAATAATTTTGTATTCAGGGCCTGGAGATTTCAGACCCTTCTTAAAATATCTAAAACCATACTTAATATTTCTTATATCTCTGCATGAGACCTTGTTCTTCCCAATAAACATGATGTTTTACTTCGTGGCACGGTTTAGAAGTCCTTTAAAGAAAATTGATACACTGGGTCTTCCAAACAAATGTAACAGATTTCCATGAGCTTTAACATTCTGAATGGTGTGAAGTGCTCTAAATTGCTAGTCATAGTTTCTGTGTCTAATTGTAAATGTCTAAATCAAACTTTCTAGTCTCATGACAGTTGATCACTTTTTAACCTGCTTCTGGGCAGTCTAGGATCGAGATTTCAGATTATACTGCAAATATCAGATCCACCTACCATGCTGTTTGTTTTCTACCCTTGCAGATTGTTGTCTGTAGACCTATCAGCCCCTTTCAGCCTGTTAATCAGTGGTCAGGGGCCCCCACAGGACCACCACAGAGCAGAAAAGGTATTATATGTGTGGCAGATCATTCTCAGCACTGCAGTGACACTGACTTGGTGGTGGTGTTAGTGTGTGTCCTTCATCACAGGATGCTGCCAAAAAGATGCTGAACACAGGAGGTTTTGGTTGGTGGGCTGTTCTTAGTCCAGCAGTAACACTGAGGTGTTTAAACACTCCTCCAGCACTGCTGTATCTGATCCACTCCCACCACCACAATAGAACCAGGCTTGTGATGTGAACATAGCCAAAAGGCATTTATTACTCCTAAATAGCGCTAGCAGTAGCTGCGGCCGCAGTGTTGCTTGTAGTTGTCATAAATGCGTACATTTTTGACATAAATATGAAACGTAATTCATTTTTCCTTTTTCCTCATCTTCTTTATACATTTTACAAAATTGCCTGTTTATCGCGAGTGTCACATTTCCATGTGTAACTGCTGGAACATGGGGTAACAGAAGAAGGTGTCAAATCACTGTCATGAAACCAGTTAACTGTGGCTGCCTGATTTGTGCAGCTGAAACTGACTCAAGGATGCGCCACCAGCTGAGTGTGCTTTATAACACAAGCCGCATCATCTCCAGGACCCCAATAAAAATGTCGATGTCTGTCTATGCCTAAAAGAAAGGCTAAATATGCAGCAAAATATGTTCTTGATGATTGCACTGTCTGTGCACAGTCAGGTCATCACAGTCAGGTCACCACAGTCAGGTCATCACAGTCAGGTCAATCTCCAAATGTTACAGTAACACTTCTTTAATTAACACATAGCGTTTCAGTTGGAGAGGAGTTGGGAAGACGGGTGCATTTTGCAGCACCTCTGGATTAAGTGCCTCGCTCAAGGCAACGAGAAGCAGCAAAAAGAGGAAGAGCACTTGTACCCAGAGCCCTACTGGCGCTAGGTCAGCATCCTTAGTGCCCTCTTAAGGATCAAACCAGCTACCCTCCAGCTCCAGTACCTGGTGTGAAGCCCTTTCACACTTAGCTACTGCCTTAAGCAGACTCGCCTCACAATGCCAGGTAGAATATAATGTTTGCGCTCAACTCCACCTAAACCAATTACTGAGAACGAAAGTAGGCCCGATTTAATACATTTCATAAGCAGACAAATGTTGTGTTTATATCAAGCAATTTAGAGCCTGCTCCTCTCCAAAACACCTACACCTTTGAATGCACAGCACAAAACAATCCAAATTACACCCGCGGAGTTCACGGAAACTAGTGTCGGTTATAATATCATTATTAGCATCTGCTTTTTCTCACCTCAGGAAACAGAAACCCAACGCCCACATGCGCTGGCAATTTAGTATCAGATTCTAAAACTTGTTCTTTATTATCTGCAGAGCCCATCTCTCCTTATCCACATGTTCTCCATCTGCTTACCAAAGATAAAAGAACAACATATTGATGTAACGCCTCAGGGTTAACAGCCGCCTTTCCCTCTTATCACAAAGAATGGTAGTATCATCCTTAATAATACAGGACGGCTGTCTAAACATTTATCCATTCTAGTTTTAGAACATAAATTGGATGCTTTCATATTTTACGGTTAACAGCCCCATGTTTCTCCACATACTTCAAATGAGAAGTGATCCCTGACTCCCTAGCAAGCATGTGGGACTGACACAGGCCACAAATCAGCAGCATACAGTGTAGAATTAATTTAAAGTCCCATGGACATAAGCCCCTCGTCCGAGATTAGCCAGTCATAAGGTTCATGTTTCTAATTTACGATTAGTAGGTAGGTCAAAGTTCTGATGTGACCATGACCCGGCCTATTTAATGGGAAGTCTTATCTTGTAAAATAGAACAGTGTACGTCCTCAAGACTGGCCCATTGCTGATTTAAAAAAAAAAAAGAACCCAAGTGGTACAACTTAATATATGTCCGCCCCCCCTTCCCCATCCCCACTTCCCTGACCCTGCCCCTCCCTGCCCCCCATTCTTTATCATCTAATTCTCTGTTGGCCACATGCAGTATTTGACTAAAGCTACTGGGTCTAGTGCACTGTATTAAGCAGGGTTGTCCGAAGACAGTTGTATTAAATTTAGCTTGAATTTCACTCCTTTTTAATCCAAGACATGTTTTTCATATAGTAAATATGCAGTGTGAGTGTTTTTAAATTATTTAATTTAATGCTACAACTCAACCATGTAAACCACATTCGCTTGTCAGGTATAAGCCATCATAAACATAAAAGCCCTAATATAATAGCTAGGCTTATAATGCATTATGGCATATCACATTTCACATGTGATAATCTGTCCCATGCAGTTTGAATATTCTCACACAGGTCCTGCAGATTTTGCAGTAGGGGTGGAGGTGGAGTGACACCAGGCGTTCTAGACATGTGACACATGAACAAACCATTCATTATTGGCCTGACCAGGGTGCCTCTACACACGGACCACCACTGGCCGTCTCCACCAAGACAAAAGCAGGACTCGTTACTGAAGATGACTCGTTACTGGTGACGGTGACATGGTGTTAAGGTCAGCCATCGTAACAACCTGCGTGCATGTAGTCCCATTGTGTAGCAGTCTGCCAATGATGCTGGCACTACCATGATGACTCATTGAGGGCATCGCTGCTCACTGAACATCCACAAGCATGGCTGTTGGGTCAGTCAGGTACAGTGATAGAGCCTGTCCTTGCTTACGTCACATGAGCAATCATGAAACTTGAGTCATTATATAAACTTTATAAAAGATCTATTCATAGTTTTGTAATACTTTGGCTATTTAACTGAATACATATACGTGAGGTACGCGCAAAGTGGGTTTTGCTTTAATGGGATCCGTCTACAAACATTTTGTAACATCAAAAAGACATGGTAAGAGTATTTATCATCTCCGTTTGGCATTGCTCTTATATATTTGACAGGGCTCAGATATGAACATCAGAACCAGTTTGACTCACTTTGCTTACAAGTCTGACTGCTGGAATGAAGTATTTCAGTTATCACTGTGCCAAGTTCAATTAAGATCGCCTCACGGTTGTCCGGCTGGATCTCGTGCTGAGGCCCCATGAAAAGCCAATGAAATCTGACAATGAGGGAAGCTTTAAATTGACAGAATATAATTAACTGAAAATGTCTTGCAATCTAAGCCCTTGATTAAATCAAAGGGTCAGTAGGAAGTAATTGTAACGTCAATAACTTAGATTTAATAATAAAAATGAATGCGAATGACACAAATTTCTCATTATAAACCATGAAATTGGTAATGCATTATTCAAATGAAGGGATTAGCTAGAAATGAATTAGGGCAAGCAAGCTACATCTGTATGCCAATATGCATTTGACATGCTAAAACAGACCAATGGGTGCTATTCCTTTGGGTGCCCTGCTCTAGACAGTGTGCTTTGGGTGAATGATTGTGTGTGGTGCATGTGTATGTGTGTGTGTACATCGCAAGAACATAACAGAGCCTGAATTATAAGTGAGTCAGCGATAGCAGTCATCTCTTGTTAAGCTTAAAATGTGACTTTCTGCAGCTTTGGAACATGTTATCGTTTAGCATACGTTGCAGACTACCACTTATTTAGCAGCGATAGTGACAGCAACAGATGGAACTCCACCCCAGGGTAGCGTGACAAAGAAACCCACCTTTAAATAACAGCGCTGTCTGCAGAATTAATTCAAACAAGTGAAATGGATACACCTGAAACTTTCTCACATACAACATTAGCACTTGCGTGCCAACAGAAAAAAAACAAAAACAGTGAGAAATGTGAGTTATTAATATCTTGGCAACCTTCACTCCTAAAAGTAAAGCTGCCAAAGGGGTTCCTGCCACACAGTGCCATAAAACAACCAATCCGATGGATAATTCTTTAGGGAATCATGAGAGCAGATAGGAAATGTGAGCATGAAGAGCCTTCCCTAAGGTTTATTGAGCCTACATACATCATGACAGAAGAAGTGACATCCCGACAATGGTTGTCATGCTTAACCTTTAGGTAAAGTATTTTGCTTAGAAACTATTTTTAAATGGTAGCTATAGCTTGTAAAATAAATAAAAATAAGACAAAAATATTAAAAATTTTTATATCATTCAAATATTTAGATAGTTGACACAAGTTCTCTCCTGTTTCATAAGGTAAAATAAATACTATAAAATAAAAATTAATTAGACAACCATTAAGGCAAAACTCAAGTGATTGGTTTGGTTCTTTTGCATCTGGACCACACTGCACTAGTTGACATTACCTGCTATTTATGCATTGATCTATGGTCATTAAAAAAAAATATTTCGATAACTGACTGCCATTAGTCAGTAATTAACCAGCAAGTGTAAAATCGCCAAAATATCAAAGAGGATAGTTCCAGTTCTGAAACATGGCCTGAAGCCATGTTTGAAGCCCAATTTGCTAAACGCACTGTGACCCATACTCATCGTCAAAACAATAGCTGAACCTAGAAGGAAGTTTGGGATTACAGTGCTACTGGGAAGGAAGATAAAGGTTACCAGGAATAAGAAATGATGACAAATTTAGACTGATATGGGTCATATTTACTGAGCTACACATACAGAAGTACTGTCTCTCAGTATGGCATGCCAGAAGTTGTGGGGCATTACTGCTTACAGAATGTCCACAGTCGTAGCTGTTGGGTCAATCAAGAACAGTGAAAAGGCCTGTCCTGTTTACATCACATGTGAGGCTGAGCGTGAAACTTGATTCATTCATATATCTCATGATGTCGAACCTACCCAACAAGTTTCATTCCTGTCGTCTGGTTCTTAGGGGTTGCAAATACTTGTGCAAATTTTTTTTTGATAATGGGGGTATATGCTCATATCCACTGAACTGTTATGTGCTTAGATAGCAAAAACATTCCCTGTATGGGATATATTACTGTAAGCTATGGCCCGAAACCAAAAACCTGCTTAAAACAACTAATCTAAAACTAATCTAAAATCATAGAACATGGCCCAGGTTAAAAGTACCATAAAAGAAATGACCAGACTAGCTTTGTCTCAATGTCCCTCAGGAGCTGTTGAAAGCTGCCAGAGAACATTATGCCCTTCTCTATGACTTTGCACATCAAAGTGTGATTGCCTCACACCATTCTACATCACACTTTCATTTGAAGAACATGGGTGAAACATTTTGTCTGCCTTAACTTTTACAGATCATTATCCATTTAATATGGTACATGGTCAGGCACATGTACAGGACAGATGCCAAGGGGGGCTTTAGACCCTGTCCTTTTCGCCCTCAGTACGTGCAAGTGCCCTCTTGGTGGGTGTGCACTGTAATTGTCTTTAATAAAACCCTTCTTAATTATCAATTTCAAGGCTTGTTTGGATTCAACAAGCCTTATCGCTCCTGGGTAACCTCTCTTTTGCAGTACCGGCATCTGTGGAAAATTCACCTCAGTAACTTCAACCTGTCAAGGATGCATTCTTCGCCAGGGCAATGAAAATCCTGCCAATAGATAGCTGATAATCTCTTTAAGAAGTGACACATTGCATAGTGTGGATACAACAATCAAATGCCAATAATGCATGAATAACATTTCCTGGCTCTGTGCAGCTCTTAAATAGACTTCAATTCCTCCCAACACAGCGGTAAATATAGTGGGTAATGTCACTTCCTTAAATGCTTGGAGAAAGTGTCTCGAACACCAGTTAGGATGAGTAGAAAATGAGTATAGCTTTTATTCTTGTGCTTCATTTTGTTATCCCAGAAACTGGAATTCAGTCTCTTTCTTGATGAGTGTGATTGCAATTAAGTTGTATTCACATTTAGGTTTTTTAAACTTGAGCCTCTGACACCTAAAATGTATATGCATGTGCATGGGGTGTGGCATCATCCTCTCAATCAAAAGTGGTCCTGAACACCATTATTTTTAGCTGCCCACCAGTGTAGGCCAATGTAGCATAATCATGTCTATTGCGCCCTCATACGCACTACTCAAAATTGTTCCAAATATGGATAGATAGATAGATAGATAGATAGATAGATAGATAGATAGATAGATAGATAGATAGACAGACAGATAGATAGATAGATAGATAGATACTTTATTGATCCCGAAGGAAATTTAGCAGCCAGTAGCGGTTTCACAAAAAGAAGAGCACAGATACGAATAATAATACAAAAATAGAAATAAAAACAGTGTTGTGAAGTATGAGAAACCTAAATGGGACGGTCAGTAACAGCAGCAGTATTATTAACTATTAAGCTATAGGCTATAGAACTATACATACTGCGGGTCACTATCGATGGATATGTAAATATAAATATATAAATATATCTCACTTTGTAAGGAGGCAAGAAATATCTACAAGAGTACAAATATAACTGCAGGCTGTAGAAAAGACTAGTAATAAATAAATGTGCAAGGGACGCGGTTATCAGCAGATAAATGACTGAATGAATTAACATCATAAACATGATATTTAAGTGGAGTTGAGTGTCCAGGAGTTGAGTGTCCAGTAGTAAAGATGCACAGTATATACAGTAAGTGTCAGAGTGTCCAGGAGTTAGAATGGGAAAGTTATCCAGTCAAATAGGAACAGTAGTTTATTGGAAATCAAATATACTGATTAGCATACTGATAAAATCCCACCCCTACAGACAGCCAATAAGAAGTGTGTTACAAGATGATGTCACCTTGTGACAGAAAAGAGAGCTCCATCAATTCCATCAAGGTGTTTAAGGCAGCTGAGAAAAGTGGTTTTTATGGGAGAGACCTTATCCCCCGGGTGTGTGCTTTGGGCTTTACAGACTATTTACATGCACAAGGTACACAGCACACCAAAGGAATGGGAAAAACTTCAAAGAGTTTAAAATCCCGCCCCTACAGACAGCCAATAAGGAGTTTGTTACAAGATGATGTCACCTTGTAACAGAGAAGAGGGCTGGAATTCTATCACAGTGTTTAAGGCAGCTATGAAAAGTGGTTCCTGTGGAGGAGACCATATCCCTCTGGTGTGTGCTTTGGGCTTTACAGACTGTTTACATGCACAAGCTACATAGCACACCAAAGGAATGGGGAAAACTGGAGGCACAAACTTTAAAGAGTGCCAATAAGCAGTGTGTTACAGTCACCTTGTGTGAAGAGGGCAACACAGTGTTTAAGGCAGCTATGAAAAGTGGTTCCTGTGGAGGAGACCATATCCCTCTGGTGTGTGCTTTGGGCTTTACAGACTGTTTACATGCACAAGCTACATAGCACACCAAAGGAATGGGGAAAACTGGAGGCACAAACTTCAAAGAGTGCACTCAGCATGAAGCAACACTTATAGAAGCTGGTACACCGAAGCTCGCATCACCATGACTTAAGAGGGCAAAACATATTGTAGCTCCTTGCTGTACGAGTGGCAACAAAGGCGATACAATAGGCCATGAAGACGAGCAACTCGCAAACAGATACATAAATTAGCGATTGAAAATGCAATTCAATTTCCAGGGGCTAGTCGATGCACCGATTTTTCTCCCCTACCCTCCTTAATTAAAAAGCAGTCAGCTGGAGAGCAGCCGTGGAGGCAGAACACCCCCCTCTTTTCATCATCCCAGCGGTGAGCGGTGGCAAAAACTCTGCAGAGAACTCGGGCCCAGCTAACAATGCTGAAGGAAGTTTCTCTTCCACATCTCAGCTCACTGTCGCTCCCAATGCAAGGCTTAAGCCCCTAATAAGACGACTGCAAGCGAACCAAAGGCAAAAGTGCCTCTCAGGCAGACCGTCGCTTGTTCTGGGCACTGAACTTGCTTCCTTTCATCCGTTGTGGCTGAACATGTGTAAACAAATGGGTGTCAGACACAACTACAGCAGAGTCAGAAAAACAAAATCCCTCAAGACTCTCTCTCCCTAATGACTCCGTATTATTCCGCCATTCTTACATTCTTTGAAGAATTCTAGTTGGGCCTCTTGGGCACTGAATGCAACCATTTAAACACAGAAAAGTGCCTTGGCCTTCTGTGTGCTTCGGTAGAGTTCATTGCAACAAACAAAATGTATATAAAAAAAAACAAATGAATAAAATTTGGGAAGTTTTTATTCTACTAAAACAGGGATCTAGGCTATATACTGGACTCCATCAATTTCTCCAGGTCTTCTTCTAGTGGTCCTTTTTATGACAAGCATGTTTCCAGAAACGATGGGATGCTGTACAAAATGTGATTAAAATGAGAATACCATTAAAACACTAAAATAAATTGAGAGTACTACAATAATTGGAGCTAAGAAAGTTTATTATTCTTTGAAATCATTATGGCCATTTTGAATTTAATGCCAGCAAAATGTTATTAAAAAGTTTCTACAGAGAAAACTGTGGACTGGTAAACTTGATGAAAACACCTGCTGGAACAACCCACAAATAATTAGGTTAATTGTCAACAGGCCAGTAATATGATTGGGTATAAAAAGAACCTCTCAGAGAAGCTGAGGTCTTTTAGAAGTAAAGGTGGTGAGGGGTTCATCACTCTGTGAACGATTATGCAGACAAAAAAATTGTCAAAGTAAATTAGCAAAGTAAATAATATCAATAATATAAACAGGATGATACAGAGAGAAAGGCCGAAACCTGGTGTTGTCCATGATCTCCGGCCCCTCAGGTGGCGCTGCATTAAAAACAGACACGATTCTGTAGTGGAAATCACTCCATGGATTGAGGAACACTTTCAAAAACCATTGTTGTGTCACTACAGCTTTCTTTGGGCCTGAGTTCATTTGGCAGTGAAAACGATGTCCTGTGGTTTGAAGAAACAAAACAAATGTCATTTTTGGAAATCATGGGCCCGTTTTGTCCTCCAAGCTAATATAGACACAGTCTTACACAGTCTATATTTTTCAAATATAGAGTTTAAATGGTTGCATTCTGTTTGTATTCACATTTTGCTCCCAACATTTTTGGTTCTACATGCACTGGATTTCCTACTTACGTCAGATGTTGACCTGATGCTACTTCTAACCATAAAAATTAGACAGGTCTGCTTTTTATCTCAACCTTAATCCAGCACTTTTGCTAATCTCTACATAAGATATCATTACATTTATAAAAAAATAATATAGCGACTCACTACTGGGCTTGGATGCGTGGGAGGTGTGACCATGCGCATATCACCTTGCAGGAGGAGAGACTTTAATAATGTAAACAGTTGTCGTTGTTGTTGTTGTTGTTGTTGTTGTTGTTGTTGGCGGCGTAATAAAATGCCACATGTGTTTGCTGTGCTGTCATAAGTTGCTGCGTTCTGTCATGTAGAAGTATATGGCTAAATGTGACCTAGCCAGTCAAGCAGTAATGCTGGGTGGAAGTTCTGTACTGTTTTCCACCTCTGTTCTCTACTGCTGAGTTCAATTAGGAACATAGGCATGAAGCACTGTATTTCTGTTCCCTTCTTTGCCAAGATGTCACAGTTTAAACCTAGTTTAAATCTAACAAACATGCTACAGCGACTTTTCAGTTCATTTTTACAGACTTCTGCAACAAACACTTTTTTTAAAAACAGTTTCATTATTTGTCTCTAAAAAGTTCTCACTTGAAAAAGTTTGCACATAAATAGTTCTGTTTGTTTATAACTCATCTGATATCTGATGCACCATTGGCTATTCATTCTGAACAACAGCAGTTTGTCGTAGTGTAAACAATATACTGTACAACCACATTCAGCCAAACTTAAAGTTCAAATCTTTGCTGAATGACTCACTTTAAACCAAGCAATAAATATTTTATTCGAACAAAGCCTGCTCAGAGGGTGATGAAGGATTTCAGCTTTAAAATTATCAATAAAGATAAAAAAATATGCATGAATTGCAAAACAGACACACAACACCTCAGAAGTGCCCCCAAACTGATTTGATATAGTTTTCTATGTAGTTGTCTTTTCATGGTGGAGCATGGTTAGTTTTGAGTCCTAAAATACATTGGCAACACTGTCCTCCAAATTCTAGGTATTCAATGGGTATGTGTTAGTTACAAATTCCAAAGTACTCACTAGGTGCTATATTTTAGGGTATATGGCTGTAGGTACCAGGCAGATGTAACCAAATTACACTCATCATCAAAATGACCCACCTAGATGGACGCGTGCATTGCAATGCTATTCGGAGAGATGATAAAGGTTAGCAATGATATTTGAATTTAGACTGATATGGGAAAAAAAATTTGAGCTACACATATAGAAGTAATTTCTCTCAGTATGGTTTCAGGTTGGCATGTTTTCATGGAGTTCATGGAGGTTCATCATGGAGTTGTAAATGTTCCTAAAGGTGTGCAATTATAATCCATAATAATCCATAATCCATCCCATGCAGTCTCATACAGTTCCTGCAGATTTTTTAGTAAGGGAGGAGATGGAGTGACACCAGGCCTTCTGGATGTGTGATGCATGACAACAAACCCCTAACCATGATGCCTCCACACATAAATCTGTTGTTCATCTCCACCAAGACAAAAGCAGGACTGGTCTCATGGAGGGCATCACTGCTCACTGAATGTCCTCAATCATGGTTTTTGGGTCAGTGAGGGTCAGCAAAAAGGTCCTTCCTTGCTTATGCCATGAGTACAACTTGAATAGACAGGTGATGAGAAAAAAAAAATAAAAGCATTGAAATGATGAATCATTAAAAAAGGAACATTACATGAAAAAAAAAACCCACAGCAAAGAATGATGTGAGTTAAAAGGTGATATACTGTGGTTAGCCTTTATTCACCACTGTGTATTGTTTTCTAATGTCTATTTAGAAAGTATGTGATTTTGTCCAGATGTGCTTTTACATGCCCATTTATAGAGCTATGTTTTGATCCTTCACTAAAACAAGCAGTTTTCCCCTTTTGGGTGACCTCATTAATGATATGATGAGTTTTGCTGGTTTACAGAGAGACACCATAATGATCACACAGAAGCAGCATTTTAAAATGACAGGAGAGGAACATCAACCTCCATATCCCCGCAATCAATTTTTGTCAACTTTTTACACATCATATGAAAACTGCGGCTACCATTTACATTGTGTAATAAAATCATGATCAATTGGACCAACAGACATGGCCTAAAACTGCTTGGAAATAAAATCTGGTTTTATTGACTTACATTCAAAAAAAAAAGTTTTTGCCCTCTCCTGTAAAGTTGCCATTTTAGAGATACTCATTTTTTTGAGGACAGTGATGTTATAATAAGATAGATTAGACTACATAGTAGCTATGGGTGTTAATCTGGATTCAGCTGTTCAAAAGTGAATAATCACTCAGCATGGCTGCTACTTACAGGTTGCTGTTGGGGCTGTTATGCCAATAAAGGTGAAACAGCCTATATCCTGCACTTTTTGCTCATGCAGCCTGCTTTAACCCCCTTGCTATGGCAGCATATACAATATCCAAATTCAGTTTCTTCAAAGCAAAATTGACATCTGATTGATTATGTCCAAGGTTGGTGAAAATTAGTGAAATGTGTAAAGGAAACTTAATACTGATTTCTTAAGGATGTGGTAGATGGTTTCCTGTTCGGCAGCTTGTTTTGGAAACATTTTTATTCCACCTTAAATGGTGCTGAAGTTACATTCTGGCACGTGTGCAAGCTGTAGCATTTAAGGTGGAACAGAACAGACTCCAGCGAATAGGAGACAAACTTCAGCCTTGTTTAAAAACAAACATCAACCAGGCCTATCGAGAGTTCCTTGGAAAGGGTACGATATGCCGGCATTCCACTGGAATGAAAAGGTACCTTTCTGCACAGTCTTCCGTTTCCATTCCTGTTGCTCCATTGTTGTTGTTTCACTGGACTTGAATGTGAGCTTGTGTACGTGAACTGTGGGGACATAAATATTAATAAGTCATAGGCTGCTGCATGATAGTGTAGGATTCTGGAATCAGCCCATTTTACAGCCCTCATTTGGAAATACAGGCTTTGTATTTAAAGGAGGAGACAACAGCGTTTGGGATCTAAGTCAGTTCTAACTCTACATCCAAAAACTTAAAACTTAAAATATAGTTTTTCATTCTATAGCACATCGACAACAACATGCATTTTAAAATATGCCTTAGCAAGTTGCATTCTTAGTGTATTCTGAATACATAATGTTTTATGAATTACTGAATACATTACTGAATATATTTTAGATAGGGCATTCAGTGTTCAGCCTTCACAACTTTTTAAAAATGTATTCTGCCTAAAACTGGCAGTAAGTATGTCACACATTAAACCAGGAAATACATTGGAATCATTTCCAAGAACTACATATTTAGATGGGGTAAAAAGGCAGGATAAATATACATGCCTTACTTTGCATGTAACTGTCTATTATTAAAATATAACATCAGATTGAAAGCAATGGTATAGACACTCTCTGGCCAGAATAAACTCTGTAGCCATGAAGCAGATTAACATATTCATAAAACTGTTAATAGAGAAATACATACGTCATTAAACATCTCCTTATATACACTCGTTTTACACTCATGTTCATTTCAGGTCCACTTACTATATAGGTGCTCTTTGTAGTTCTACAAATACAGATTACAGTATATCTGTTTCTGTGTATACTTTGTAAGAACTCTGTGCTTCAGTGGCCAGGACCCCCACAGGACCACCACAGTGCAGTGTTGTTTGTTTGATGGATCATTCTTAGCACTGCATAGACCCTGACATGGTGGTGGTCAAACTATCCGGTCAGCAGCGCCACCAATTTTGCAGCAGCAGATGAACTGTTGTCTCTAACTTTACATCTACAAGGTGGACCAGCAAGGTAGGAGTGTCTAATGGAGTAGACAGTAAGTGGACACAGAGTTTAAACATTCCAGCAGCACTGCTATGTCTGATCCACACACACTAACACACCACCAAACCAGTGTCACTTCAGTGCTGGGAATGGTCCGCTATCATGGTGGTCCGGTGGTCCTTTGGGGAACCTGACTATTGACTATTAACTACCTTACTATTTTTTTAATCTGCCATGTGGCTACATGGTGATCTCATTCTGCACCGGTTCCTGGGCCTATCCCCTCTGTAGACCCTGTGATGGACTACCTAGCCCTACTACCTAGGCATTGCCTCCTCATAAATCAGGCCAGCCTAGCTCTGCGATGCTGGAGTCACCCTTTAAGTTGGTATTCTGTCACATACGATGGCTAGAGACACATGCCTCCCTGGCTGCACCTGCTCCACCGGCTGCACACACCTGCAGCTAATCATGGACTCATTAAGACACATGCTACATGTAGCCCTTTCTTTTACCAGTTACTTTGTGAAGTCTCTGGGTTACTAGCCTGAGTTCCTAGCTGTGTTACTTTTGGTGTATCCTGCACTTTGCTCATGTACCCTACCTCAGCTCCCTTGTTACAGCCACATATACAATATCCAATGATGAGAGCTGAGTTGAGGGTTATTACATTCCCCAGCACTTGGTTGTGGAGCTACATCTAATGTCTATAAGATTGGCTGGAGCAACATTTTAGTTCTGCAACTAATCAAGCAATTTTAATATCTGACCACACAAATGCTCTTGAGGCTACATGCATTTAAATCCTCACAGCAATGTTCCAACATTACACTGAAATAAGGAATGTCCGCTTTTTATGGGGAAAAGATGCTTTGCTTTGTCGTTTCATAGGACGATTCATCAAAAAATGGCAAAATGGTTCTATTAATGAACTTTAAAGTGTGTGTGGTGATGAAAATGGCTAATTCAGCAAAAACAAAGAAAACTTAGATAATTTGGGTTTTAGCCACATTAGTTCTTTACATTAGCACATTCAGTTCATTAGCCTTCAATTCTTGCATATCTCTACAAGGAGAAAGGCTTAATTGCAAATACCTTTAGTTTTATTTAAGCAATAAAATGTTTATAGCCTCATAGCTCCAACTCTTTACTTTCTGTGAGACACAAAAATCTCGGTGAAACATCCAAAATGTCTGGAATGAAACATTGTCTTAAACTTCATTAAACTACGTAATGCGGTTCTGACTCCTGGCAACCATATGGAAAGTGTTTTTCCGAAATGTCCTGTCTCCTGTTTGGGTCTTTAGGCTTCTTAATGGCTTGTTCATGATTTCTCTGATTGTGTCCATCCATCATGTTGCTGGATGTCCTCTTCTATTTTTGGCTTCAATTGTTCCAATCATAATTGTCTTTTCCAATGATCTGTTTCTTCATAAAATGGCCAAAATGAGAGCTTCAGTTTCGGTTTGTTACAGAAACATACACTGCATAGCCATAACATTAACACATCATCGCCTTGTTTCTACATCCACTGTCCATTTTATTAGCTCCACATACCATGAAGGTGCCTTTTGTATTTCTACACTTACAGACTGCAGTCCATCAGTTTCTCTGTATACTTTATCATACGTTTGCCCTGTTCTTTAATGGTCAGGACCCCATAGGACCACCACAGAGCAGGTGTTATGTAGGTGGTGGATCATTCTCAGCACTGCAGTGACACTGACATGGGGTGTGTGTGTGTGTGTGTGTGCGTCTGTGCGTGTGTGTGTGTGTGTGTGTGTGTGTGTGTGTGTGTGCATGGTGAGATTGGATCAGACACACGTACATGTTGGAATTTTCCATTAATGGCTTACACTTTATTGAACTGGCAGAGATATGGGATTAATAAAGTACAACTATAATCAAATAAACAGAATGAAATCTATGCATTATTATATGATGACAAACACTAATAATGCAACACAGGATACTATATTAATTATGCAATGAATCTACTACCCTAATGTTGCACATGCATAGCTACAATAAAGCTGTGTCTGATCTAATCTTACCACACACACACACACACACACACACACATACACACACCACCACCACCACCATGTTGTTAACATATATATTTATAATTTTATTAATTCATTCATTCTGGAATATATGAAAGAAGCACACACAGTGGAAGGCAAAGGGGAAAAGATAACACAAAGATGGAGTAAAGGAAAGTAAAACAGTGTGCAAATAGAAGCTGCCAAGAGCCAATAGGAAACATGTTTGGTTTTACTCAAGATTAAGCTGACCAAACAAACACTCATGAAGTAAATCTGATATATTACACCGTTTCATTGAAACAACACAACTGGCTCAGTTTCACTGATTTACATATTTGTATTCAGTGAACAAAAACAAACTGATTAAAAGTGTCAGGACAAAGACTCCGGATCGACGTTTGCAGAGTTTTAAAAACAAAGCAGCTTTAATATAAAAAACACAGGCTAAGCAATAATGACAAACCAGACCAAGAGTAGGAAGAAAGCGTAGTCAGGGACAGGCACAGGTCGGACACAGGAGAAAGCAGTCCACGAAGGCGACCAAGTTTAAAGGGAAAAGCTAAAGAGAGGTAGATAAAGCCGAGCAGAGTTCAGAGACCAGATAATAGACATTAACCGGTGAAGGGGTGTAGCAAAAAGAGGTAGTCAAGAACCAAAAGAGAGTCAGAACCAGAATAACATACAAGAAAGAAGAACGCTCAGAATTGCTACAAGGTAGGCAAAGCTTCGCGAAGAGCAAAACCCGAACTTTAAATACAAACAGATTTGGGTCAGCTGACTAAAACTCAGGTGATTGCAAACGAATTGGCACGTCTGCGCGCGAGCACATGGAGCTGACGTCATCAAGCGATGTCCTCTGGGAAGTGGAGTTCGGGAGAGCCGGAGGAGCAGGAAAGCCCGGAAGCATGACAAAAAGCAACAACAGAGCAATTTTATGGGTGATGGTTTTGCATTTTTGACCAACAGTAACAGTCTCAAACCTACTGGGATTATTATTACATATTATCATCTTAGATTAGATTAGATATATCAGTCCTGTGCAAGACAATGCTGACTGCTATTGCATGTAGCGTTGATAGTAAAGGATGAGACCGTGTTAAAAGACCTCAGACCTTAGAAACAAGAACAAAAATGTCCACAGGGGACAACTGATTTGAAGACGTGCCCACACAATACATTTAATCCCCACAACCATCCGCCTCACCCAAAGCAGTTTAGAACCAGTACAGTTACTATTTCACACATGAGATTTTGGTGCAACTACAAATCCAAGCTTCCATTCCAAGGAAACGTGTATTGTTGTGAGTCATTCAGAACCCATCCACAAAACGTGATGGTGACAAGCCTGGACACAAACTATCTGGTTTTCTGAGTGAGGAGATCACAGCACCACCAGCAGGTGTACCAGACCTCTGTAGTCCCACATAACGAGGGTGCTAGACCTGATTGTGTGAATGGCATGGTCCCTAGGTGTCCAGCTGAGCAACTATCTTCCCAAAACATGGCTCTGGGTCCCGCTGGCTGCTCAGTTCAATTTCTGGGCGTCCTCTCCAGCTGGGGGAGGGCCGCGGCCTATGGGAACGGAGTTGTCAGACCAACCCGGTCTGACTGTTTATATGCAGGCTGGGGTTCAACTTGAAGCTGTCTGCTAAAATAGAAGGGGGGCATGAGGCCAGGGTTGAGGAGCTGCTGCAGGTAATGAGAGCCCCACAGGTTCAATCCGGCAGGTCAGGAGGGGGTTAGGCAGGGAGGGCTGTAATTACATGGAGTTGGTGCAGAAGTCTACACACATACACTGAACCACAGGAGAGGCTGTGCATTGGGTGACTAGGGGCTCACAAAGCAGGGTAATAGCTACAGCTTATTTCCATTATTTCCATTAATAGACATAGCTTGTTAAGGTGCTAATTGAAATTGATGCCCATGTGCTTAATGTTCCATTCCATTTCACACATGTTCATGTCGTGTATTTAGAAGAGAAAAATAGACCTTTGAGTATATGACGCCTAGGCCTATTTTTAATTCTTAATCTTACAGGTTCAGTAACTATCCTATATGTACACAAGTATGGCCAAAACTATGTGGACACCCCTCCTAACTGATGAGTTCAGGTCATAGCAGTACTCCTTTCCCACAAGTAAGTTTGTGAAATTTCTGCCCTGCTGCTTCTGCAGTCAACTGTAAGTGCTGTTATTGTAAAATGGAAGTGTCTAAGGGCAAGAACAGCTTTGCCATAAAGGAGAAGCCCCCACAAACTCAGTGCTAAAGTGCACAGTGCTGAAAACACCTATCATGTGTTGCATCCATCACTACACAGTTCCAAACAGCTTTTGAAAGCACTATCAGCTCAAGAAGTGTGCATCAGAAGCTTCATGAAATGGGTTTCCATGGCCTAGGATCACTATGCACAATGTCAAGCATTAGTTAGAGTCATGTAAAGCACACTGCCACTGGAGCAACGGAAAGGTGTTCTCTGAAGGGATGAACTAAGCTTCACTATCTGGCAGTCTGACGGGTGACTCTGGGTTTAGCAAATGCCAGGGGAACACTACCTACTGGGATGCGTGTGTGTTTATATATATATGTATGTGTGTGTGTATATGTGTGTATATATATATATATATATATATATATATATATATATATATATATATATATATATATATATATAATTTATATTAAATTTAATTATGTTTGCTTAATTATGTTTTACAGATCAGATTTACAGATTAGATGGCAAATGAAGGAGAAAAAATACAAAGAAAAATATCAATATCCTAGTAAATGTCCTCTCATAGCACAATGGCTCTAATGCAATCCTAAAATAATGACTTTTAAAGGCTGCAAACCAAATGTCAGGTATATATTGAAATACTGAGACATCTTATTTTATCTTTTGGGGGGTGCCGTTTAGTTTCCGCTCAGTACCGCACAGCTTTGTGTTTCAGATAAGGAGCTCTGAATGAAACGCCTTCATAACATTTAGAATTTGTCATCAGACAAATGGAATTTAATTGCAACTGAATGATTGTCAGGTTTTAATGTCAGACCATTTGGAGAAGAAGGATTCCATGATGATTTAATAATTGCATGTCATTTGATTGTCAGCTAATTTTGAGGAAAGGCTTTTTGGCCACATATTCTATATGGACTGAAACTGGAGGAACATTGTAATGGGGTTACTAGAAAAGTACACGGCAGAACACAGTTTGTTAGGCCTCTCAATTCAGTGCCCTAGGTCACGGTTCAATCAAAACCATTCAGACAAAACAAAACAAGCAGGTCAAAGAGAATATTCCCAGCTGAGACAATTGGCCAACTTGATTGATTACCCAAGGAGACATATGACTAAACTTGTCAATACATAGCAAGATCCTGACTGATGGGTAAGCATATGGGAGCCCATGGTTAGAGTGCTCGTTTGAACTGGACTGTCAGTGGAAGGCTGTATGGTGGTGCTATAAGATGTAAGGTGGTTCCTGTTTCTCAAGGTTTCTAGGATTCAGGGTTTATTCATTATATATTGCTGGTAGAAGACGTTGTGCAAGGCTAAGTACACGGTGAGGGTAGGAATACATGTGCCCTTCTTGCTCTCCTGCAAAAGGGTCAAATGCTTGTTCCTGGGTTGAATAACAAGGGGGTGGGGAAGATTCTCAAATGCACTGGGATTCTCTTTTGAAACATTCCTAATCAAATCATAAAATATTATAATCTGACTTTTATATAGGCCCTGCTTCCTCATCTGTACATTAAATCCATCCAGCCAAAAGACATGGTCAGCTCAGCATAAGGAAAGGAAACAGAGGGATCACTGAAGGATTAAGTTAGAATGGCTACATACAAAGCAGAACATGTTACCTGGATGTTTTTCATGACTTCAAAAGCCCAATTAGTCTAGAACTACTATGATTCATAATACAACCAGTTAGTGAACACTGGAAACCATAAGTGCTACACTACAAACATGATATCTTGTCAGCTAAATTATTTTAAATCTAGTTAATATGCATACAATATGTATCATATAATAAAATATTTATTATATTGTTATTTAGAAGCTAATGATGATATTATCTTCCTATTTTGGCATTTCTTGGTTTAAGACACTGTCAAAAGGACCTTCGAAAACACTGAGGTGCCATAATGACATAGTTAAATGACGAGTTCAGTACATAGAAATTACATACCATGAACCTCAAATATTGCAAAAAGAGGACAACAAGGCAGGGTAATATCAGATTTCTAAACTGCTATCTAACAGTCTTTACTCGTTTATATTTTCACCAAAGAAAATATGCATGCAATGAAAACAGAGCAACAAATGCTGAAAATGTTGGACTGGGTGTTGGTGCTGGCACTTTTCATACCTTTTCCAAGAAACTGAACTGTCACTGGGCATGCATGAGGCTCAGTATTTAACACTGAAGAGACTAAAGAGAGTAGCAGATCCATCTGTAAGTAGCAGCCATGCTGTAAGATTGTATCATCGTTTGCCGGTTGAAGCAGATCATCTTAAACTGGGAGTTTCATAGTGAGTAACAACCTTAATCTACTTTGTGTTCATGTCCAAATCAAAAGCAAGTAGCTAGTATTGGTTAAGTTACCTAATAGGAAACTAACTAACTGTGTGATGACACAATCTAATGGGTGTTCTTTGACATGCTGCTTTTGTGTCATCATTGCACATCGCCAGCCAATCAGAGCAGAACTCATCAGAATGTTCATGACCTTCAATGTAGACATCAAATATTCTGTGTAGAAAACAATTTAAATAACACTGAATAAATGTTTTCTATGGCATCTTTAAAATGACTTAATATAAGTCACATTGGAATAAACATGTCATGGCACATGTCAAAAAATGTCATGGGTTGTCATAAGAGATCAGGTCTAGTACCATAACAGCATCATGAACCTGTTACTGGTAACCATTATGACTAATGTCATAAATGCTTGATGTCCTGGTTGATGAGATCAAACATTATGGCATAACACTTAATACAGAGCAAACTCTGACAACTCATGACAACATGTGACATAACACATTAAAGGCCGGGTTATATCAGTGTCAATGTTCAAGGAAACTGTCTTCAACTGAGTGTGAAGAAAGGGGAACATTCCATGATATGTGCTATAGAATTTATGAGTTGAGATGCATTGGGCTTTGTAAATGCATCTTGGCAACTTTTGGACACTAAAGGTAATTCCAGTGTGTTACCAAATTAGATCTTTTTTCTTGTTTCTGGAGACTGTGTGTATTTTCTTTGTTTCTTATGCCTTTACATATACAACAAATGGCTATACGTCCCTATAAACTTAGCATTTGTGGCCAAGATAATGATGTTTTGAAAAGTTTTCTATTTTCCCGGGATCTGTCTGGAATTTTGTAGAATGCTCTAGAACTGTCTGGGACTGTCCAATAGTATCCACAGCAGTATAAATACAGGTGAGTTAAAACAAACATTTCAATAGATTTTCCAGCTGTGGACACACAGTCACATTTAATTTAGGGGGCATCAAGAGGCTGCAGCATCCAGCAGACGCATTCTGCTATGTCTGTGTCCAATTTATGAAGACCGGACTGAAAACGTACTGTGTGGAAGCATCTGCCCGATGGGCAAGACCTACAAAGCATACTTCAGCAAGATAAACCATGGGCATCTCATTTCACGTGCGAGCACTGCAAGAAAACTCTTAAATGTAAGGTGGACGATTGCTGCTGACATGATGGCAGAATTTAATTTTGTAAAGTTTTAAGGAATCATTTAAGGTTTAAAAGCTGTTATTAAGAAATCTGTCACAGCATTCAAAGTTTTCAAAAAAAATATTTATAGAAATATTTATGTAATTATCCCATGTTACTTTCTGTTGGATAATAGTCCTTGTAGACATATTCCCAACCAGTAATCCTAACCAAGAGCACAGTTCTCATTGAAGGCTTTCTTAATCTTTGATAGCATATTTGATACAATGTAGGCCAGTGCAGTGTTAGAAGTCTTGCCCAAGGACTCTTACTGGTGTAGCTCAGCATTGTGCTACCTAGACTGGGATTTGAACCCCAGTCTCCCACATCAGGTGGTAGCTCGCCGGTGGGTAATGTTGTTAACCGCTAAGCCACACCAAACAGTATTCACAATTAGCCATGTTACATGTACTAGCTGGAATATTATCTAATGGAACACTAAGCACGGTTGTAAGTCGCTCTGGATAAGAGCGTCTGCTAAATGCCTGAAATGTAAATGTACGTGTTCAACACATTAGCATGACCTTTCAGTTGTAGGGCCTAGCATTGTTGGCCGAGTCAGACATTTGCAGATACTTGAAAAACTGAAAAAAAAGTAATACTGATCTCATAAACACACCAGTTTAAAGAAAGCTCACTAAAGCCTGTTATTCATGCATTTTAATCAGCAGCAAACTTCATAATTAGTGGAGTATAAGTATAGAGTTGCTTCAGCGGGGGCTGCCATTGTGTTGGACTGTGTGCTCAGATGCTCTATACTTGTTTACAATCTTTTTTTAATATATATTTCCTTACCTGTCTCCAAAAACCCTGATGAGTGTCGTTTGAAAGGACATCATTAAGCCTCCTGGCACGGAACCCGCTTCTCTGCCCTTTTTGAACAGAAATCAGAGCGAGGGATAGAGCGAGAGAGTTGCTTATTAAAACACTTTCATTAGTATGTTTATAGCCCTCGACAACAAAGCTCAAACCAACAACCCAAAATACATTGGCGTAGATATTTTAAGCGAGGCCTAGCTTATTAGCATAACAAAGACGATGGCGGTGGCATTGCAAGCTATGGGGATTGCTTGCAGGAACGTAGCCAATCTGTCTTGGTTCTGTGGGGAAATTAGCTGCTCTCAGACCTGTTTTTGGAGGGGAGGGAACAACAGTCAAACTCCTGAAGACGATGACGTCTCTGAGGGTCAAATCCATTATTAAATCTCTATTGCCTTGGGGTGCTATTCGCTTTCAACCTTGTCAAGAAATCAAGATGTACTTGTTTATGTTAATGGGAGAGGAACTGTTTCTTTGTAAGAGGCTTTCTGTGAATCACTGTGATGAATAGATTTAATACCAAAAGGAGCTTGAAATGTGGTTTACTAAGATGGCGCTGTTGGTAGCACAGTGGTTAGGGCATGCATGGACCTCACCAAAGCATTGCTGCTTTGAGCCAACACTAAGCTCTCTTCACTGTTTGCGCCTTAAATGATTGTAACTCACTAGATGAGTAGATGAGTCTGCTGTTAGCATATCATCACTGTCCAGTGCAAAACAAGCATCTCCAAAATGGCGACTTTACAGGAGAGAACAAAAACCTAATTTAACTTAAATGTAAGTCAATGGAACTAGACTTAGCTAAATGGCAGATCATGTAATCAAATTATGCATGAAAGTGAAAAATGAAAGAATTGACATATATGTTTTTATGCGGACAGTAACAACATGTTTATACAATGATGATGATATTATTGTGAAGCACCACAACATCTTTTTAAACTGCTACTAACGTAACAATAGCACAGCTCAGTGTACCTGGACAAGAATGGTCACCATCACATCAACTGTTTTGCAGGCATTGTATTAGGCAGAGGGGGCAGACAGAGAGCCATCCTACCTACACAGAGACAGCATGACTGATGGAACCACTTTAGAATAAGGCTACCTAGTTCCCTTCCTTATGGAACGATAATATATGGCAATGTATTGGAAAATATAGTGCAATATACTAAATAATACAATGTCATATATGGGAAACAAGTGCATATATTTTGCATATATTTATATAGTGATAAATATATTACAATATATTGTATAATACATAAGGAATTGCCGCTTTGCATATATTGTATGTATGGTAGTTCATTTTATATGTAATAGACCTCATATATATATAGTTTTGTATGTGAGAATATTTTCATACATACATGTGGCAATATATGTATATATTCTCACATACATAAAACTATAAATAAATATATATAATAAATAAATATATATATAGTTTTATATATATATATATATATATATATATATATATATATATATATATATATATATAGTTTTATATATCTATATATATATATATATATAGTTTTATATATGTGAGAATATATACATATATTGATGTATGTATGAAAATATTTACACATATATATATATATAAATATATATATATATACCATATATATATAATATATGAAAAAGCGGCAATTCCTTACATATTATATATAATATATTCTCAATATATATAATGCAAACACTATATAACATATATGCACAAATAAATGCACTATGTTACCCATATAAGTGATATTGTATATATATATATCATATATTGCACTATATTTTCCAATATATTGCCATATATTTATCGTTATATAAATATATAAGGGCTAGTTTCGCATATATGGTTTATTTCAAATATTGATTTTCCAATACATTGCCATACATTATCGTTTCATAAGGGCTAGTTTGGGATTGATTTAAAAAAACACATTACAACCGTTAATAAGTAGCTATTGCACATAAATAAGACAGGCATCAGTGACCTCAATCTATATAAACTCTGTCAGCTTCAGCACATATTTACATACTGTATATCATTTGGAGGAGCTCTTTTATGCCCTTTTCATTAATGTGTTATAAATGCTTATTAATACTTTGTAAAATGTTTATGACCTGACTAATAACAATAATAATCTATTGTCAAACCATTTATAAACCCTTTATTAAGGCAGGTACCAGGCTAATTATGCTCTTTTGGACTCCAGGCAGTGGTTGGTTGGGATATCACAAAGGATCAAGCTCACATCAGGCAAAGAAGTGGAGCCTCTATAGCTTTTAGCTCAGTTTGAATATTATTTCCCAATTTGACTTTCAATTTGAATTTTGACTTCAAGTCACATATTATTAAGAAAGTTTTGATATTTATAGTCAAGATGTCAGCACCTTAAGACCTATCACAAAGTGGCAAAAAACAGAAAGCAAAGTCTGGTATTTTCAGAAAGTGAAACTTCAAAGTCAATATTTATCATTATATTAACTTTTTTTACAGTATATAAAGTCTGAAGATTGACACCATAGTACTTATCTCCATTGTTGAGTAAGTTCTGGATTGCTACCGCACAGCACCCACAATGCAAGTAGTTGCAATGTCTTGTTCAAAGTGAAAGACTTGTTTACTAGCCCACAGCAACAAGCTTCTGCTGGTTGTTATCCCCTTATCAGGTGGAAACGACGGGGAATGATCAGTGCCATCACTATGTGAACATAGTGTTGAATTCCTCTCCACCCCGCTGGCCAGGCAGAAGCAAGAACTTCTTCTTTGAAAGAGATCTAAGATGGCAGGCTGACTACTCCCTCTATAAATAGCACATGCTGGATTATTATTTTCCTTCAACTACACCTTTGTGTTTTAAGTTGCTCCATACTTTTACTCTTCATGTATTCCTACATTTTCACTGTAGCTTATTGAATATATTTTATTTAATTTCTCTCCATTTTACATGACAATTTTCCAACCTTTCTTTAAAGTATGCATTTTCGTATATATTTTTTATTATTGTATGTTTAGGATTTACTATCGTACCAGTGAAAATTTGACACAGCTACTCATAGAAAGCTTTATCTTAGTGCTTTACTGCAAAAATAGCACTCAGTCCACCTTAAAACCCTCAGAAATGGAAATTTATAGGAGGATAAAACAGCTTTCTTAACCTGCTGATGGATATTCACTAAATTGAAAGGGTAACTAGAGCTAGAAAAGCTGGGCGATATGGCATTCATAAATATTGTGATACATCAAGTAAATGTGATATATCACCATATGTATATTTTTCAGATATCTCATCAGTGGAACTGTTAGTGTAAGCCTGTACTGGCTTTAAGATTATCACCAACATCCATTTAGTTTGGTCTGTCTGAACTTTTGAATAGTACTTTACGTAAAATGCATTGATTTGATTGGCTGCCTGTATTGAACCATCTTTAATCTGGGATAAAACACTCTTTATGACTTCAGTGCAAATGAGTAGACTGAAATGCTGTGGGCTAAACGGACTGCTGTAAACGTGTTGTTGTTTTGGGAAGTAGGTTGGAAGGGATTCAAAAACAACACGCTCAGACATCCTGTTTTCACAGTGTCTGTATATGGGATTTGTGGACTGGGGTAAATATATGGCATGTTTTAAAACTGTATACGTAGTACACAGTGCACCAAAACAAAAAAAGGATTTGGTTTCAGATGATATTTGAGTCATTTAATGCTGTTTCTCAAATTCCTGGACTGGTATTATAGTTCTTTTCCAAGTTTTCTATGTTGTTATGGAAATAAGTGCCGTTTTGGAGATAGCGCTATATATGTGTAATTGCCTCCTGGGCATGTTTATTTTTAATCTACAGCTAAATGGATTTAAACATTGCTCATATCACTTACCTTCAAAAAAAAAAAAAGCATCCATTTCCACCATTTCGCTGGGGAAATAACGTTTGCAGATGAATTGGTGGCGCAGAGCCCTGGAAACTGCACCAGTGGATTATCAAAAACAGCCCCTGAGTTCCTACTATCAACCATTGTGGGCAATTACATTACTGTAGACCTAATGCGATTTTAATATGACGGATATCAGTTAGCGGCCCAATCAATTAGAACCTGAGAGGGGACACATCTGCGGTGCAGTTCCGGCTCTGATTAACGTCAGAAGCTGGGATGAGGGAGCCTGGCCTCTGCGGACGAAACTCTAGCTGCTGAAGCAATGCTTTGGACGGTAGACTCAACACCGACCACAATGGACAGCTCCTGCCCCTGACCAACCAAATTGCTTTCGAGATGTGGCCTATTTAGTGAAGGACAGCCAATGTCTGGACTTCTATCATTCTGTCCCACTCAAGCAGTTGTGGCTAAGTGTACAACTCCGGGGGGGTGGGGGCGGAGGTGGAGAAGAGTGCTGAAAAAGTAAAGCTAGGTCTTGTGGGTAAAGGGGAGGAGACTGGCAGTGGACTTCTAGAATGGCTCAAAAATAAATGCACAGATATCTCATATGATAAATGACGCGACCACGACTGATAGGTCGCTGGGTGAGCTGCACCCCTGGGGAAAGCCTCTCACAGCAACATGACTTGTGGGCAGTCTAATTTAGCTGGCACGAAGCTCGTGGAATTCTGTGCCCTGGTGACAGGAGTCCTCTGTGAATGCAAATACAGGGCCATTGCACAGGCGAGGCTTGACATACTTGATTGTGCTATTATATACTGTATATAGTTTTCTTTTTCTTTTCCTCTCCTCGCTATCCTTCAGCCTCAGAATACATTATTGACATTGCCTGTTGCCATGACAACACAGTCTCTTTCATACTTAATGTTCTGGCAGGGCTTTGGAGCCGGTTTGATGATGTTAGTAATTAAAACTCCTCTTTGTATGAAATAGTGTCACATGTAAAAAAGGCAGATTTTGAAGACGGAGCTGTAAACAGCTTATATAATGCGTGTTCTCTATGAAAGTTCTACACGGAAAATTCCAAGTGCTCGAGTGCGCCCCTCGGCTATGGAGTGGTGGACATTTCTGACTTTATATGCCAGTGGCTTTTATGACCAAGACTAAAGCAAATGGCATATACTGGAGTTTCTCTCCCATATGATCTATAGCCATTTGAATACTTTGGATAAAACATGTCTTTGAAAACAAGTCATGCTGTCCTCACATCCCTCATAGCAAGAGAATAGGGGACCCCTGTTGGATCACTAACGGCAATGGCTGCGGTCCACTGGTTTTTGCTCAGCATTTTTGGAGCACGCCACTGGTAGTTAAGCAGCATATTAGACAAAATGACACTTGGTATCAGTTGTTTTCCAAGGAGGAGTCTAATTTTTTGATTCATCCTTCATTTCTTAATTTTGTTATCCTGTCAATTCGTTAAGTACTTTAGCTTTAGTGTCAGCAACAATGTTTTAGTTCCTATTTTTTTTTCTTTGTTGTTTGTAAAATGTATCTCTATTTTGTAAAACTGAAGCTGTACACATTAGAAATCTCCTTGAGTGGATGTAAAATTAGCTAGAATTCCACACGCTACAATATACAACTGGGTGTTCTGAGGGACTAGCAGTGGCAAACAGTCTGGGATGCTGGCAAATCTGAATTTCCAGTGTTTTCAAAAGGAGCTGCGATGAAAATTCTGCCACTTAGCAGCGGTATAGTAAACCAGACATTTAGAACTTTGGAACAATGAATGCCAAACATCTCATTGTGTTCCAGATAAATCCAGTTTTATACGCAGTTTTTATTACACACAGTCACATTATTATGACCACTTCCTTCTTTTGACAGAAGCAGTGGGAAAATAAGGTGATCTCGATCATTGTGTTAGCTCTATAGATCCTCCCCTACACCATATTGGTATGCACTGCAGCCAGCATGGCTTCAGATACCTGTGACAACCTACCAGGATATTACTGAGTCACTGCCAGCCCATCTAGCTGGTGTCTGTGCTGCACACGGCAGCTACTCTGGTCCTAATAATATGACTCAACTTGGTACAGTACACCTAATAGAGAACCAGGCATTTGCTTGTGGCTTTCCATCTGACTTGGTGCATGATTTTATGCTGACAGAACAATGTGGGCGGAGCCTAACAGCTGATGTATGGTGGCCAACAGGTTTATTTCTCTAATAAAGATGCTATTAATAATGATCCAGGAGTACGTTTAATGAAAGCATGTGTTTTATGAATGCATTTTAGTAAGAACCCCTTCATATTGATATAGCATGGCACTCACAAAGCAAAACATTTATTTGTAAGCTACACAATATACGACACCTTCAGAGGGCACCCACTTTATTTCAGTTGGCACCATGTTCAGCATAGGTGGTCTGATTTAAAGCAACACATTTAAAGAGAAAACAACAGCAAAATGCAATTGCCATGTTCTCGCGCCGAGATGAGGCCGCACCTGATAGGATTTGGTGCCGAGGCAGGCTGGGCAAAGCCAATTTGATGGGCGACGGCTCCGACGGCACAGCATGATGTGATAACAAACTAGAGCAATATTCCCTCGGCTAGCGCCACAACACTCATCTCTCTCCATAATTCAAGCAATCTAGCAGGGAGCACAGGGAGGTGATCAGCTGTGAGGTGCTGAACACTCAGGTTATTTGCTTGTTTTGTTTGTTTGCTTTTTACATTTTCCCTCTGGACCTGTTGTGTATGAGCAGGCCTTTAGCTGCTGTTCGCCTAATGCTTTGAAGAGGGAGGGAGGGAGGGAGGGAAAAAATGTCACCATGAAAGCACTAGTGTTTCGGCCCATTAAGAACTTTACTGTCTTTGTAGAAACAAGGAAAATGTCTTCGGGCGCCGTACTGGTTGCCAAGTTGAGGAGAAAACAGGAGAGAAGACTAGAGAAGAGGTATGCCTGCGTCTCCTTCATTTACCTCTCTGTAGAGATCCAAAAGCACACGCTTCAGAATCTGAATAACAATTTAGACCTAATATAGAACCACTGACCAATTCTTATATACATAGAAATTCCATGCACTGAACACCCCCCCCCACCAACACACTAGTGAGCGCACCGGAGCAGTGGATAGCCCTATCTACAGCACCCAAGGAGCATTTGGGGGTAAGGTACCTTGCTCAAGGGCACTTCAGTCATGTCCTCGCGATTCAGAAAATCGACCTTATTATCACAAGGCTGGCTCCCTAACCAGAGCCTACGACTGCCCCTCATTATTTTCCTTGAAAAAATTAGAATTTAGATGTGAATTTCGAGCGAAGGGCCGCAGATAAGAGATGCATTACAATGCTAATTGTAGCCAAGGTGAAACCGGCCTTCTAAAATAGAGCAAAGGAAGCGGTGGTGACCATGGAAACAAGTCAAGTCAAAGATGGTCTCGGTGCTCCAGAAAGCTGGAGACAGTATCAAGTTTTCTGCACTCTTCCGCTTCATCCTTCAGCAGTGCAGTTCAGGCGTGACTTCCGTCACAGACACAACAACAGCCCAGGCAGAGAACAACGGGGAACATTAGGAGCATCACAAGTGTAATCTACAATCTGCAATGCATCCTAAGCACATTAAGCTTATTTGTCTCTCCGGAATGAGAGGAAAAGATGGATCTCACGGTACGGGGAAGAAATGAGAGTCAATTCACACGCTTTACTGTACCCACGAGCTCCATTCGAACAATAACATTAATGCATAGACAAAAGCCCTGCGTTAGGAGCTGCCTACTGAGCAGGCAGATTTAGAATTATGACTAAGCTGTAATGGTGGGATGCCCCGAGCTGTAAATTCCCTTTCTCCTCCGCTGCAAGAACTGCTTGCCTTTCATTTCCTTGTTATTTAGTGTCGTAAAAGGGATAAAGCAGTTGATATGAAAGCATGATACAGGGCGCTGTGCACCTAAATCACTAAATGACTTGTGAATGTGCATTGGAGGCTGAAGCGTGAGGCAGATTGATCTCACTGCAGTGTGAGGACGACCTATTTGCAAAGCAACACTGACCCCTTGTGTCCTATGTGCTGCATCTTCGCAGTTGAAGCTCATCTGATGAAACACTGGGTATGTTTTTTTCTCTACCTCTTTTTTATACAGGTCACTGCTGCAGCTTGGGTTGATGCAGCATTTCGTCTCTGTTATTGCAAAGTGCATCACCATGAAGAGGCAAGAAAGGGCAAAAGTGGTGCAACTGTAGAGCTGCTTTGATAGGAGCATTGGCATATACCTCAAGCCGTGCTCCCCTGGAAGAAACAGAAATGCAATGAAGTTTTGCTAATTGTAATACATGCTTCCAACACATGGTGATCTTTTGGCGCCTCCGCATCTGCAAGTGCTGCGCAAATTTAATAGCGTATTCCAAATGCCTATAAACCAAACAGCCGATCAAATGAATCCTTGATCAGACAGATGTCGAATGGCTTTCAAATGCCATATCGCATTTAACATATCTGGCCCCGGTTTTCAGTTCAAAACCGTATGTGTGCTGCGAATGATTCTGTTGCCGATAATGCAATCTCTTTGCCCTTTAGTGCGATCTTGCGGCATCGCTTTGCTCCGAAGCACGAACGGCGATGGCAGCTGAGCCTTTAAAGCAACTGTCACCAGGAGACAGCTGGTGTAGATGCAAATCAATCAGCGTGTTTCTCCAGTTTGGAGGGTTTTGTGGAGCAGAAAACAGGTGGTAAAGTACATCAAAAACCACTTTTACAAAATGCCGCTAGCTCCCCAAGGGGGTTGTCTGTCACCACGTACTCCCTGTACGCAGCTGATTGTGTGTCTCGCCATGAGCCTGTGAAATTAATCATGTTTGCAGATGATACAACCCTGGCAGGCCCAATAACTGCAAAGTGATGAACCTTTTTCTTTATGATTTTTACAAGAATGAGGTCAGCGCAACAATTCCCAGCTCAATATCAGCTAAACGGAAGACCTAGTCTTTGATATCGGACATGTGGAAACTGAAGTACTACCGTGAGATGAAAGGCCGGGTGCTGGTTACCTTTAAGGTGCCCCATGAGGCGCTGCTGAAGCAGCAGCACAGCCACTTATGGGCTCGCACCAGAGTGACCAACAGTAAACATGCGCCAGTGCACCTCTACATTTTAGATAGAAGCTCTTTTATTAGTCAAAAGGTTCCGACGTGCCAAATTCATCAGCACAACAATCTGCTTTGGCTTGGAATGTGAAAGCCCTGCCCAGCCCTGCTCAACTGAATAAGACTTGATTTTCAAAGCCACCTGGTATACCTGAGTCATCTGTGTTTTACCTCCACTTGGCAGTAATTGAGAGCCTCTTAACCTTTTCTGCAATTGCTTGGGAACCTAAGATCTCCAGTGGTTCGGACAAAATGATTGAGCTTCTAAAATAATGGTGGTGTTGCTTCTACATTTGTGAAGGGTTTAAATCGAATCCCTGTTGCCCAGCCCTGCCAGAGGCTCTTCCTCTGGGAAGAAGGTTAAAATCAAATCTTGAACTGGCCAGTTCTGGGTAAGCACTTACCCTGAGGCTGTTTAGCTTTAGAGCTCCATAGAGGTTAAAACAACAATTTGGCCCACTTTGCACTTTTCTGGCAATTCCACAGTTTCTACCCTATTTGCAACTGAAACAATGTCATGGAACTTTCTGTTTTATGCATGAAGAGTATACTCCAAGGAAAGGCAGATGCATTTTTAAAATGATTGTTTTAAAAGTTTAAAGAACTTCTAAATAATGTAAGCTCACCAGAACGTGCCTAAAACCGTGAGATTCCTCCATGAGCATAAACAAGAGCTGTTATTCGATTAGGCATGAACAGGATAGGTTTCTAGATGTAGGCAACATCAGTGTTCATCATCTCTTGGTGGATTTGGTGGATGCCTACCATGGCACACTTCTGAGGAGAATTCCTGTAGAATGGGATTTTAGCCACTGCTGGTAGACCTGTATACACTTCCATACACCTGCATACACCCATACACTGCCTTCACACTATGGCTTTTGGGATTCCCAGTTGCATTTACCCCTTTGTGCCAATCATTAACATCTGCTTTGAACCCATTTTCCACACAACAAATAAGACGTTCACTGCTCTATGCCACCTTTTCAAATTAGCAGAACTTCTGAGAAAATATTAAAAGTTATGCAGAGAGTAGATTTCTAATTTCAAGCTAACCTGACATTTTTAGGGTGGAAGCAAAAGTGGATCTTCTATCTTCTTTTTCTTTGAGAGTTTGTGTTCTTTTAGATCATGTAGTATCTTGTTTAATTAAATCACATGCATGCTAAAAATTGCTTAGCGTTAGCTAAGTTATGATAATTTATCCAGTTACTATTATAAATACATTCAGCTTCTTTTAATGGCTTCTGATTGGCAATATGACATTTACAGTAGGCTTTTATCACCACACCTATTTTTTGGGGAAAACAATCTCATGTCCCACATAGAGCAAAATATCAAAACAGAAAGCTGAACTAACCAGTATCAGTTAATAACACTGTGCGGTTCATGTGTGGCTGATTGTACAATTAATTAAACCGCTGTTTAGGTGTCGCCTGCCATGTCCTGGTTGGGGCTCAAGCTAGACAGCTGGGCTAATATAAGTCTGTCAGTTGTCCAAGCATAGTGCTAATGCTAATTAGCCTACTATTTGTACAGCAAAACTGAAAAGTGAAAAAAATCATATAACAGTTTGTAGTTTTCTGAAATATTTCCAGTGAAATTAATTTACCTTTAAATATCAAATATTCCAGGGGTAATTTGCTTACCTTTAGACTTAAAGGTTTATTCTGAGAGACTAAAGATGGATTAAATGTATCCTTTTAACGTGGACATGCAGAATGGACCTACACTCATCATCAAAAGAATAGCTGCACCCAGAAAGAAGCATCAAATTGCAATGCTATTCAGAAGAAAGATAAAGGTTACTAAGAGCAATAAATGATAAATGTAAAAATTGTGTTCCCAGGCCTTCTGGATGCATGACAACAAAATTGTTCATCTTGGCGCTGTCCACAGTGCCTCCACACATAGATTCGTTGGTCGTCTACACCAAGATAAAAACGGGTCTCCTCACTGAAGATGACCTTGCGTCATTCTGAGTCACTCCATGAGAGTTTGGTACGACACAATTGCAGTCTTGATTAGCGACATGTTGTAAGGGCAGTCGTTGTAACGATCTGTGTGTACGTAGTCCTGCGACGTGCTGCTGTCTGCCATTGGTGATGACTCATGGAGTCATGAATGTTCCTAATTGTGGCTGTTGTGTCTGCCAGTTACAGCGATAACGGCCATCCTTGCTTACGTCACATGCGCAGTTGAGAGCGAAGCCTGAATCATTTGCATGTCTCACAAAGTCACACCTACCCACCAAGTTTCATTCCTGTGGGCTGATTTCTTCCGGGTCCAACTATTACTTTTCATAATGAGTATATCTTCATCTGACAGACAAATTAATTCTCTATTTTTGATACACCAAATGTCCTGAAAGTGGCTAATACAATAGGAGCTTTTGCAAGGGTTCAATTTTAAGCACAAGGTAAAACTGCAGGTTTGTCCAGTATGTCCAATACTGACTCAGTGTGTTATAATGTTGGGGACGCATGTGTATTGCGTTCCATTCCTCAGGTGGACAGAATACATTTTTCTCAATATATAGTCTTCTGTATGTTTTGGAGACTCTCTGTGTTCCTTGCCCTACCCTTTCACGCATTATGGATGTTGTAGCTATGACTCCAGGTCTAGCGCTGCTCAGATCCACTAGATGGTGATAAAGTAGTTGATATGCTACTGGCTACATAGTGAAGGTGTATGAGTGAGACTAAGCGTACACCATGGCTCCTGTTACAGCCCTGCACCTGCTGCAGGAGAGTATATTTAGCTTCCAGACTCCGACGCTCTAATACCGCGTCAGCACACAGGGCTGTAAATGGGTTACGAGCTGTACACCGTGAGGGGCTATGGAAAGAGTTATTGGAATGATAACAGATTTACTGTGTTACTACAGGCCATTAGACACAAAGAAAAGACTCTTTGCTCGGGAATCTGGTACAGCATATTTGATGTGTCACTTTGCAACTGAGGGACAGGAGATAATTCATGGCTAAGCATGCAGGGAAGATGAGGAGGAGCAAATTGCACAGTGGGGTGCTGCCTTTTTTAATAGACTCACCAGCTCACTTCATTGCTCTCCTCCCCTCCTCCCACTACAAGTACATCTGCATATCATTGCATATTGTTTTTTAGAGAAAAAATGACCTAGCTACGTTCCACACTAGGATTCTGAGCTATGAAGAAGCTTCATTGGAGCCAGTCACTGACCAAGCCTCAGAGAAAACTCAGAGAAGCCTCCAGAATATGGGAATACTGAAGCAATACAGTGAAATTATGATTACTATGCAAAATAGCAACTTAACATTCCTGTTGAGAAAATGTCTTTGTGCCAATTTCCATTAAATATGAGACAGTGGGCGTGGAATGGCTGTTTGGAATCATGCAACACATTTCCAGGCTTAAATCAGCATTCCACTGACATATAGTCACATCCAAATAAGGAGAGAACAGGGTATTGCTAGCTAGCATGTAACCTCGTACTCCCTAAAAGTAGAAGGGTTGCACTGTGTAGTTGGACAGTGACCAAATCTAAAAGGGCAACATTAGTCTAAAAAAGTGTTAGTGTCTAGGATTAGCAAGTTAGCTCATTTTTATTTTTAAGATGTGTATCAAAATGTTTTGCTTGCTAATACAGTATATCACTGCTGTCAGAACAAAACTACTATCTACAAAATAGAGGCAGTTGTGGGCTGGAGGTTAGGGAACCAGCCTTGTGACTTAAGAGTTGCCGGTTCGATTCCCTGAACTGACAGTAACACCTAAGGTGCCCTTGAGCAAGGCACTTAAACCCCAACTGCTCCCCGGGCGCCGTGGATAGGGCTGCCCAACGCTCTGGGTAAGTGTGCTCACTGCCCCCTAGTGTGTGTGTTCACTAGTGAGTGTGTATGTGGGTGTTTCACTTCATGGATGGGTTAAATGCGGATCCCCACTGTGGGATCAATAAGGGATTAAAATCTAAAAAGAGAAATGAGTTTTTCCATGTCATCAAAAACTGAAAAACAACGAAAATGGTGAAGCAAGGTTTGGTTCTGACCACAGCGATATGTTTGTACAAAGGTAGAAAACTTTTTACATGGGCAACTGCACATTAGCAAGACATTATCATGTTTAATTTTACAATTAACAATAAAGTTTTTTGGTTGCTAAACTATTTCAGCAGCTTACACCTAACCTATACCTTCTTGCTGGCACCCATATAAAATGGAAATTCCAGCTCTGACTGAAAGGCATTTTAGTATACTGATAGAAATTTACTTCAGCTCGAATAATTTAAATATTATATTTATAGTGTATTATAGTATTTTTGTCAGATTGCATGCATATGAAAGGTCACTTTTTGTTAGAATGTAGTAGGAAATAGACTTCTGTTGTGTATTATTTTACTTTAACATTACACCTGAGCTTTGCAGCGGAATGTTGATGTAACTGTATCTTCGTCTATCATGATGGATTTTGGTAGTATATAAGGTAACACCACTACCTGCCAGGGAACCACCACCACATGCAGGAGACTGGGGTTCGAATCCCATAGTCTGGGATGACTATGCTGTGCTACACCAATAAGAGTCTTTGGGCAAGACTCCTAACACTACACTGGCCTCCCTGTAATATGAATACCCTGTAAGTCGCTCTGGATAAGAGCGTCAGCTAAATACTGTAAATGTAGTATATTATTATACAATTATCATGACAGATGTGAAAATGTGAGTATATATCATATTAGCTTATGTCATATGCTAGTTTTTGTGTAGCTTAGTGTTGTGCAGTGTAGTTAGCCATAATAACAAAATATGCATCTTGTATGATCACTACTGATAATAGTAATATGAACCTTGCATATGACTACATAGTCTGTCATGACAACTCGACCTATGGCATCAGCTATGACATGTGTATGATATGGTTATGTGGATGTTATGTAACAAGAAATGTATAATCTACCATTTAGCCGGTGTGCAATTTGTTGTCGAGTATGCTTAAATCTGAGCAGCTACATCAACATGATCCAGCTTAATGCAGCATTGTAAACTGAGGAGCAGCTTCCACTGGATTTCATCTAGTTTCCTTTAAAAGCTTGACCTGTTTTGTAGCAATTACACTGACAGACAGCATTTGTGGGCACAGTATAGATCCATCCACAGGTCCATTTAGTGTTTTGGTTCATATATTTTTTACACCATTTGAACGCTCCAGTCGCTGTTTGATGAATGGACCCACAGAAGTGTTCAAAGTTACTTCTCAGTACATTAACTGAGATTAAAGCCAAGAACATGTTTTTCTTCTTCTATAAAGTTTTTTTTCTTCTTCTTCTTCTTCAAATGTGTTCCATTTATTCCTTTGCCCCCAACAGAAAATGATCGATTTCGCACACTGGAGTGCTGAAGGGTCCCCGAATGGGATTCGGCCCCTGCTAGATTTGCCTTTGAATGGTGAGGAGGGGGCTGCCTGGCAGAGCCATAAAGGGCCTCGTTATTGGGGGTGCGAGGGCAGAGGCGGGTCGGGGGAGTACCTGCGACAGTGCCAGACAGAGTGGGGATTGTGAGTGCCGCAGGGGCCAGCTGGGGAGGGACAGAAGGCGCTCAGTGGTGGGCAGGAAGTGGCAGCGAGGAGGCTGTCACAATGCCACACTCAGCGCAGCTCGCGGCCAAAGAACTGCAAGGTCATCATGGCCGCGCGGTCTTAAAGGAGAGATTTGCTTATTTTTCACCAAACGTGATGAATGCACTTTGTAAGTGATTAGAGGGCAGAAGCCCCAGACTGCAGTGCAGAGTTTTAGCAAGGTCAGAGGAGGAAGGTGAAACTTTGCACTGAAAGTTATTAAAGCATCTCAGCCTGCCATATTTTACGGGATACTCTGCAACCATTCCTTTGACGTTTATGGAGTGGCATATAATGGATCACTGCATAGATTACCACACTGGGGGCGAGGAAAGGAAGGTGCGTGATAACAGCCTAGGCTGTCTTTCCCAGTGCTGGCTCTAAGAGACATGAGCAGGGAGTTGACTGATGATGAAATATTCTGTATATAATGTTAGCATTAGATAGTCAGCATTTGTCTAGGCTACTGATATAGATGAATGAGCTGTTCTTCAGTTAACCTTTATTCCAGGCTTTCACTGATTCAAACGTTCATTGACATGGTTTGCATTTACATATACTTCCTATTCTTAACATATAGTACACCGCAAGGGCAAGAATCACTTTGGGGTGGCTGGTATAAATTGACTAGTAGGGGTAAGCCTAAACCAGTTTAAGTCAGAAAGGTGGCATGACAATACAGTTGTGGCTATTAAAATTAAATTATTAACATTTATGTAAAGAAGACTTACAGGGGTTGGACAATGAAACTGAAACACCTGGTTTTAGACCACAATCATTTATTAGTATGGTGTAGGGCCTCCTTTTGCGACCAATACAGCGTCAGTTCGTCTTGGGAATGACATATACAAGTCCTGCACAGTGGTCAGAGGGATTTTAAGCCATTCTTCTTGCAGGATAGTGGCCAGGTCACTACGTGATGCTGGTGGAGGTTCGTCCTTCTTGGTGGTATGCTGGCATTACCCTGGATACCGTGGCTCTTGATACATCACAAAGACTTGCTGTCTTGGTCACAGATGTGCCAGCAAGACGTGCACCAACAGTTTGTCCTCTTTTGAACTCTGGTATGTCACCCATAATGTTGTGTGCATTGCAGTATTTTAAGCAGAACTGTGCTCTTACCTGCTAACTGAACCTTCACACTCTGCTCTTACTGGTGCAATGTGCAATTAATGAAGATTGGCCACCAGGCTGGTCCAATTTAGCCATGAGACCTCCCACACTAAAATGACAGGTGTTTCAGTTTCATTGCCCAACCCCTGTATGTAAAGCATTATAAAATATTATGAATGCTTTATAGATCTTTATGAATGCCCTTATAGTGCTTTACGGTTACCCGATTCATAGACAGTGTAACTGGTTCTACTTTATTCAGGAAGATAGCATAGGGCTCCCTAAGTCCAACCTATCCAGCATCCTTTCTATTTGAGCTCGCCATATTTAATTATTTGAAGGACAGTTAAAACACATTCCTTGTCTATTTGCTAACTGCAGTGATGGCTCGGTAGAAACCAATTGTTATAAAATAGGCAAAGCATGAAATAAAATAAAGCCCCTCCTCATCCCTCCACGATGAAACATCATTTCAAGAGTTTCCTTTAAGGGCCTTTGATGATCACTCAATAGAGTTTAAAAGATCAAATGTATAGTACTGCCCCCCATGTGCCCCACACACTGGTTCTGAGTCAAAAAACATGACGTAACCCTTTGAAATCTCCTTTTTAGGGACCCAGCGGGCGCGGTGGAGGCTTGATGGAACCATTACTGATAATGAATTCCCTGGACCTAACTGTGGAGCTGCTCTCTGATCTCGCCCAACGTGATGTCCCTTTCACGTCACTCCAGAGGTGTAAAATTTCCTTTTTATAGAGCACTCAAACGCACTTACCACGGCGAAGCGTAAGGAGCCCGCGCCTGCGAACAGTGACAGGAGATTGCATTCATTCTTGAGGCAATCTGTGTTGCAGGAGATGCTTCCGTTGGACCGGTCTTCTGTTGAGACCGTCTCTTTCCTGGCACCCCATGGGAGGCTGAAGACCCCCGCACCCCATGCATCTGTCAGGTTTGAGGCACTGGCACAGGCCGCTGAACAGCCATCATGTTCCCGACTGGGATTTGCTCTTTATGTGAGACCTCTCCTCGAGTGATGGGGAAAGCTTCTTATTTTGCTTTTCCACAGAGCCATGCACTGTAATGTGCACTATATGCCCTCAATGCACAATGAATAATTCAGTTAGTCATGACGCTCCTTTCTCGCTTCCTCAGTGTGTGTGCATGTGTGTGAGGAGGGGAGGCGTGTGTATTAGTATAAGAACATCATGCCTGAGAATCAGAATTACGATGTAGAGATATAGGGTAACTAGCTGTCCTTCACTTAATCTTTACTCCAGGCTTAAGCCAATTTAAATTCTCATCATGTGCACACACTGCGCTCTGCAGATACGGGCCTGTGTGTCATTTACATTGTAGAGCTCCTTTGCATGTGCAAGTTTGCATATGCATATTTGCCTTACATTTAATACATTTCAATGTAAAGAGTAATGTAACAATGTAATTATGAGGTAGAGATGTAAATAAAGTACTTCTGAATGATTTTAGGTAAAATTTTATTTTACAGAGTCAAATTGGTTCAAATTGGTGGTGATAGTTGGGATTGGTATAGCGTAGCAAGTGTAACCTCCACTTCCCATGCTCTAGATTGGCGTTCGATCCCCTACCTGAGCTAACACACTGCATTATACCAATGCAGGGTCCTTGGGCAAGACTCCCAACACTACTTTTGCCTATCTCTGTAAGTAATGATCAAGTTGTAGGCCACTCTGCCAAATATCATAGATGTAGAAATCTAATATGTAACACATTAGCTTAGCATATTAGCTTTAGCATAGAGTAAGCAGCCACAGGAAACACTGCCTTTCTAATTAATGCTCTTTTATTGTTTCTGACAGTAGTTGGGACCGCCGCTGAGTGCTACATGACAGGTAGGTTAATTAATAACTCTACCTAACATCGGGTACCAACTCTTCGCTGCTTTCTCTGCCACCCCCTGCACCAGATGCCAGCAAGTGTGCCAGCGTTTGGCCCACTTCCGGCTCCCATAGTGTCATTAGAAGGCCATGGTAAATGTCGCCTGCCTGTCCTGTTGTTAGGTCATCGCTGGAGTTCATCTCTTTTACTGTCCTTCAGCGGAGCCCCACCGACGCACCTTGTCACGTTGCTACCTTCCCATGCTGCCCCTTTCTTGCAGTCCACAGCTGGCCCTGGTCTTATCTGTTAAGTTGCCACTGAGTTTGCCATTTCCCTACGGTCCATTACAAGTCACTAGCACGCCTTGTCAAATTTTTAGGGTTTCCACTGTTTTACCACATGTTGGTTCACTGGCTGTTTTAGCTATATTTCCCTGTCACATGTAGAGGGCCCTGCTTCCTATCCCTATTCCTATTCCTAATAAGTGTCTCTATGAATGATTTCACATTTAATGGCCAAGGAGATATGGTGGAACTCCCTTTTATATATGTATCAACTTTAATAACTTCATAACAGTTTGAGATTCTTTACATTCTACCTTAAACTAGAGATGCAGCACTTTCCACAGCAGGCCATTGTGTGTGTGTGTATATCAAAGTTTCATCAAGGCTGGTTCTGATATACTACAAATGCTTTTTGAGGGCAACATTAAAGAGCCCAGAGGCATTTAAGAAATGTTAGAAGTGTGATGTGCCTCTGTACAGATAGAAAACAACACATACCAGCAGTAACAGCATAAACAACAAACAACTACAAAAATCTTTCTCTCTCTCTCTCTCTCTCTCTCTCTCTCTCTCTTTCTCTCTCTTTCTCTCTCTCTCTCTGTTTCTCTGTATATATACATATGTGAAGATGCTGATTTAAGAAGATCTTATTTATTACATATATACTCCAGTTTCTTCTTAACTCAGCATCTCCACATGTACAGCAGGTTCTAGCTTTACTGGCAAATACAGTGATGGTTCATAAGAACAAGGTCAAGCAGCAAACACACAGAACAACACAGGTACAGACTGGCAGAGGGTGAAAACCACTCTCTACTGACCGTGATGAGTGCCTCCTCATTCCAATGTCACTTAACCACCGTAAGACTGGCAAAACTGGCGAGCAGTGGCTGGGGTGAAATGCACAGCATGCATGGTTCAAAAACAGGCTTCTGGAGGTCATTAGTGATTTTCTAAATAAACAGACCAAATACAATTATCAGATCTGGAATTTGGGAGACATGTTTCCATAGAATAACTATACATCTAGAGACGCTGATCAGTCTCTTAAATTTTTCAAGAGCACTATACATATCATATATTAAATGTACATCAATATCAAATACATAATTAAATAAATATATATCTTATGATAAATAAGTGGTAAAATGTTGACAAAAGTTGCAGCAGCAAGGATGCCTGGATGGCAACAACTGGCGAGGACGTAGGCCGTGAGCATTTGCTGGTGGAACATCATGGCAGGCTCGCAGCATCAACTACTTCCATCCAGTGATGCTTCGGTAGTCGCAACTCCAGGGGTCATGTGCAGTACTCTTGCTGGTGTCTATGGTATGGTAAGTTGTAGAGGAAGCTGTGAATGGCTAAAGAAGTGATGCTACCTTTGCCCTTACCTCCAGTAGCACAAAGAATGAAGCAGCAAGCTGCAAGTTTTTGTACACAGTCTTGGTTGTGTCATTCTGGTCTACACTGACACCATGATATTAAATGCACATAGCAGTACACCGTTGTACTGTATCACTCTGCACTGTACTGGGGTGCATACATCCTACCCATCCTACCCTTGCCATTTACTTTTAGCATCTCAGCGCTTTGCTATGCTTTCTCCTTTAGCTATATATCCCTGCTATTTCCTTTTTATTGACAGTCATATAACCTCTTTGGTGCCAGTGCTGTCATTTATACTTACATCCTGTCTTCCTTCCACACCCTCATGTCCACTACATTTGGTTCACCAAACAGCCATAAGGTTTAAAGAACAATATCAGTTTAAAGAGGGCTCTGTACCAGTTTTAACGTTCTTTCTGTAGCATTTACATTACAATGGCTTTTCAGCCTCACAAATCTTTTCTTTTTAAATTGATTCTGCATAAAACCCTCCACTGAAAAGTGTGTTTAGAGTGCAGGAGTATGCTGTTGTAATCCAGGAATTCATATACTGTAACTGTTTCATATATTTGCTTATATTTGCTTTTGCATATATTAACAGCTGCTCTGTGTAAACAAATGGACAGTCATGAAGCTTAAGTAAGTGCCCAAATGGTGGCAGTGGCTACTTGTTAGTTGGAATTCATTGGTAAATCTACACTTTTCACTAAACCATTTTCACTTTCAACCAGTAAATCACTTTTTAGATGAGCTGCTTTGATCATGTTGAGCTATTACAAAGGACTCGTCATGCATGAACAGTTGTTCTCCATAAAAAAAAAAAAGGTAGATAATTCCATTCCAAGTCAGTGCTCCAATTGTGGGGTTTCATTGTAACTTGGAAGTTCAAAGGAATGGATTTTTTCATGGTACATTTGATGCTGTCTATTACAGAACGCATGATTTAACAAACCTGATAACTGTGTAGAGACATGCAAGCGTTTCCACTGACTGGTGATGTTGAACCCCAGTCAGCTTTAGTTGGTTCAGTTATAGGCACTGGTTTCTAGAGTGTAGAAGGCTATGGTGAAGCCTGATATGAAATCTTATCTATGCAAAGAGGATGTGACCTGCCATTATACAATGATTCCACTTAGACAGGAAAATGCAGCTCTACATGCGGATAGCCTTATTTGTTGATAGTATTGCTAGCGGTACATTAACAAGCATGATGTTGAAGGCAATACCGGAGCACTGATGTCCATTTAAGCAACTCACCAGGACTTAACACAACATCTTTTAGACAAACAGAGATTGTAATGCTGTGTTTTACACAGACACAACACACAGGTTATACAGAAATCTAATTAAATATAAACTTCACAGATATAAATGAGTCACCTGTGACCTAAACACACCTAGTAGTATGTAATACCCCCACAAATATGAATAACAACTGTGATTTGAGTTGACATGGGCTGGATGTTTCTGGATGTGGACAACATCAATGTTCAACCATTCTTGCCTTAAAGAAATGTGCAGTTTGACCAGGTTTGGTGGATGCCATCCCTGGCACAATTCTGAGGAGAATTTCCTGTAGACTGGGCTTTTTGCCACTGCTGGTACACTTGTCTGAACATATCCTTCCATACATCTGCAGATTCAGCTACTATTCATATTACAGGTAGGCCAGTGTAGTGTTCGGAGTCTTGCCCAGATACTCTTATTGGTGTAGCACAGCATAGTCAACCCAGACATGGGATATTCGCAACCTGACGGTCTATCCAGAGCGTGACAATGGTGACTGCCTGGTGGGCAGTAGTGTTAGTCTTGCCCAGATACTCGAGCTAGCACAGCATAGTCAACCCAGACTTCGTACTTACGTGTGGAGGCTGGTTGTAGTGTGCTACACCAACCGACTTCGTACTTAGAGGCTGTTGTTGTGGTTGCAGTACTAATACAAATGAAACTCACCCTCTTTCTGTTCAATGTAACTGAGTTCAATGTGCAGAACTGAGTTAAATGTTCAGAACTGAGTTCAATGTGCAGATCAAACTTTGAAATAAAGTTGTCCAGGATCTTGTCTTGGCTTCCTAATTGCCAGCATGCTTAGGAAATTTTCCATTCCACCCTAAATGGTGCCACTGTTACATTCTGACACCCGTAGCATTTAAGGTGGAATAAAACATTAGATTTAGATTTAGAAGCAGCTCCAGCCCTGTCTTAACATGACCGCTGACAGCTGGGTTTCTATGAAAGAGTAAGAAATGAGCCGGCATTCCCTTCAGAACCTGTAACAGTGGATTTCTCTACATAGCCCGCCTTTGCTGATGCTCCATTGCCAATGTATTTATATTCCACAGGGCTTAAATATTAATGAATCATGATTATTACGAAACAGTTTAGTTCCTTTTACCAGCCTCTTTTGTAAATGTGGGATATTTATTTGAATGAGGACACAGTGTTTGAGGTTCATGGTATATTAATCCTATGTATTGCACTTTCATGTTCAACTATGACATATAAATAGAGTCTTCCGTTCTATTAAACCTCCTATAAAGAGTGGTTTCTGTCTTTTACACATTACTGTGTTTCCTGCTGTCAAATTGTGCCTGGTTAAACCTTGGACTGGGGGCTGTGTATGCTTTTAACGTGGCTTGGCCCCAGTCATTTTGTCTTGATTAGACAGCTGTTATTTTTGTTATTTCTGATTTTGAGTTTGATTACTAATTGCATCCCACGCTGTGTGATCAGGAAGTGGCCGTTCGACAGTCCTGCAGGCATTAGTTAATCTCTCCACAACCTCATTTACCTCACCAGAGGTAACTCTGTATGGCTGTGTGAAACCAAACGCTGGATAACTGTGCCTATACTGGCTTATGATGATACACAAGCCTGAACCTGCAGAGGAGGATGTTGAGAAGCCTCTGACAGTTGAAGGAAGCAGGCAGATCATGCATTTGTATATAGAGGACAGGAGTTCACAGTGCTTTGACTCGCTGATCCATTCTCCTGCAAAATCCCACCATTAGCTTGCAGTCCTTGTCCCTCTCTCCAGCACCCCTGACTCCTCTCCTCTTGCTAAAGAAAGCTTGGCAAGATGCTGGCACATTGATTGACAAGCTCAGATAATGAAAGTGACAAATGCTATCTGAGTATATCTATTGAGGGAAAGGTGAAGAAGGAAGCCCAGCGTAATTTATTTAGAGATTGTTTACTTTCTTCACTTCCATTATCCACATGAGACTGTGCATATAGACTGTTAAAAAAAAAAATCTGTTTCCAAACTGACCTTTCTTGGGAAAGCCTGTAATTGGTCTAGAACAGTGTCAAAGTTGGACTTTTCTATGAACTATTCTACTGGATTAGTTCAGACTAATATATAATATATACTAAGATATATAGTTATCATACTGTCATATGCCCAGTTTTAATCCAATATTCATTGATAAAGTAAATAACTACCTAAAGATATAACAGGTACCAGTGAGAGGTGGATATCTCAAACCTCGGTGACAAAATTTACATTTATATTAAAATTTTCTAATAATATTTTTAAGACTTTTAGGTTCTTTCACAGTGTATCGTATAAACAGCTTTATCAAAAAATATACATTTTTCTGGCTGAATGAATTTAATTTGCTGAAAGAAGAAATCAGATGTAAAATGTGACCTGGCCAAAAGTTATGGAATAATTTGTATTTTAGTTTTTAGATATAAGGTTATTTTTTCAGTATTCAATTTAAGCCTGTGAAAAAAGTGAGTGTTGTTTTTTAATGTTTTTAGTTCTTCCATGTTTTAAATAACCATGTAACCATGTATTTTTTATGTTTTCGAAATTGAAATATATATATATATATTTTTTACCATTCTTTTTAAATGGGATTTCACATTTTCATGTCCATACCAGGCACAATGTTTTATTTCATAGGCGGAATTATTATAATGGTCACAGCCCTGTATTTCAGAGCAGGAATTAAGACTGTCCCTGTCCCTCACAGCCACATGGGGATCAGTTTTTCAGGGGAACAGAATTTCCAGCTCCTTATTACAGGAATAAAGTATGTGCTCAAATGAATACATTAAACCTAATGCCAGAGAAAGTGTTATTCTTCATACATGTATCTTAGTAACACTTTAAAAGCTGCTAGAATATGATTCTACCCCCTGTTGAGGAATTTGCCTTAATTGATTTGAACCCTAGCCAAGACATACCAGATTAGAATAGTAATTTGGGTCCTTTGTTGGCAGCTTTTTCAGGTGCATCAGGTTGTATCTCAGAGGGAGGGCTTGTCAGTGTGTACTCACAGATAAGCTTGGAGAGAAATGCTGGCTAATTTTGCTTACACATGTCTGCATCTGTGGGTTCGCTTCCCCGGTGAGTTGCGACACTGGCTGATATGATAAACAATACAAAAATGAGGCTTATCGCCTAGACACGGAGAGAAGTCGGAATTACCAACAGCAACTTGTCCCCGCCCCCTTAATTTAACATGCCATATTATAGCAGAAGCAGAAGTTAATATATGACTGATTTAAAGCAATGTTGGGGCACCCAGTGCTTTCTTTCCTTTTTGTTCTCTCCATTACTCAGTACTGTGCTTGATGACCGTCTGAGAACATGGTCTTTCTTCAAACAGCAGGTAGGACTATTAAATAAAAAAGAGTAGCATAGCTAATATGTAGTATTATACAGCTCTAATATTATGGAGGGAAAGTGTAGTGTTCAGTTTCCCTGTATTGGTTTTTATGGTATGCACGGACTTGAATATGAAAATGAATATGAGGTATCAATAAACGGCTGGTTATTGGGTTAAACTAATATTATTGCCAAGATAAACACTCGGCACTAACCAGGCTTGGCATTGGCAGTTTATTGAAATGTATTCGAATCTCTGTACCCTTCAATAAACCACCATTACCAGGCAAAAAGCTCAGTATGCCATCCAAACAGAGAATCGGAGGGTGGGTGGTAAATTGCTGCCATTCGGGAGGCCAGAATGTTCTCTGCTTTTTCAAGCGTCTTTTGTTCAAGAGCAGCTTAATGAAGGTACATATATGCAATGCCTTTCGTTCAGCGCTTCAGAGCGCTCCAAAAGAAAGGGGAAGAACTTTGTTCTGTTGTTTGAGTCGGAGGCCCCCAGTGTTCACTTGACTGACTCCACCACTGAAAGAAATCACAGGTACTGTAGAGGAGATAAGATGATGTTTACATAGAAATGAAAATGAATATTTTTAATTAAAAATTAATGAAAATATTCAGAATACAGAAATTAACAGCCGTGAAGAAAAGTAGTGGTTCAATTTGGCATGGACTGGACAAGATTCTGTTTGTAGGCGACATCAATGTTCACTTCTGGTTGACCCATGCGACCATACGCTTCAATACGCCTGCAAATTCAACCACTTCCTTTACACTATGACATTTGGTACATCCAAATCATTAACATCTGCTTTGGGGCCATTTTCCAAACATGGAATGAGACTGCACTGTACCTCTTCTCTATCTGTGAACCCCATTACTGACAACCTGTAGGTATTTATAGCCCCATCATCCACACACTGTACTGTAAGTAATGTGTTGGTGTACAGTAACTCAGTAAGTGTAATGTGTTAGTGTACTGTAAGTAGTGTGTTGGTGTACAGTAACTCAGTAAGTGTAATGTGTTAGTGTACTGTAGGTAGTGTGTTGGTGTACAGTAACTCAGTATGTGTAATGTGTTAGTGCACTGTAAGTAGTGTGTTGGTGGACAGTAACTCAGTAAGTGTAATGTGTTAGTGTGCTGTAAGTAGTGTGTTGGTGTACAGTAACTCAGTAAGTGTTATGTGTTAGTGTACTGTAAGTAGCGTGTTGGTGTACAGTAACTCAGTAAGTGTAATGTGTTAGTGTACTGTAAGTAGTGTGTTGGTGTACAGTAACTCAGTAAGTGTTATGTGTTAGTGCACTGTAAGTAGCGTGTCGGTGTACAGTAACTCAGTAAGTGTAATGTGTTAGTGTACTGTAAGTAGTGTGTCGGTGTACACTAACTCAGTATGTGTAATGTGTTAGTGCACTGTAAGTAGTGTGTCGGTGTACAGTAACTCAGTAAGTGTAATGTGTTAGTGCACTGTAAGTAGTGTGTCGGTGTACAGTAACTCAGTAAGTGTAATGTGTTAGTGTACTGTAAGTAGTGTGTTGGTGTACAGTAACTCAGTAAGTGTAATGTGTTAGTGCACTGTAAGTAGTGTGTCGGTGTACAGTAACTCAGTAAGTGTAATGTGCTGGTGTACTGTAAGTAATGTGTTGGTGTACAGTAACTCAGTAAGTGTAATGTGTTAGTGTACTGTAAGTAGTGTGTTAGTGTACAGTAACTCAGCAAGTGTAATGTTTTAGTGTGAACCCCATTACTCACAACCTGTAGGTATTTATAGCCCCATCATCCTCATGCAGTGCCATCTGTAGGAGCTGTTTTTTGCAACCATGTGACACATTTTAATATCTCAAGTCAGTTTTGATATCTCAAGCACCATTTGTTCAGTCTAGTTAATTGTTTGCTTGTTTGCAATACAAAACCAGAATGTGCCGATCTGGGAGCAAAGTTTTATGATAAAAGCCAAAAGAATGCCACATCTATAATGTATTGGATGTCGCCTCGTTTCATTATTTTGTTATTTTATATTTTAATAACTTTTGCAGCACAACAACACTATATGATAATAGATCAAAGTGTTGATATCTCCTTGTGCTGGTTTCAAGGTTAGGGACCGTTTAGACACTTTCTCCGATAAGTTTTTTTGCTGAGTAAGCTAAGTAAAAGAGTTTGTTTCTGTTCAGCATATTGTTTCAGATAAAAGGCCTCTCTAAAGTAGAACTGAAGCTAATTAAAATGGAAGGTAAAGCTTATTCTGACATAAACGCATTGCTGGGTTTTTTTCTTTGCTGGCTCTAGATCAAAGTACAATGCTTGAAAAGAGTTTCTGTCTCTCAAGGACAAACAAGAAACAACAAATCCACAAACTTCCTGGTGACAAGAAAAGGTGCAGTGGAAGGTTATACAGGTATGTTCTTAACAGTTAGCAGATAATATTTAAAAAAAAAAATGGACATAAAATATTTTAAAAAGCTAAAATAAGTTTTCAAATGTTCCCCACTCTCAAGAAAAGAATAGTGGACATTTCTTAAAAGAATAATGATCCATATTTGTTGTTTATTAAAGTAATATGTTTTGTTAATAACACTAATGAAATATGTTTAGGTGGTAATGTATGTATATTTATTAAAGTGTTTTATTGAAATTAAGGGTGCTATTGAATATAATGACACAGTTGAATAATGCCAATCAGTAAAAAGGCCAATTCCAAAATCCAAAACTTTTATGTAACAGTATTACTCATTGAAATGCTCAAATGACAAAAAATCTGTCCCCCTTTATGTGTTTAAGGAGGTAGTAACTTCAGGCTCCTGTAGATGGCGGTGCACAAAGATGGTCAGGCAATAAATGCCTGTGAGGTGAGTGATGGGATTCATAAATTGAGAAGAGGTGGTACAGTGCAGGGAATGTCTGTTCCATGCGTGGTAAATGGCTCCAAAGCAGATTTTAATGACTGGCTGAAAGGAGTGACTGCATTTGGTCGTGCCCAAGGAAGTAGCTGGGATTGTAGGTGTCTGCAAGCGTGCGGTCATACAGGTCTACCAGCAGTGGCTAAAATCCCAGTCTACAGGAAACTCTTAAGAATTGTGCCAGAAAAAGGATTCACCAAATCTGTCCCAACGGCATAATTCTTTGAAGTGGCCTACATGCTGTAACGTCCAGTCCCATAGCTTTGCTTAGTGTTAAACACAGAAGAGACTAAAGAGTGGAGAAGTTCACCCTTTATTAGCATCACAATATCAACAGGAACCTGTAACAGCAGCAATGCTGTGTCATTTCAGACCATCCCAAGCTGACAGTTTCATAGTTAGTCCGGGTCTGTTTCAACATGTTGTGGCATTAGATATAATAAACGCTTCAGATCTTATGTTTATTTTATTTCATGCAGGATGGCCACTTGGGGGCGTGCAAAACTATGGCAATAAGTCAGTTAAGCATGATGTAGTTTTATACAGAACTATAATCATCTTTTTGCTAATTTGGCACTTTCTCCAGCAGGATAGATAAGAAATGAAACAGTGATTGTTAAGTCTTTGTGAACATGCTGGAAACACCTGGATTCCATGTGCTCCTTCGTGCCACACCTCTAAGTTTTCTCTCCACAAGCTGAATATTAAGGCTTAGGAAGTTTTGTCTTTAAATATAAAGTTGTATATAAACAAGTATTATATAAAACATTTTCTGGAATAATTTCTTTTTTTTTTTCAGTGAGTGTCTGAAAATACAATGGTGGGCAAAAGTATAAACTGTAGTGTGTAATGCGTTAGTAGAGTGTCGGTGCACAGTAACTCAGCAACTGTAATGCGTTAGTTTATGGTAAGTAGTGTGTTAGTGTACTGTAACTCAGTAAGTGTAATACGTTAGTGCACTGTAAGTAGCGTGTTGGTGTACAGTAACTCAGTAAGTGTAAAGTGTTAGTTTATGGTAAGTAGTGTGTTGGTGTACAGTAACTCAGTAAGTGTAAAGTGTTAGTTTATTGTAAGTAGTGTGTTGGTGTACAGTAACTCAGTAAGTGTAAAGTGTTAGTGTGCTGTAAGTAGTGTGTTGGTGTACAGTAACTCAGTAAGTGTAAAGTGTTAGTGTACTGTAAGTAGTGTGCTGGTGTACAGTAACTCAGTAAGTGTAATGTGTTAGTGTACTGTAAGTAGTGTGTTTTATGTACAGTAACTCAGTAAGTGTAATGCGTTAGTGTACTGTAAGTAGTGTGTCGGTGCACAGTAACTCAGTAAGTGTAATGCGTTAGTGTACTGTAAGTAGTTGTCGTGTACAGTAATTTAGCAAGTGCAATGTGTTAGTGTACTGTAAGTAGTGTGTTGGTGTACAGTAACTCAGTAAGTGTAATGTGTTAGTGTACTGTAAGTAGTGTGTCGGTGTACAGTAACTCAGTAAGTGTAATGCGTTAGTGTACTGTAAGTAGTGTGTTGGTGTACAGTAACTCAGTAAGTGTAATGTGTTAGTGTACTGTAAGTAGTGTGTTGGTGTACAGTAACTCAGTAAGTGTAATGCGTTAGTGTACTGTAAGTAGTGTGTCGGTGTACAGTAACTCAGTAAGTGTAATGCGTTAGTGTACTGTAAGTAGTGTGTCGGTGTACAGTAACTCAGTAAGTGTAATGCGTTAGTGTACTGTAAGTAGTGTGTCCGTGTACAGTAACTCAGTAAGTGTAATGTGTTAGTGTACTGTAAGTAGTGTGTCCGTGTACAGTAACTCAGTAAGTGTAATGTGTTAGTGTACTGTAAGTAGTGTGTCCGTGTACAGTAACTCAGTAAGTGTAATGCGTTAGTGTACTGTAAGTAGTGTGTTGGTGTACAGTAACATAGTAAGTGTAGTGTGTTGGTGTACTGTAAGTAGTGTGTTGGTGTACAGTAACTCAGTAAGTGTAATGTGTTAGTGTACTGTAAGTAGTGTGTTGGTGTACAGTAACTCCTCAGTAACTCCTCAAGTGTGATTAATGCAACAAATTAATGAGCTTCTATTAAAGACCTGTTTACTTTAACTCAGCTACATGGTTTGTGTACATGAGCTGCTTAAATAGGTGGTCAGTAATGTGTGCAGAATTTTCGGAGTTGTTTTCCATGTTGTGCTGATAAAAAAGGCTTCATACTACCTTCTTTTTTCTTGCTTCTCACTAACCGAGCAGCAGAGCACATTTGATGGCTGTCTTGTAAGAAGTTGGTCAGGAAAATGAGCTTTGTAGTTTTATTGATTGAGCTTTCCAAAACAAATAGAATTAAAAAAGGAGATTGGCGAGGAGCAGGAGTGACTGGTTGATTACAGATATGAAACATATACGGAACAAGTAGTGAAACTTGTTTGTTATTTATTCTGTGCTAGATGAAGACCTGCCTGCTTGAACCGCAAAGCTCCCTGTTATTGATTCTGGGTTTAGAGAACTCCCTGCTGAGTGCTCTATAGCATTGCTGTAGGCTATGCTTTGATTGAGACACTTTTTATACTGTAGTCATTATGCTGCACATTTTGATTTGTCCTCCTAAAATATAAACGATATGTCCAATTTAACCCACTGTCTTTCATTTGTATTTAAGGGATGTAGGGAATGTTGGAATACATCTCTTTGGAGGCTTGCACGTTCATTAGGTTGAAAGCTGAACACCTATATGGGTAGTGTGTGTGTACGTTAGAGAGATGTAAACACTGAATAGCTCTCATTTAGATGGTCCTCTATGCACATGCCCAATGGCAACAGAAGGTCTTAATATGTGTTTGCTTAAGGCTTGTCAACAGTATGTGAAATGCATGTTTAATAGGGTTTGGATAATTGTCAAAACATTCATTTGTTAGGCCTGTAAACAGACTGTGATGTATAGGAAGGAACAAAAACAAGTAAACAAGACCTGAGAATATCTGAGACCTGATCTGAGACCATTCCTCCATTCAGAATATCGTAATATCCCCATAACTTTCAGCGATGTTTGGTCTTTGCTAGCACATCTCCCTCTTTAGGTTTAAGTAAGCTTTCTGAATTCAAGGAGAGCTAAAAGTAGGAATTTACATTTTTAGCTGACGCTCTTATCCAGAGCAACTTACAAGGTTAATCATATTACAGGTGGGCTAATGTAGTGTTAGGAGTCTTGCCCATGGACTCTTATTGGTATAGCACAGCATAGTTACCCAGACCGGGATTCGAACCCCAATCTCCCACATGTGGTGGTTGATTGGTGGGTAGCGGTGTTATCCACTGAGCTTCATCAACCACACAGGAATCACTGACTGATTGAATATACTTAACATAGAAAACAAATAGTCAAACCTGTTTCTAATTTACTCTGTGCTGGATGAATCTAAACATTCCATGATTGTATTAGCAGTACATCCGCACTTCCAAAAAATGTTGGGATGCTGTAAATAAATGAGAATAAACCCAGAATGCTATGATTTGCAAATATCCCACATATCAGATGTTGAAAGTGAGACAATTAACCCAGCCTTAATGTTTTTTAGTTTCCGCTACTGTTTATACTGGCACTGTCATACCCACCTCAATCGTACAGCTTAATTCTGCTAGTGCACATGTCTCTTTACCGCCTTTATTGTCTTCAGTGTCGTATTGTCTCATTATGTTGATCTCAGGGCACTTAAATGTTCATGTGGTGCAGCTTGGGTCAGAGAGTAACAAAATTTCGATCTGTATGTCTTGTACATATTGAAGTAATGGCAAAAAAAACTACTTGACTTGACTTTAACTGGCCCTGTCCTAACTTTTGTGAGGTGCGTTGCTGCCATCAAGTTCTAAATGAGTTAATAATTTCTATGAAATGGTAAAATGTCCCACTGTTAACATCTTATGTTTACTTTATTGTGAAAAAAATGGGTTTACACTTCTTTGAAATTGGGGTTGTATATTGGGTCACTGTCTTGATGGAAAGGAAAGCACACCACACCACACAGGTAATTATGAGACCTTTGCCTGGGTTTTAACGATTATAGTAATTATGTTTCAATGTAATCAGAGTTTTCTTATAGAGCTGAGGTTTTCTGTGTTTGCTATTTATAGGTTTACCATTGTGATCTTGTTTCATAGCAAAGTACCAACCAGCTGTTTCCTCACTGTCCAGCAATAATAAGCTGCAGGAGAGCTCTTTTTGAATTCATTGTTTTCATTTTATTTATTTATTTAAGAAAAGCATCACATTTCTATAATTTTAACTAACCTACAGCAATTAAGCTTCTCCAATTTGAGCTAAAGTTATAAGAACTATTTCAGCCCAGACTATTTTTGGCACAACACAGTGAAACCAATCATTTACATACCTCATACATATGTAACATCAGCTTTAAAGACACAGTACATAGTTAATTCTAGGGGAAAAAAGGGAGGTGAGACAATGATCATGTAAAAGTTGATTATTATTATTATTAATAATAATAATAATAATAATAATAATAATAATAATAATAATAATAATAATAATAATATTTGTACACAAAACCACACAAACTTTATAAAGGGCTCTTAAGGGGGATACAGGAAAGTAAAAAAAATTCAGGATGTGATCAGCATTTAAACTAATAAACACAGTTTCATTTTGAATCCAGTGTGAGGGCCAAAATGATGAAGAATGTCTATCTTCAGCTGACAGTTTGAAAAGCTTGCTTGTCAGAGCTAAAGAGGAATGTTCAAAAGTGAGGGCCAAGATTTCTGAGGGGTATGGAGATATGCTGATATTCTACAAGGAGGAATGAGGGCAGTTCTCTATTCCAATCAAATTAAACCAATGAATGAATAAATACATAGCTCGAATCCTGGACATAAAACATTATAAATGTATTTATAAGTTATAATATGGTAAACACCATACCTTACAAAACTGGGCATAAGCTTGTATAATTTCTCCTAAGTGGTTTTAATTACTTGCATAACACTTAATACTAAGATTATGACTTTATACAAATCCATAACACACTATAATATTTTTTTCTGGAACACTGTTTATACTGGTGTTATAGAGTGTCTGCCCAGTCATTGCAGGCTTTAATTGAAGTGTTATAATCACATCTAACTTTCAATAAAGTACTAAAAGCCATGGCTGACATTAGATTCATACCTATAGCAGTCAACCGTTGGTTACTGTTGTTATGTCCTGAATAAAAACATAAAGCAGTTTTCTGAGCTTCTAGCCATGTAGTTTTGGTTCTTAACAGTCTGACACATTTAACCAGCTAGTTTCCAGTACATACATAAAGTGTGTTGGCTTTCGAACAAATTTAAAATGAACAACAAACAGCTCTTCCCCGTTCTGAAATTGATTGTACCCCAAAATATTGACCTGGAGGTATTGTCTGATTCTGTTGTGAAGCAGGTACTATACCAGATCCTTGTTAAAGTGTGTTATTTTGCATTACAACATTCATGTTTACAATGCTGTTATGAATAGATATTATAATGTGTTATAAAACTGGACATAAGGAGTTATAACTGTTTATGACAGGCATTATAAGGCATTTTGTATGGCATATAACACCTTATAAGTGCATTCATGAAGCATGTATTGCTTTTTTTGCTTTGCTTTATAAAAAGTCTTTCCCCGGAGAGAGTGGCCTCATTTCCAGAGGCTAATGATGAGTTGCTCTTTTTTTTACTGCCCAAGAAAAAAAATCATACATACACAGAGAGAGAGAGAGAGAGAGAGAGAGAGAGAGAGTTAAATGGCCTTAAAAATGAGAGAACTGTGCACACTCAGTATTATACAGTCATACAAGACATGGCCTACCTGCTGATCCCTCAATTATTTTACATTAAGGGCCTCAAACTCAAATTATGTGAGAGACGCTACCCATGTGGTATTTTCCAGAGTGAATTTTAACATGTGCATCTTTAGTCATTGTTTATTAACATCAATTAATGGCAATAATAACAGTATTTTATTATTACTATAATTAGCATTAGTAGCATAAATACATATTTTAGTGTTTATTTAACCTAGAAATAGATTTACATGGGACATTTGTGGTAATGGACATTCTTGCTAAATGTGAGTGAAGTCATTGCAGGTTAAGTGTTAGCAAGTCAGCTAATTCTGCATTGTCAGTCGATTCGCCTAATAATGCTGTAGCTACAACTATGCCATGAATAAATCTATGGAAGCAGAAAAAGCTATCAGTCAATATTAGAATAATAGCCAGCTTATTTATATCTAAATTACAGTCTTGTCAACATGCAGCGTACATGCTGCGTCAGGATTCTTCATGTGAGTTATTGTTGCATGCAACACTCATATTTTTGCATTTTGACAATTAGCATAAGCTGATTTCATAAAGCTTATGAGAGGTAACCAGCCACAGTGTCTGATAGATGAAGCAAATCTGTCTATCAAATGTAAATATTCTGCAATATTTACATGCAGAGGGCAAAAAAATTAGTTATTAACACTTAATTGTAAATGTGACAAGCACTCATTGGCTGAATGTGCTATAATGCATGATATTTTGCTATTCTAACAGAAAACATTATATGTATATATATATATATATATATATATATATATAGGCATTAACATTAGATTGTCCCCCACTTAGTAATAGATTAGCTTTGAATTACCCAGAGTGACTTTGACTTCTTGAGATGTACAGGTATGTAACATCCATAACACACACATAACACATGATGATAACGCATATAAAACAGTGTTTATATATATATATATATATATAATGTATGTATGTATGTATGTATGTATGTATGTATGTGTGTGTGTGTGTGTGTGTGTGTGTGTGTGTGTGTGTGTGTGTGTGTTATGTGTATTATGGGTGTTACATACCTGTACATCTCAAGAAGCTAAAGTCACTCTGGGTAGTTCAAAGCTAATCCATCACTAAGTGAGGGACAATCAGATGTTAATGTCATTCTCTATCTGGACTGGGCCCAGTTTCCCCAAACCCCTTTATCAGTTAAGATCATCTAAATTGGTAGACAAAGTGGTCAATGCTAAACTGAGCTCAACTCTCAAGCTCAACCCTAGCATTTAAAATTAATCAGTGGGCTAATATGTGTAACCCAACCCTGATAACTAATTAAAAGTCATGGGAAAATATGATAATATAATTTAGAAGAATTAAAATATTAATTTTGTCTGTTTCACAAAGCACAACATATGCAGGAAACTGAATGTAAACTTCACATGGCATATAAACACAGATATTATAATTGACATGGGTCTTATTCCAATTCCATCCACCAGGGGGCGATCTGACATCAACAGATGAGAAAAGGCCTTTCATAAAACAGACAGGAAGGAACTACAGAAGGCAAAAAGAAAAAAAAAAAAAAAACAGGTCACCACCCAACCAGTCGTAATCACAGTCTGCTTTTTCAGCTTCAGCATGCCTGACATGTTCTGATGGAGAGACGGGCCAAAATTCATTTGGTGGGCTTAGAGGGATGAGCTCGCACTCATCACTTCAGGCTTAGATGAGCTCATATTCTGTTCAGCTCTATAGTGGTTAGCCTACCCTTCCCTAATCCAGCAGGGATTTCCAAATGTCTTTAAATTATTCTAAAGTATTAAGAATAGCATGCACATTGTCAAGAATGATGTTTAGAATACGACTGATGTGCAGGGCTTCAGCACATTAGGCTGGAATTCATATGCCAGTGGTTTGGAAATGTAAGTAATAAATTAGAGGATGTTATGAAGCTTAATTTTTTCTGCCGGCATAATGCCTGCAAGTTTTCATTTTCCAATAAAATATTACTGAGATGTTTGATCTATGCCGTGATGTATTTCTGGTGTTACTTTACAGGATATAACTATGAAATAAACTCAACAAATCCAACAGTCTCATAAAACTACTACTACTACTAGTATTGATATCATTATTACTGGATGGACTGGTGGCTAAACCATTACGATCCAGGTAATCCCAAACACTTTCAGTGGTCTTGAGGTCTGGACATTTAGAGTGGCTGGTTCATTAGGTTAAGAACATCAACAGCTTCTTTGTTAGATAAGTATGTCTTGATCTTCTCAGCGGTGAGTTTTGGGATGGTATCTTGCTGTAGAATGGATTTCACCAACACTTCATGTTCTGATATAGCTTGGGAAACCAGGGGTGGTTGCTATGGTGTGGCGCCCTCTGCTGGCCTGGTGTTAAACATGGCTTGGGTTTGGTTGCTGGTTGCCTGGCCTGCAGTTGCGGTTTTCCTTCGGTGAATCTCGGTCCACATATGCCTGTAAGTTTTCCATCCTAGGTTCATAAAATACAACATTTTTCTACTGTTTATTTGATAACTACAAAAGCTGTAAAAATGTTCCGAAGTATGTTAGCATTTATGCCTAGTGTGTTTTGTTTCAGCAATATAGCTGAGCCCTCAAAGAATAATGTAGACTCCTGTAGTTACCTCTATAGATAATCATGGGTTCATGTTGATATGCCTTGTAGAAGTTAATGCAAACAATCTTTAGAAGGAGTTGAGACAACTTGTATGTTGATGATTAAGAATATGTTTATTGTCATATGTTTATTTTAGTTTAACAAAAAATAGAAGAGAGAAAAGAAAGGAAACTCAAAAAAGTAAAACAAAACAAAGAATAAAGGAAGATCCTCCACCTCTGCTGCTGTGTGTGTTTGATAGCTCCAGCCAGTCTCTTCCCAGTGAGGACGGCATATGTATTAGATACTGCATAGTACTTTATTGCCTAGGCTAACATTTACAGCTCTGAGACCAATTGCATTATAATATCCAGTCATTACACTAAACTTCCACAGATCCTCCATCCAGCTTGACTCCACATCTCATATCCATGTCCAATTGAAAGACTTTCGGTGGTTTGTGTGTCTCCTTTCTCACTTTGGGTATCTTCTTTTCTCACTAACAGCTTCTTGACAGCCACATATCTAATCAGACCCATAACGTTGAGTTTTCTTCTGAGAGTATGAGGATGGACAGAAACATGTGCCGATGCATTTTTCAGATCTAAAGCAAGAGTGGATCTTGATTTTGTTCTTCTCCTAAAGATCCTATACTATTTATAGTGTTAATACTTAAGTACAGTTTATTAGATTGGCATATTTTATCTACTTATCTACTTTTTTAGGGCACAATAAACAGAAAACGTTCTAGATTCAAGAGTAGTTCATGGAGAGGACACAAAATGGGGTTTAGGGTATTGTTAAACACATAGCTGCCATATTGTCTGTTGTTCTAAACCTGAGGCAATACATCTGCACGTCCACGATGTTCTGATCTACTTGCAAACAAATACATGGGTAACGCTTTCTTGACTAAGTCTTGACTAACTAACATGTAAACATGTGTAAATATGTGCTTGTTGGATGTTTACTTTAGATTAGTTCAGAATTTTAACCATTGTTAATGTATTGCTTCATGTTAGCTAATACATTATTTCATGCTCGTTAGTTAATAACTTATATAAGTGTTTGTACTACGATGAGGTCTCATAATTGACTCAGAATTGACAATTACTTCCTTTCCCCCTAAAATTTTCACCACGTTTGTTTTGTCATAATCTTCAGACATAGCTTAATCTAGGTTGCAGTGATTGCTTTCACACAAACACACACACAGCAGATCTACAAATGTGTGAAACACTTCTAATATCTATATACATAAAATGCAAAAATATAAATATCACTACGTTGCAACTTGAGATCCTCTGTATAGGTTCTTAAGTGATATAAACTGAATATAAAACCGGCAAAAGAAACCCCAAGGAGTTTGCTGTACATCACCAACCACATGGGCATGTCTTTACATAAACATCACACAAATAGGAGTGTCAATCATTGTGTTGTCTCCATTATACAATTCTATTCCACGTCAATATTCTTGACACAGTATAGTCAAATCTTGGGCAGTACCTTTTTTTACTAAGCTTGAAGACCGCCCCAAATAGGAGCACCATAGATGTACCTGGCTAAACCCAATGCCCCTTCTATCTATGTATGTCTATGATTTCTGGTGGTATGGACTGGACATTGAGAGCCTTAAATGTGGGAGGTACAATCTTAAAAATTCTTGTGTCTGCAATTAAATTGAAGTTCTTTCAAAGCATTTTATTAGAATAATTGAAATATATCATTTAAATATTCAAATAAACACACAAGACGGAGTGATGATCAATGTGCTTGTTCCATTATATAATCCTGTCCCACAATCTGAGTTATTGAAACATTCTTGAAACAGCGACATTTTGGACAGTACCTTTACTAAGCTTGAGAGCCACCCCATCATGGTGACGCCATTGACATGCCTGGCTGAGCCCGATGTGGCTTTTATGTAAGTATATCTATGATTTCTGATGGTATGGATTGTACATAACCATTGAGAGACATATACACGTTGGGGGCGATGTACAATCTTGCAAAACTTTGATTTCATGATTGCAACGACGTATTAGGATGGTATATTGTCTCTTTTCTTCCCAGCTTTGGTTCAAGTTGATTGCCATTTTATTCAAGCAGTGAATTTATCTCTTGTAATACAATCAATTCTGTTACTAAACTATTAAATTATGCTCCTCTCAGTGCATTTAATAGATTTTATAGTTCTTATCAAGAACTAAATAATTGCACACAACCGTAAAGTAGCACTACGTGTGGAAGCCAATGCAAGCTAATGTCGTTTTGAATGGTCCTGGTGCAGAATCATTAGACGTAATAAGGGTTCTTGTTATTTGGGACCAGAGAAACATTCTGCCTGCTGGGTTGCCATGGCTTTTATATCATTATCGTATCTCAGAGCTTCAGATGCTTCCGTTGTTCCATCCTTCCTTTTTCTGGGCTGTTAGACTGGAGGACAGGTTGATGAGTCTGGTGCACAGCTTACATCTAACCTAGCATCTTAACAAGCTTCTAACAAAGCATACCTGTAGGTAATACTGCGAGAAGCAATTAGGGAACCTTACGGGTTCAGAGCTGCGCTCAGCAAAAGGACTCTACTCCCTTTGTTCTAGGAGGGGAATGATCTCGCCTTGCTTGGTGGGAAGAGATTGGCTAGACCTACACATTTTTACTCACCCAGCTGGGCTCCAGCAAAGGTCTATGCCACCACAAAGGAAACCCATTTAAAGACAGGCCATATTTGTCAGAACTCTCGGGGGACTCTTATGCGGCTCTCGCAGATCATTTAGCCTCATAAGAGCTAACTAGTGTCTCGGAAACATTGGGGAGCATTAGGCCGGGTTTTGTTTTGTCTGGCTGAAAGCCTCCATGGAGGATTCCAACAGGAACTGCAATATAAACCAACGCGTTAATGGCTGGGCTTTTGACAGCTGTTAATGTGATGCCATTTCTATCTACACCAGACAAGCTCTGGCTTCTGAGTACATGGCATTCATCGCTGAGGCAATGTCTGAGACAAATTAGCAGCCAAGTGTAACAGAGATATGAGAAGCAGCTGACATGGCAAGCAGGTATATTCAGTGTTGATCTCAGGAAGCTAGAAAGAAAGCAGTGGTGCTATCAGACAAAGAACTGAGGTTTTCATTTCACATGCAGGATGTCTCAGGTTGCTGTTATTTCCTGTAAAATTACCAATGATGACACATGTGAGGGAATATCATCTTCATTTATTGATCTGTAAAAGCGCTCACAGATAAACCTGAGAGCAGCACAAGGTCTACATTTCAGCTTTGCACTGTTTGACTGGAACCAGAAGTAAATTGGGTTTTGAACCCGTATCTCAGAAACAAACATTGCAGTGCATATTTAGCTTGGCAATACATCGTGTACTTGGTCCATCTGCTGCTGTTTTGACGGTAAAATGTTTTGCCATTCTTGCCTGGTCTGTGTTTTCTGGTTTTAATTTATCAGACCACAGGACACTTTTCCACTTCGCCTCAGTCAATCTTAAAAAGCTTGTTCTCAGAGAATTGGCATTCCAGAATCCTGTTTATCCTGGATTCTGTGATATGACATACCATAGATTAAGTTTTTTGCTGTTTTATTTTGGTAACAATTGCAGTATTTGCCTGTGTAGTCTTTCACAGCGTGGTGAACACCTGCCCATCCTTACTTCTAAATAACTCACACTCTAGGATGCTCTATGGATACCCAATCAGCCTTACCTCATCCTTACTATAGTGCTATATGGAAATGTGTACATCTGTATATATCAGAATTTTTACTCATAACTTTATATTACTGTTATATAAAACTGTATATTAGGATAAACAGAGATTTTGTGCTTAGTATTGTATAAATGTATTGTCTAAAGTTTAAGTACTGTAAGGGACTATGTACCTGAGTTTTTCACTCACACCTTCACACCTGTGAAAAAGTGATGTGACAATAAAAGTGATTTGATTTGATTTGGTCATGCTACTTGTTGCCAGTTAACCCTATTAGTTGACAGATGTTCCACCAGGTGTTTTTAAGCATTACACAACAGTACCAGTCTTTTGTTGATGGTCCCAACTTTTTTGATTGTTGTTGACAGATTAAAAATTGGACATATAATTAGAAAAAAAAATGTTTTTTTCATTTGATCTCTTAAGATCTGTCGATCAGGTGTTTTGGATTAAATTTCCCAATTAGACTGGTACAGTAGGTGGACCCAATGCACGTTTCTTGTTTGAAACAAAAGTGAATTGCACATTTCACTTTCACACATTAAATCATTAATGATGATTAAATCATTAAATTGTTGTTGAATAATCATTCTAGAGACACCTGACAATTTATGTGTCTGGTGGTGATAACCGGATACCTGCAAAATGCATCTAAAAGATACCTCACCAGAAGCTATTAGATGAAACAATAATAACTACGCCACCTGATTCCTGAGACATTGTTTTAGGTTAAAGTTACTGTCCAAAAGTGTTTATCCCCTCACAACCTATTAATTCAACACTGGCTTTGTGCGCTATTGGACAATCATTAGCTAAAAACTGTCTTCCCGCAAAATTAACAGTGCAGTTTTTTTATGTGTTAAACTCTTTACACATAGATTATGGGTAAATCTGAAGTAATTTTTCTATTGCCTAAATATGTACTGTGTTGAGGATGTCGATTTATAGGTGTCCTGTGATGCTAGTGTGACTTTTTGTGACTTATGCTTTGATGACTTAAAAAAATAAATGCAGGGGTTCGCCCAAAAACCCACTCACCCACCCATAATAAAAAAATAAAAATGATAGTTTCTACCAGAATCGCTATACATGTAGTTTTATTGGTCTTATTGGATAGTAAATAAAATTAGTATTTTTGTGTTTGTAGACATCATGACTCCTGGTTCCCATAACCAGAAGGTACCATTTCACACCAAACCACATTGTTTACTCATCAACCATTTATTTGTGCAGAAAAATGCTTGACAAATAACAAATGAGTGAGATTCCATTGTAAAATCTCAATCAGCACTGGTGGAAGAACACCTGTTATAAAACTGGAACTATGGCTGTGACCATCCGGACATGGGACGCATTGTAACGTTGAGTGTTGACAGTGCCACATGTGTAACAGCACCTAAAGTGAAAGCTGTAATTTAAATTCATACAATGGATGGTGCGTCTTCCTCGGCCCATAAATTCTTTGATTGCTTACCAGTGACTCAGCGCTTTTCATTAATGATGGCACCGCAAGCCATGCTGCGTTTTGCTGACTCACCATTCCCATTTTTGTCTGCCTTCCCTTGAGGTGAATTTTACATGGCATTAGGCAGCCAGGAACTCTTAGCATTTCTTGGCATTTTCTCCTTCTAATTTCCAATTTAAAACTTGGGGACTGCGTCCTTGACCACTGCCAAGTGTTCCTCCATTACACATCCCCCCAAGTTCATTAAATTGACTTCATTAGCCGTCTCTCCAGGACTGCAGGGAAGGTTGCTGTTGATGGGCCTCACAAGAGCGGCAGCTGGGTATACCTCCAGAGCCACTGTAGGCCACCGCAATTAATAAAGCCTGCTTTCTCTTTCACGGCACATCCCTCTCGCCGAGGTTGGGCTTAATAATGTGCCCGCGCCGCGCCGAGATAACCTCTTTTCTCACCCACACTTAATTTTCAATCAAAGTTCCGTCAGAAGCCATTTCCAGTCACACTTAACTGCATTAATTTATTTCAGGCGAATTAAAGGGGGGTAATGGGCACATTTATCAGATTCCAAAGAGCCCTACCCAGAAGTGGGGATTCAGTCCAATGAGTCAGTCGCACCACAACAGTGGAAGGAACTCTGCCAGCACACTGTGGTTTGTGGTGTTAATCAACAGTTAACACTGTGTGACGCTCTTAATAAGCCAACGAATGATAGCTGTAAACTGGGACAAGCTAGGAGGAGGCACGTGCATAAACGATGGCTGAACTGCAGGCCTGACTCAGGTGCTGAGTATCTAGAGCATGGAGAATGGAATGGCTATGATCCATTAACTGCAAAAGGAAGCTGCTCCTTGGCCGCTTGAAGAAGACTGCGAAACAAAGCCATGGTATTAGGATTTGTTCCGAGGCGGTGAAAAAATAATGGACAAGAAAATACAAGGATCGCCTGCACTTTGGATGTTTTCGCTAAAAGCATTTTGGAAAATGTTGCCAAACAGTCTAAAAATACCTCAGAATACACATCTTTTACAGAAATGCTGGTCCAATCTGCCAAAAAAGTGCTAACATCATGCTGAGCAGCACTGTCATGGCTCCGAAATGCATTCGGAATTAATGGTGCTAATTGGGTTTGGAGCCTTGCCAATGGAGAACCTTTTTGGGTCGCCTAAAGAAGCTTCCAAAGGATGCTCCTGTAAAGAGACATGACATTGTGAGAAACCTTCACATAATGTAAACCTTAAAAGAAGCGCCCGTACCAGCCAACAGCCGTTTAGAAAGCCTCATTATTAAGAGAGCAGGGTTGTGTTCTTTGGAGCTGCACAAATTCTTCCCATGGCCACCCCAGTGATGGGTGGTTTTAGGCGAGAGTGGAGGCTTTGCAGACATGCCTCAGCAAACTGTGGCAGAATGTTGTGTTTTCTTCCCCACGTTCATTTTTTCCTTTCTACAAAGAGAGGGAGCGAGAGAGAAAGAGGCACAGCTGAGCCCCGGCTTCCCACCGAATTAATAAGGCCTTCAGCGGCAGAGGCAGCCAGGATGCGAGCGAACGGAAGGACCTGTAGCCGTGGGATTCCTATTCAATAACCGTTATTGCAGACATACACTCTTCTCTGTGGCACCGTCATTATTCCGGGGGAAATTACCGGATCCTCTGGGTATACTTAAGCTTTTGTACACTGGTGCCTGCTGTCTCCTCTTTCCCACTGCCTCTGACTCGCTGGTGTATTTGTAAACTTGCTATGGCTGGACATGGTGTGCATGAGCTGAACAAAAGTGATGCGGCTGATTTGATTCAGACGTAAAAGTCATTTCCACATGAATGAAATATATTCCATTCCAAAAGAACGTACAGTGAAAGACAAAATTGTGTTGACTCAACACGTTTTATTCATGTGGAAATCATGCAGACGTTTGAAAGGCTGGAGTCCAGCACAGTAATGAATAAAGCTCAGAATTTACTTGATTCAGGGGTTCACATCAGTTCCGCAAGAATAAAACACATCACATCAGCATGGTTATTGCCAGAGCTAAATAAATAAATAAATAAATAAATAAATGAGAGAGATTTCATTCAGGTGGAACCAATGGACGAAGTGGAAACAAGCCAATTCAAAGCACTGTAACTGCAGCCTTTCAAGCATCTGGTGCGTTCTGTAACTCAATGTGGCAAAGAACCACCTATACTCTAAAGGGCTCATATAATAAAAAACCTCTGTAGGAATGGAATATGTCAACACTACATATATATATATATATATGTATAAATATATAGCACTGTCTACTCATAAGTTCTCAGGAATGTTTCAGCTCTGTGTGCTTTTCTGAATGAGGCACATTACAAGGTAGCCAGTCAGAACAGAGCTCATTAGAGCTTAGATCAGTCTTCAGAAGGGGCAGTATTGGTTTAATTCTAAAGAATAAAGATAGGTTGGAAAACGGAAAATGTTCATGGACGGCATGGTGGGTAGAGCTGTTGTCTCTCAACAGGGACCGCCTGGGTTTGATACCTGGTTGGGGTGTCCAGGGTCCCTTCTATGTAAAGCTTGAATGTATTTTCTCCCACAGTCTAGAGAAATGCAGTCAGGTAAATTGGAGATGCTTAATTGCCCCCTGAGTGTGTGTGTGTGTGTGTGTGTGTATATGTGATTGTATGTATTTTGTGTCTGCTCTGTAATGCAATGGACTTTCAGGGATGTTTTCTGCCTTCCATGCAATAAACAATGGGATAGGCTCCAGCACTCCCTGCAACCCAGAAGGATAAAGCAGTTTAGAAGAGAGAGAGAGAGAGTAATATCTCGCTTATTAGCTTTTAAATAAAAAAAAAGAAAACAGTTGAATATCTATAAAATCATGCCTATAATCTAAATACAGTTATCGATCAACCAGTAATGTCTTGTTCAAAATAATGGTTTATAACACTTAACAGAACGAGTAATTCTATACAAACCGGGCTTTCCCACCGGATACATTAAAATTGTAATTGTAATTCATTTACAGAGGCATGTAGATATCTGATCAGAATGCAACAGACAAAATCCTGATAATTGCATTTATGTTTCTCTATAATGCGGAACTCATTTATTTATTTGTTGTCTCCCTGAAGGTTTTTAATAAGCTCTTTCTATCTCCCAGTCTCAAAGCTAAACACCTCCAACAGTTTAATTACCTCCATAACAAAAAACTAGAAAAAGCTTCAGTTTAAACGAATCATTGCAAAGTCTGAATGAGAAATTCAAGATTCCGACCGCTTTTTTCCCGCTGCCAGAACATTCTTCCGCTCTGAGTTTAATAACCACCTATGATCTGCACATGCTGGGCACTGGCCCTCATCAAATAACTGTGACCACGCAGTGAAAATAGCCAATCAGAGAGAGCTGGTGTGGAGTGCCAGGGTAATTAGAAAGCAGCATGCCAGAAAGAGGAGATATCAAGCACATGACCTCTAAGCTGCTGTCTGGAGGAGCATGAAGGTCGCCCGTCTCCAGCTCAGCTGCGAGGACACGCGACTGTTTTTAGCATCCAGGCTAAAAATTAATTAGCTCCTTGCGAAAACAAGTGTGGCTGGGGCTTGGATTCCGAGCACTGAGGCCAGTTCTCTGTATAATGACAGGATTTGTTTGTAATGTACCGTATAACACTATTCCTTTGCTTGTTTGTTTTCTTTGTTGGTTTATTTGCTTGGATTATTTGTTTACTTGTTTGAGTAGTCCACTGTAAATACTTGGTAAAAGAACATTAAGACACATGACCATAGTCTCTATCCTCTACTCTTTGTACTCCAAATCCTAACCCGAAAATTTGTTAATAATCATTCATCAGAATTGCAGTAAATATAATGAAGGATTTATTTACAACTCTAATTCCAAACATATTGGGATGCTGCAAAGCAATGGTGTGCACATCTCATAGACCCATATTTCATTTATTCACAACAGAACATAGATCACATATCAGGACATTTTACCTTTGTAAACAAGGCCATGGCGGCCTTTGCATAGCTTCCATCTAGGAAGTGACGAGATCAATTGCTGGGTTTTTGGGAAAGGAATGTCATCCCATTCTTGTCTGATGTGGGATTCTAGCTGTTCAAAAGTCCTGGGTCTTCTTTGCCGGACTTTTCGTATGATGCAGGATCATAGGCACCAATGCAACCCCATGCTATCAGAGATCTTAATCAGGCTTTTGAACTGTGTCGATAACAACTTGGATGGTCCCTCTCTTCGTGAGTCCGCAGGACATGGCGTGTGTGGTTTCTAATTCCCAATTTCTTCATTTGACCACAAAACAGCTTTCCATTTCAAAATAACCGTGGCCCAGAGAAGATGGCAGCGATCCGTGTTGGCATAAGTCATGTGACCTGAATGCAATTTGCTCTTCGAGCTGTGTTTTATTAGTACCACTTACTTTTTCAGCCTTTTGTTTCCCCTGTCCCAACTTGTGTTGCTGCCATCAAGTTGCAAATGAAGTTAAATCATGGGATTATCTCTTGATATTAAACCTAACCACCAAATTTTATTCCAGTTGGTTGATTCTTTCTGGGTGCAACTACTGGTGCAAGTATTTTTGGATGATAAGTGTTTGTTTTTTGAGCATAAAGCTATGAGAAAGGGCCCAAATCCATGGGAATCTCCCTTGAATGCACAAGCAATGAGCTAAAACCTCAAAATATCTGTGACCACCACTGTGATCTTATAATGGGTGCTACTGTGCCTATATAATAAATTGCGTCACTCTCTAACACCAAAATAGCATCTGTAACAGCACAAACCATTAGTAGATCTGCCCTTAAGCGTGAGGCAAGGATACCAGCTGAGTATGACAAAATTGGAGCTAGTCGCTCTGATGTAATTCAGATGGCATCCAGCTTTCCTCAAAACAGTCGGATCTTTCTTCTGCTGGCCATTATCTCCAATATAAGAAAAGGCCAGGGGAAAATGGGGACTTTGGGGGAGGGGAGGACGAGCAGCCTTTGTGTGCTTCTCTTTCTGGTGACATAATGACAAAAAAATAAAAAAACAACACACACAGACACACACTAGCTTGGAGCTAAGAAACACAGAAGTCCTAAGTAGCTTTATACAGCGACAGTCTGGCCTGTTAGCTGAGCCCGTTTGTGTAACCCTAATTAACTTCTCTGAGCAACGTCAGCCACTGATGCGAGTTCACTCAACGTGACAAGCAGCAAGCCAACACTGGAGTAGCAATATGACAATGCGTTGATAAGTGAAACAGTGTACACAAAACAAAAGGAACCATGAAGGAACCGCCATTTTTAAAGCAATAGTCATATACTTCACATGCCATAGAGGCTTGGAGTCTATAATGGTGCATTAAACATTAAATACCCAAATCTTTTCACACTAAATTTTTGTCCACTGGCTTAAACAGCATCCAGGTCTTCATTAGGGGTGTACAGACTTGTCAATGTGGTTTAGGGCAGGGTTTCTCAACACTCTGGGCTATGGAGTAGTTGGAACTGCACAAGAATAGTTAAGATGCACAGTATGAATTATCGCAGAACACTATAAGGAGCCTCTACAACTCCATTCCGAGACATTTGGCATGTTGTGTTAGCAAACATGGTGGCCCAACGTCCTCATTAGAGACACTGTATGTGTAGCTCAATAACTTTTGCCCGTATCAGTCTAAATGTATCATCATTTATTTTTCCTGGTAACCTTATCTTCCATCCTAATAGCTGGTCTTCTGACACTTTCTTTTGGGTGCCACCATTATGTTTTGATGATGAGCATATAACAATTAATAGAAACACACAAACAAAAACATATTGCAAAAGTAACTTTAGGCAAATGAAATGTCAATAGTTTAATGCAGCTATGTGCGCCTGAATCAAACAATTAGCCAACTAAAGATGGAGTTTCTTAAACGATGAAAGAACCATGAGATGGTTCCTCAGGAAAAAAACAAAAATGGGGGTGATGATACTAATCCAAAAGCCCAGTGTGTGAAATCTGGTTTAACTCAAATGATTCAAATGATGGGCTAAAACCATAACATCACAGTCCTAGTGTGCTCTCATAGCTAGCCATTTCCTAGCTAGACATGTTGGAATCAGTGCTGCCTCCACCATAGATATGTGCTGTGAGTAGAGTCAGCTGATGTCAGCACTTGAGAAATAAAATATAAAAACAATTTCACATCAAATGTTGATTTTTTTTTGTGGGCTAATGGCTTTTTAGTTGTAAACAATGGGCGTGAGGTTGAGTACCCATGGTTTAGGGCGCAGTATGGGTCATTGTGAGCAATAAAAAATGTATATTATTTGACTGTATATGGGCAGCTGTGTTAGACAACAGGTGTGATGCCGAATTAAAGGCCTGGATGCAGTTTGAGACGGCTGAGAGCAGTTTTGAGGGAGGTATTTATAGAAAGATTTGGGAGACTTTTTACACCTAATGTTTGTCAGAAGTACTAATCTCATAGCTTCAGCACTTCCAGCACTAAAGAAGCAACTTTGGACTTGCCTCAGCTGATTGTTTGCTTACTGGGATATGTGGCAAACTGCCTGAACAAGATGTTTTGCTGAACATTTCCTTTATGGATCTGGTGTGTTGATGATAATTTAAGGGAGGGCCTATTTCTGTTGACATACTTTTGACTTTTCCATAAAATCCCCCACACCGGTGATATCATGTTGTCACTGTAAGCTAAAACAGAGTGGGTGTGTGAATGAAGATGTTCCAAAAGCACACTGAGCTGTAAAAACACTGAGCTGTCTCTTTGGCTGAGTGCAGCAGGGCTTAACCCAACAGCTACCCATCAGCAAACTCTGCCTCCACTCCTGGTTTTTAAATGTACACGTTTACAACAAAGCAGCAGCACTGATTTGTCAAAAAAGGTCATATCAGCATGCTTTTCTGCCTATTCATGTCTTTATTAGTCTTACCAATTCATCCAGAATGAATAGTAAAACAGCTGTTAGGCTTAAGTTAAATACCCTCAATAAAACTCAAAGCCAGTGCTCGGTGGTAGTTTGGTTCGTCAATGGGTGGAGAAGGTTGGCAATGTTTTTGAAAGGTTGTGGCTCAAGAGGTTTGTGAGCAGACATGTCTACCACTTCGGTAATCATTTAGACCATTTACTCTGAGGAGTTGTGCATCTCATGAACAACACATGTCTGATCGGATACTGATGTTTCGGAGTTGTGATCCACAGTTATGAAGAATTTGCCCCAGTTTATTTATGTGTCACAGAAAGCAAAAGAATCCAGAAGTGAAGCACAGAGCTAAACTGCTTTTTAAATGAATTCATTTGAGTTATTTACTGTACTATAATCATTACTTGATGTATGCCACTACATCATTTGCAGGCCTTGTTTCTCCATGACATTTAGCAGTATAAATGTATTTTTCATTGTAAGATAAAACAGATATGTGTACTATACAGATCAGACAAACTATCTCTGTGTACTGCTACTACTCAACTGCCTGTGGATGCACAGGCATAGGCATAGCAGAAGCCTGATAGGAGCACCAGAAAAACAGACTTTAAAACATATAGTTACACTCAATATCAAAAATTAGTTGCACCCAGAATCCTCCTCTACAACATCCGGAGGATACGACCCTTCCTTTCTCAGGAAGCCACCCAGCTGCTTGTCCAGTCTCTGGTCATTTCAAGGCTAGACTACTGCAACTCACTCCTGGCTGGTCTTCCTCTGCGGGCCATCAGGCCCTTGCAACTTGTTCAGAACGCTGCAGCTCGTCTCATCTTCAACCTTCCGAAGTTCACCCACGTCACTCCACTTCCTTCATTGGCTTCCTGTTGTTGCCCGCATCAAATTTAAAACTCAGCATTTAAATGCTGGCCTACAAAGCCAAGATTGGACCAGCGCCTCCCTACCTTATGGCAATGGTGAAGAGTCGAGCTGTACCTCGAGCCCTTTGTGCTTCAAGTACAGCTCGACTCGAACCACCATCCCTGAGGACACATGGAAGACAAGCGTCCAGACTCTTCTCTGTCCTGGCTCCCAGATGGTGGAATGAACTCCCACTGGGCGTCAGAACAACGGAGTCTCTCGCAGTCTTCAAACGCAGACTGAAGACCCATCTCTTCCTAATGCACTTATGTGAGTGAGCTCTAGCAGATGTGTAAATTGTGTGTATCGTGTGGCAATTTAATGACCTTTTTGCACTTATAATGACCTTTATCAATGTGTATTGTGTTGCACTTATAATGACCTTCCTCTAGGTACCAGCACTGGCCCCTGTTCGGGCAGTGTCTGAGCTCGTGGTGGGTTTTAGGCTCTAAACTTTCTACTAGCTGGAATATTATCCAACAGAACACTAAGCACGGTTGTAAGTCGCTCTGGATAAGAGTGTCTGCTAAATGCCTTAAATGTAAATGTAGGATCATATAGAGGCTCCTAATGGTGTCCTGTGATAATCCATCTCCTGCAGTTTAAATATTCTCACATAGTTCCTACAGATTTTGCTGTAGGGGTGGAGGTGGAGTGAAATCAGATCTTCTAGACGTGTGATGCGTGTCAACAAACCATTCATCTTGGTGCTGAACATAACACCCCCACACACAGTTTTGTTGGTCCGCTCCACCAGGACAAAATCAGAACTCAGCACTGAAGATGACCCAATGCCATTCTAAGTCACTCGTTGACAGTCTGGCAATACCTCAGTGCAGTCTTTGGAGACGTTCCCATGGTATTAAGGGTAGTCGTTATAACGTCTGCATGCATGTAATCCTGTGTTGTGCATTTACTAAAAGGATACCTGTGAAGGGCATCACTGCTTGCTGAATGTCTGCAATCGTGGCTATTGTTCGCTGCTGTGGAGAAAGGAAGTTACCATACTGTGCTGGACATCGGCCAACAGGCCCCTCACCTCTACAAGAGATATCAATATGGAAAGGCTAATTGCAAGTGTATTTCAATTGTGGTATGTAGGGTCTGCCCTAAGACCTTGGTCCCTCACTCCCTTAGCATAGTTAGAACTGTTGAACCTCTGTAAAGTGTGACTGTCAAGTACTACGTAGATGCCCCTCCCCCAAACCCTTGCACACATGGCTGCTAAGGTTTACTGCTTTGACCTACTCATCTCATCTTTCACTTATGCCCTAAATAATCTTTTTCACCATTATGCTTGACAGTGACAGTGTCTTGCCCGCAGAAAACCCTATCAGGTACCTCCCTCCCTCCCTCAAGGTTCCCACTGAGCAGTCTGCGTGCTACTTCTTTTTTTCTTCTGGAGCACTCCTGCCGAAAAAAAAAAATCCCTGGGAAGATCACACACCCTGCCAGTGCTAGAGACAGCTCTGAGCGTTTGTTGTTTCCCCATTACATAAGCGCCTGCATCCTAATTGCCTGACACTTGCACTAGATGAAAGTTTCATTATACAAGCACGCCGGTCAAAGCGGGAGCATTGACGGAAAAGGAAAACGGAAGGTCCTGGTGTGTATGTGTCAGTATGTGTGTGTGGGGAGTGTGGGGGATGGGGGTAGGTAGGATCAGAAATACTGCTAGATACTGTCAGCCTTCATTTAAATATTCCACAGACAAGTAATTACAGGAAACATCTACCTTCCCATGCAGCCTGCTACGTATACAGGCAGTTTATAAGAGGAATTCCAAGATCAGAAGGCAGCACAGCACCAAGATCTGATGTGGAACATCTCAAATCACCTGTAAACCTGGAGATTAGAGGACAGGAATGTCAACAGCCTTATATCGTCACTGTCCAAAGAAAAACAGGCATCTCCAAAATGGCAACTTTACAGGAGAAGCCAAAAACCTCATTAATTTGAATAGAAGTCAATGGAACCAGACGCCTTTCCATGCAGTTTTAGGCCATTTCTGTTGGTCCATTCTTCATGAAATCTCCACACAGTGTAAACAGCAGCTCATGTGATCAAACAAGGCATAAAAGTAAAAATCAACAAAAATGGAGATGCATGTTTTTTATTTTGGACAGCGACGATATGCAGAGCTAAGTGAATGTGAGATGTGACTTTGCACACTGTCCTGTGCGTTGTTTTTACCAATACACTCCCTTCTCTTTCCCTACAATCTCAAAAACAAAAGACTTCCTCGGAACAGTGCCATGGAGGAACCACTCATACCTCATTACCACCAACAAAGTGCCATTGCTCATGCCCGTGCTGGTGCTGGTTCCTGGGCTCTACTGAAGCCGTTAGGAATGGGCCACCCTTTCCACTGGTTTGAGAACAGAGCGATTACTCATCTGGAGGTAGGTCATCCTTAGCCTGTAAGCAGAAGTCACCATACACGGCATAAAAGCATGACAGAACATGTTCTTCAAGTGCAAACCTTACTTCTTGCTTTGAGGGCATACCTCTCATCATCCTCACTTTTTCAGCATTTGGGTGCAGCCCAGAAGATGCTCATAGACAACGATTACGTGCAAGAAGACTCGTAGTTTTGTTTCCTCTTTCCGTTAGAACGTGCACTGTTATACAGCAGCACATTCATTTATGTAGTTTGCCTGTATGTATGTAGTAGAGAGATTTGTAATCTCTCTTACTGTTTGCCTAGAATTCTCCCAGGCGGCTCCACATGAGGCAATGCATCCACAGCTCAGCAACCCCACAAAATCCAGCAGCAGTCCAAGTAGAGTCCCTGAGGTGCATGAAGCACTCCTTATGCTACTAGTGGCTGCGGCAACAGCTTCCTACACCGCTCTCTGCTTTCTGCTGCCCGTTATGCTGTAGACACCAGTGTGGGTGCTACATGTGTTGACTGAAGCTCTGTCGCTTGGCCTGCTTGAAGCATAAACAGTAGTAAACAGTGCCAGGTCCTCGCTGGCATCCAGGCAACCTCACCAGCTGCCATCCCTTCATCTGGACTCTACCATTAAGCCTCATCACTCTGCCTTGACCACTGTCTAAAGTGTCTGTATTTGCTGTGCTGCTCCTCTCTTTTAGTCCTCGGCTGGGTTCTCTCCTCTCTGCTACTTCACTGCACTCTGCTAGCGGGCAATCCTACTTCTGAGACCAGTGTGATGTCTGGCAAAGAAGATTTGGGAACATGCCGCTTCAAACGAATGCTCCTTACTGAATATGGTATCAGGGAAAACCCGCTGCTCAGTGCTTTTTAATGGCTTGGATAGCAGTCAGGTCATTGATAGCAATACAACTCTATCTCCACTGTAAGTAAGCCCCAAAGCACAGCACAGAATGGCTGTGTACACACATGTATGAATGTGACAACAATATAGAAGACTTACAAAAGTAAGTGCACCCCTCACGTTTTCTATCTTTTCATGGGACACCACTGAAGATATGAAACTTTGATAGTCAGTGTAGAGCTTGTATAACAGTATAAATTAGCTGTGACCTCAAAACAACTCAACACACAGCCATTACTGTCAAACTTAATTGTGTCCAATTAACCCCGTGTCATGTGACTCGTTAGTGTCACAAGATCTTAGGTGTGAATGGGCAGCAGGTGTGTTAAATTTGGCATTACTGCCAAAATTTGGCATACTGGTCACTGAAAGTTCAAAATGGCACCTCATGCCAAAGAACTCTCTGAAGATCTGAAAAAAAGAAGTGTTGCTCTACATAAAGATGGCCTCGGCTTTAAGAAGATTGCCAACACCCTGAAACTGAGCTGCAGCACGGTGGCCAAGACCATACACAATTTAACATGGCAGGTTCCACACAGTCAACCAAAGAAGTCTTATCCAGAGGTTGTCTTGTCTACATAGGAGTGCTGCCAGCATTGCTGCAGAAGTTAAAGGGGGGCAGCTCTGGAAAATAATGGTGGTCACACAAAATGCTGATGCTTTCAGCACAATTTGTCCTTTTCACTTTTATTGCCAGCGCTTTAGACATCAATGGCTAAGTGTTAAGTTATTTTGAGGGCCCAGCAAACTTACACTGTTACACAAGCGGACTACTTTACATTGTATCAAAGTGTCATATCCTCAGTGTTGTCCCATGAAAAGATATAATGAAATATTTACAAAACTGTGAGGGGTGTAGTTACTTTTGTAAGATACTGTATAGCCTTATGTACTGTGTGTCCAATGTTCTGACAGGTGCTCTACAAAGGGCCATGCCTCCTGCACATACACAGCACCATGCTATCCACTAGCCAGATGCTACATCATTTATCAATGCTAATTATTAAGTAATATTTAAAGCTGACCCAGTTGGTAATTATATTGCCGTAAGAGAAAATGCTAAATATAAGGTACGACACTGTATGACATTACACATCAAAACTTTTCATAATCATATAAGCTTCATCTCTAAAGACCTGTCTCACAAAATTCAGGTATGCTATGCAGTGCCATCTCAGAAACAGCCCAAACCAGATTTATGTATGTATTGGGATTACACTGCCCAGCATTATTGACAAATAGAACCACCTCACGGTAAACCCCAGAGCGTCAGAGTCTGCATGCTGACATTTAAAAAAAAAAACTACTAAAAAAGATGCTAAGCAGAATCAGCAAGCATAGAAGCTAGCGGTCACTAACCTACTTTCCCACAGAGTTTAGTTTCAAACATGACCTAACATGCTGAACCTCCCTACTGAACACTAATATACAGTCATGGTTAAAGAAATTTGCATAAATTGCTGCACCCAGAAGGAATCAATTGATGGGAATGAAACTTGGTGGGTAGGTTTGATATTGTGAGACATACAAATGATTCAAGCTTCATGCTCAGCCACGCACGTGACGTACACGAGGACTGTTATCACTGTACCTGACTAACCAAATAACCACGATTGCAGACATTCATCCTGGTAGTGCCAGCACCACTGGCAGACGGTTGCACAACACAGGACTACATGCACGCAGACCGTTACGCTGCCCTTAACACCTCGTCAACGTTTCCCAAAACTACAGTGGTGTCATGCCAGACTGGCATGAAGTGACTCAGAATGGCACCTGGTCTGAATGACAAGTCCTGCTTTTATCTTAGTGGAGACAACCAACAAACCAGTGTGTGGAGGCACCGTGGTCAGCACCAAGATGAACGTTTGTTTGTTGTCACCTGACACTTGTCCAGAAGGCCTGATGCCATACTAAGAGACACTACTTCTGTATGTGTAGCTCAATAAATAATGCCCTTTCAGTCTAAATGTATGATCATTTATTGTTCCTGGTAAATTTTATATTTCTTCTGAATAGCTTTGCAGTCTGACACTTCCTTCTGGGTGCAACTATCCTTTTGTTGTAGTAGTAGTAGTTGTTGTTGTTGTTGTTGTTGTTGTTGTTGTTTAACATGCTGCCCACCTTACTGAACTCTAATACATCCTATCCAACGAATTAAGGGCTTTTGAGAAAGTTAATTATTTGGAGCAAGTGTTGCATGTTGTGGTCTAGACTTTGCAGGAGGGTAGATCTCTAGGAGCAGGGTGGGTAAGCACTTTTGTAAGCAGTCTACAAATGCAATAGAAAATTCCTGAATGCAGTGTTTAGTTTTAACTTAAATTGTCAAATTTAGTTGTGCGAATTTAACAGTGTGTGTTCGGTAAGGTGCTGGCCTGCTGTGAGAACTGAGGGACACCTATTAGGATGAATTTGACAGTGCTGTCTTTAGCACCTGTATGTTTAAGGGTGTAAGGTATCATACAAATGATATAGTCTTCAAGACAGAGAGAGGATATTGAAAGACCAGGCCCTGGCATCAGGCCATGGCGTTTGGGGTAAACAGCCACCCCAGCAAGGACTCTCTGCCTGCTTTTGACTCACATCTGTAGACAATGGCCACATTCACACATATGTGGAAGGGGGGGGACTCTTAGCTAATGCTCGGGAGCAGCTCTCTGAGGGGCCAATCAATGGTTCTTTTTATTAGCCGGGCCGGGTGCATGCCAGCACTCCACCACTCCAGTAACTAACGCTCAGGAATCCACAGGCCGGGAATCCAGGCGAACCGTGTGAAGATGACCTTGACAGTCCCCGAATTTCCCCGCAAATAAACTCCCTGCTTGTGCCGAGGAGCTTTTCCCTTCAGTTCTCACAATGCAGCACGCGGTTCGAGCGGCTAAGGCCAAGCTCCTGGGAGGGGGTCTCATTAATAAAGCAACATGTACACACGCACCCTCACCCAAACTCTAAGTAGCGCCCAGTGTTGTGGCCTGGACAATTCGAGATCTCACCCAGAAGCCTAGGCTCAATCTTATTTCATTTCCTCTTTTAATGAAAGAACTCACTTTAATTTTCACACCTTGAATAAATGTTTGAATGAATTTTTAATCCTGCCCTCTTTCCAGGATGAAGGTGCAGATTGAATTCTGGCTGCCAATTGCTTCCAATTGACAATGCAGTAACACACTTGAAGGTCAGAAAACGCTCACACAAATCCAGAGCTAGGGTCGTGAGCTTAGTGCAGCGTAGACTTGCTGCTATTTTTCATTTAAAAGTTATCTTCATACCCACATAAATATAATCATAAACTCTTATATGCCTTACCTGAGGCTTCTCTTTTAATGCATGTGGATTAGTTTTCACACAGTGTCAATAAAGTGCCTAGTATAAAGAAGTAAAGTGACTATAATAAGCAGTAGTCTGGGCTGATTTGACTCCAAGCTTGTTTGCGAATATCCACAACAGAGTTTTGCCTTTTGTGACATTGTGTCTTGTTGGTTATGTTTACGTCTTAGCCCTCATTGTTTAGTTGAGATTTTGTGTTCCCACCTAAAGTGGTTGGAGAATTTTGGCCGGGTCTGGTAGTGATGGCTTGCATGAATTTCTGCAGATCAGATATAAATATAACCAATGTCATGCCGCCTTCAATCTTCCAGACTCCATCTTCCAGACTTCATCTCCCAGTGTTCTCTCCCTGATGACATCACAACCACAAGCCCTGAAATATCCAATCACATCCCACTTCCTTGATTTAGGTTTCCAGAGTTCTGATTGCCCAAATGCACCTCATTTCCCCTCCTGTACATAAACCCCACAGTCACATATACTCTTTGTGAAGTACTGCCAAACCCTGTTTGCGTGCTGAGTGTTGTCACCTGTTTATCTCTCGTTGTTATCACTAGTATCGACTCCCTTTTTGTTTTTGACTCTATCTTTTGGATTTCCCCTTGTAGCTTAGTTTATTAGTTCGTACTCTGTTTGCTTAATTTGGTTTGACCTCCCTTTCGTTTTCTGGACATCTCTCTTGGATTCTCCTTTGTATTTGTTTGTCTTTAGCCTGACTGTCTTTAGCCAACCGCTCTCTCTCTCTCTGTCTCTCTGTCTCTCTCTCTCTCAGCCTCATCCTGTTTATGATTGCTTTATACTTGTTGCTGATCTATCAGCTTGTTAAATAAAACCTTTGACATTTATCTTGCCGCACTGACACCTAACTTCTCCCAACGTCTAATTAGGTATCAAAAACTTGCATGCATTTTACTTTCAGTGAAGGTGGTAAATTCAAACTTACAGGAACGGTCTTGCTGATCACTGTTTTTTCCTATCCGTTTAAATTATAACAATAAGTGACAGCTTGGTCCAAAGCATTAAAATAATGCTGCATGGTCCATGTGGCAAAGCCAAATGCGTTCTTTCACTGCTACTCAAATGCTCAACTGGCCTACTAAAATAAGTAAAAAGCTTTGAGTCCCCTTGTTTGGTGTAACACATATTAATAAACCATTCTCACCAAAACTGAACCAAGAAGTTCCTTTGGAACCACAGTGTCAAGTGTTTTGTTGGCTCAACCTAAAAAAATGACTTTGATTTGGTAAAGCCAAATGAATTAGGTTTATTTTCTGAAGTGAGTAAAACTTTTTGTAATACATTGAAGTAATTTATTTTAGGTTGCACTTTTAACCGTGCAGACCAAGACTCAGCTACTCAGCACCAAAGTACTCAGGACAGTATTTGGCCTTTAGAGACATAAAAAGACAGAAACTGACAGAAACTGTTGTACACTTATTGGCGTCTCATGAGAAACTGGCAAATTTATTAGGCAAATTCTACGTGTTCTATTAAACCTCTCCCTCTCTCTTTCTGGTGAGGCAAGAGCCTTTTGAAAAGGCAATGCTGTTACTTCATGGCTATTAAAAGAGAAAGGTCCATCCAGGCCATTGACAGTGACAAAGAATTTTCCAGGAACTGTTATATGGGCTCAGTCATGTGGAAACTGCAAGACAGTCAATGACAGACATCTTTCAAGCTTTGAAAAGTCTTCTGGGTTTAATTTGGAGGAATCTCTGCAGTCTGGAATTTTCATATTGCTTCCCAGTACATTGAATTTCTTGTTTGTGTTTTTGCATTGACGCCCTTAAATCGGTTCATTTAGCATTCTTTAGTGATGCCAATGGTTCTGTGAATCCAGAACAGAATACACCTAGCACTTTCAACACCCAAACACCTAAATACAGCTTATTGCACCGGGGAAATGTTTAATTTGACAGTAAACCAACTCTATATGGTTCCTAAAAGAGCCCACTTGAAATGGCTTCCAAAAATTTTCAACTGTTGTTATGAGTCAAGGAATTTCTCACACCAATATAGAAACCTTTTTGGAATACACCTAAAAAAAAAAGATGGTTCTTCACGGGTTCTTTAGTAAAGGTTATGCTTCATTTACCATGAGTTTGTATATAGAATTCATTTACCTTGAGTTTTATATATAACCATTTGCTTGCTAAAGTGTCTCTTTGCATTCACAGTGATGGAGAATGTGTTGTATATGATTCTATATCTTTTTAAAAAATGGTTAGACAAAGGTTCTGTTGTTGTGTCAGACTAGTCAACTCATGTCAAACAAAGGACCATTTCACCACATAAATAATAATCAAAGCATAAAATGAATACCAATGATTTTGTTTTCTTCATATTACAGTGACTGTGTATTAATATTAATGTAGAACCAACGTATGCACTAGACATATACAACTGTTCAGTAATCCAACATGCTGCCCTATAAAACGCATATGCTAATGCTACTGTAGACTTTCAGTTACTGATTCCAAATCAAAAGTTTTCACTATGCTTCCATTGCCTGATCCCGACATGTACCCTCTGCCAGGTAGATCAAAGATGCAGATCACAGCACATGTAGATGCACCACTGAATGCAGACACAGCACTGCAGAAAAATAATATAAAAAGAAGGCTGAAAACTCAGGACCCACATAGTTCAGGCTAGGAAAAAGCAGAACTTCATGAATAAACTTATACTGTGGTAAAATATATTGTGCATGTCAAACCGAATGCCTGAAACTACAGTAAACATACCCTACATAAGAACACTGTGTTCTTTAACAAGCAGCATGTCTAATACACTAGTTTTCGTATTAGAATTAGTTATATATCATTTATTATCTTCAAAAACAATATTATTTTCAGTGAAATGTCTAAAAATGACCTAGCTTTACAGGTTGTGACAGGTTTTTTGATAGATGTTTTTAGTGGCATTTGTATTTTGCAATTTGCTTTCCCTCTCTTTTTTACTGTGTCTTCTGTGAAATATATTTGTCACACCTTGCCATGTCCTGTCATGTCCAAGTGCTGTCTGTCACTCTGTTCCATGTGCTTCTGTTTGTTTTGATCCTGTGCTCCTCCTGTCTCCGCCCTCTAGTCAGATCCCTTATTTCTAGTTCCGCCCCTTCCCAGGTGTCTCTCGTCAGCCCTAGTTGTGTTATACCCCATGTCGTGCCCTTTGTTCTTGTTGGATGTTTTGTCTCCCTGCCGGTCTGTTGTCTCTTTGTGGATGGATTTAGTCTCCATGTAAGTTTCTCCATGTCTGTTGTTGTGTAGCCCTGTTCAGTTGTTTAGTCCCTTTGTTTTTTTTTGGTTTTTTTTGGTTCATTAAAGACTTGCATTTGCAACCTGGCCCCTCGTCCCGCGTAACAATATTGTGCCAGATAGTTAGCTCAACAGTCTGTACACTGTTGAGAAAAATGTGAAGTTCATGAAGTTATTAAGTTAACACTATTATATATGTGCCTTCTCCAAGACCATAAGTGAGTACGAGCATCACTAAATATGAAACCTCTAATGGGCATTTAACCTTGTTAGGACAAACACTGTGAAATAAAAATATAACAACAACACGGAGTAGAAAGGAGAAATATGAAGCGCAAAATTGAAAGTTAAGCGTCTAGAAAAAGAGTGCCTGAGTGCCAAAGCACTTCCTGTCCAAGGGGTTGTTGGCTGTCTAGGAATGAGACATTTCACAAAAAATTTTATAGTTTGTCAAAATCCTAAATGAGGACTTTTATTTTGAAACAATGTCTCAGTGATATAGCTGACACAGTACTCCATATTAATTAATGTAAGTCATGTACACACTGTGAATGTAAATTTCACACTTGATGATTTACTGATCCCACAATATATTATGATGGCAATGTAATTATTTATGATAATGTATCATACATTATTTTATATGTAATATGTATATACATGATACATTAATATAAATAATTACATTAATACATTACTATATTACATTAATATATTATTGCATGCTAAAGTGAACTTATGAATGAACATATGGCTCATTCTTTATATTTTCATATTTTATTCCAGTACATACCTATAAACATCCAAAAATTATACACCCCTGGCATGATGCCCCATCAAGTAAATTAAAATTTCATGAACAAAGCTCTTTTCTGTTTGATTTAATTCAAAACTATTATATTTAATATCCTTTGCACATACAGGGACATATTTAAGCCCTTTTTTGTTTTAATATTTAACTGTCAGCATGATTAATAGCTCATGAATATCAAACATCTGGTATTTCGAATTTCAGTATTTGTGTGAGTTACTATTTCAATAGCATAAATACCATGCATCTCTTTGTCTACTTCAGCACACCCAACCAAAATCATGGGGAAGACTTCACAGTTGTCCAGAAGACGGTCAATGACACCCTCTACAAAGACGGTATGCCCCAGGAGATCATTGTTGAAAACGCTGGCTGTTCACAGACTGTTGTATCAAAGCATATTAATGGAAAGTTGACTGGAAGGGGAAAATGAGTGGGCTGAAGTTACCACAGACAGATGTCTCCAGGAAAGAGCCTACTACCGTTGCATTCCTAATATCAAGCCACTCCTGAACCAGAGACCTGGGCTAAGGAGACCGAGAAATCACTGGTCCACAAGTTCAAAGGCAAAGCAGCCATACACCAGAATATTTAGAGCACCCAATGCTCTAATCTGCAGGCAAGCTTTATGGAGATGCCGATGTCCTTTCCCTGCAGGACCTGCCCCTGCTCGTAATGCCAAAACTACTATATAATGGTTTACTGAGCGTGATATTACTTGATTGGCCAGCCAACTCTCTGGAGCTGAACCCCATATTGAATCTATGGGTTATTGTCAAAAGGAAGACCCAGCTATACATACAAGCTGAAGGCCACTATCAAAGAAACCTGAGCTTCAGTGACATCCCAGTAGTGCCACAAGCTGATCTTTGGTCTTATGAAATATTAAAATAATTTTATAAGCCATTAACACATACTGATTGACATTAAAACCAAAAATCAATATGTCGGCAATAAAACAATATTTCATCCAATGAATATAACATGACATATAATATGAGAGTTTAAGTTTTTAGAACGAAAAAAGAACATTTTTAATGATAATATTTCTTTGAGATAAACTAGTTTATGTCAACATATATACATACTTATATGTAAACATTAGCCTGACCCTTTATGATAAGTGTGCATAAACAGTCATATATCAGATTTGTATACGGGTAGACGTTGTAGTAGCGCAACACACAAATGATATATACAATACATAAAAGTCTGCATTAGCTTTAGACATGTAATATGTATATGGTTTATGCTATTTTACAAGATTATCAAACAATAAAATAATAATAATAAATGTTATAGTTGCACAAATAGTTGCACCCAGAAGGAATCCACCAACAGCAAATTTGATGGGCAGATTTGACACGTGAGACATGCTAATGATTCAAGTTTCATACTTGGCTGCGCATGTGATGTAAGCAAGGACGGTCCTTATCGTTGTACCTGACTAATTACGGATATCCAGGGAGCAGAGATGCCCTCCATGAGTCATTCCCTTAGTGCCAACACCATTGCCAGATGGCTGCCAAACGCAGAACCACATATACACAGACCCATAACACCACGTCAGTGTCACCAAAGACTGTAGTGGTGTCATGCCAGACTGTCATGGATTGATTTAGAATGGCAGCAGATTGCCTTCAGTGACGACTCCTGCTTTTGTCTTGGTGGAGACAACCAACTAATCCATCTGTGGATGCACATGTTGTCACATGTCCAGAAGGCCTGGTGTCACTCAGCATCCACCCCTAATCACCACCGAAATCTAGAGGAACTGTGTGAGAGGTTTTCAGCTGAATGGGCTGGAATGTCACAGAACTCATGGCGGCCTCAGGCCATACTAACCGACACTGCTTCTTTAAGTGTAGCTCAGTAAATATTTCCCATATCAGTCTAAGTTTATCATCATGTATTGTTCCTAGTAACCTTTATCTTCCTTCCAGTGGCCTTACAATCTGACACTTCACTTTGGGTGCCGTTACTCTTCGAATGCTGAATCCAGTAAATGTAGCACAGTGATTCTTTTCAGATCGGATCTTGACAGACTAGCTGTACCAAAACCTCCTTATGCATGTATATGTACATAGTTAGCTTTAAAATGACAGTGGTTTTATAATGCACAGCAATGACTCAGTCCTTGTTCTGCAGTGAGGTTAACAACTGCCTGTGGGTTTGCTTTAGCATAAAGACAATAGGAAAGGATCGCTGGTCTATTCATTTCCCTGAATGCATGCACTGCAAACCTCCCCCAGACCTGCTAACCTCTGAAGCACAATAAGTGGTCCTTTAATGCATAAGTCAAGAGACCCATTAGTACACAAACTGCAGTGAATGTACGTTTGAGTATGTGGTATTAAAATACAGAGTGTTTTACAAACTGTACACCAAAAACCCTCATTCAGCTCATTCAGCACAATACTTTGCTAATGCTAGCGAATGATGGTTTCATATAGGTCACACGTACATGGCACCATATTTCCGAGTGGCATTGATGACTAGGAGTGCTGTATACTCCCACTAGGTTAGAATCCTGTCAATTGCATCTATGGTGTGATTTACTTTAGAGCACAAAAGCCTGCCCTCTTAATAATAACCCTTTAAATACATATTGTCGCTGTCCAATGAAAAACATGTATTTAACTTTAATGGCCCAAAACTGCTTGGAAAGACGTCTGGTTCCATTGACTTCCATTAAAGTTAAATGAGGTTTTTCGCCTCTCCTGTAAAGTTGCCATTTTGGAGATACTTGGAGATACCAATTTGACATATCATCAATGAAGTCTTGTCTTGGTGTGATTTTAACACATTTTCTTGGTACACATTTTTGTCTGCAAATTAGTCCTCCAGGTTTCAGGATATCAACACTGTTTCAACTCCACAATGTTCAGCCTGATCGGGGATGGTATGGGTGTTAGCATACAGCTTTTTAGTCAGATGCAGTTTCTGTGTAGCAATGGATTTTTCCAGAATTCCCTTTAAGAATAAACTAAACAGAAAAGTGCACGCCTATCTACTGTACCTCTGGTTGACTGACAGACACTGTTGCACATACACTATCTCAGGGCTGACCCTGAGTTCACACTCGTCTGCTTGTCTTTTTTTCCCCCCATTTTTCTCCCATAAAGTCCAATTCATGTTTGACCCTACCCACACTGTATTGTTTCTTTTAATCTTCAGCCACCAAACATGAACTCACTCAGGGTAAATCCCCAAACTCTAACGTACAGCCATACCGACCCGCACTCCTCTATGTATCATTTATTCCTTCTTTCCTCGCATATACTCTTATTCATTTTTAGCCACTCCTTAGCACCTGACTGCTAGTTTAAGACGTACCATTATTCTGCACTTTCTTCAGGAAATGCACTTTTATACTTACACTTATATACTGTTACTGTGCTAGGCACGAAAAAGTCATGGACCATGTTTTCTTGAGAAGCTGCCTGACTGTCAGGATTGTTCAAAGACTTGCTTTTATCCTTTCCTGTTGGGGGATGTTTTCCACATATGGTTACCTTGGATTGATCATAACGGGCAAACTTTGGTACAAATTAAATCCACAAATAGTACCACAAAGACTCTTAATGCCTCCCCACTTCGGTGTTCACCGTTTTTGTCCTTTAGTTCTTTAACTACATGTCATTGTGAGATAGAAAAATAAAAACCACCCTACACTGTCTACTGAGTATGGTGCTATTTGTAAATAGTGACAGAAAACACAGTAGCACACAAAAAAGCGTTTTTGAATTGTTGTTAGCTTACATAAATAAGATACGCTGGCATGACACTATCAATTACGTTTTGCATCTAAACCAGAACGCATATTGTTGTTGTGCCCCAAATAAATGAGCTTTTAAGGATACCTCATTATCATGTCTTGCAAACACAATGTCATTCGTTTGCATTCAAAGTTCCACTTACAACGTATGTTCTTGCATGGCCATGCCTGCAGCTAATTTCATTGGCTATTGATGGTTTGGGGTTTGAGAGTTCCTTTTTATTAGGGCTTGGTGATGAATGTACTTGCCTTATATCTGGCCAGTGCAACCTTGATGAGTAAAGCTTATACCTTTCTCATTGGCTCCCTGCACCATCTATTTAAATGCTGGGTGTTTCTTTCCTCCTATGTTCACTATTAGTGTGTGGTCATTCCTCAGCAACTTTCCATTATGTTGTACATGTAGTGTGTTGTACTGTGCTTCAGTATTTTTGTAGAAGCATGTTACCGCTCTGCTGCTGGCTGAGTGTTACAGTGATTGCTAATACATTGTTTACATTGAGTTACATTGAGTTACTTTAAAGCAATTGAACTGATTGATTGGATATTACAGATTGCCCAAGTTAGACTGACCAAGTGTAGTTGTGTTAATGTTACACAAAGATTTTGTGTGATTCCATCAAAATATCTTCATGTTAAAGAAAACGCAATTTAGTTGTGTGGATCCACTGGCCATTAATATCATAAGAGAAGTTCTCTCCAGGGATACAAATATGGTTCTTCAGTGGCAAGCAGAGTGTGGTTCCTCTTTTAGAACAGATCTAGAATGGTGCTGGACAGTCATTAGTGTCTCCTGGCCCATAGCCCGAGAACTGCTCTCCTCGAGTTTGGACAGAAATGGTGCAGTGACTGGAAATTAGTGTTGCTAAACGCTGGGTAGATAATTGGGGAAAGGGTACTGACAGTAAAAAGCATTTATGATCTAGCCATTGTCTCAGAGATTGATGGCAGATATCTTCCTTTCCACTCATTAATAGAAGGAGCATGACAATTCTGAGCCAGTCATTTTGAGAGTGCAATCAAGTGGAGTGGAATATGATCGTTTCTGACCATGGCTGTCATGCAGTCATGATTAATACTAAGTCATTTAGCGTATATTCATCCATCTAAATGTTTGACTCAAAAAATGTTTTGGCACAGCGCCAGGGATATGTTTGAGTCTCATTTCTGACATATGTCAGAAGAGGAGGGCGAGGAGGGCTGGTTTCACTGTGTTAGTGAATGAGATCCAGGCAGTAAGAGTTCCTCTGCAGGGAAAGTGATGGTAACCTCTGCATTACATTGCATTTCTAATATGTCCGCATTGACCTTAATAACACTCCTGCCTTTTATCCATGCTAGCTGTCAGATACAGCTTTAAGAGTTCTATCCTTGTTTGCATGGCCGTAGTGCATCCATGTAAATCTACTTCCGAAGGCGGCTTGGTCGATTTGTTTGTAATTGGCTTTAAATGGGTTTGTTGACTGTTTTCATATGCCCCTGTCCATCTGACTGTGTTCAAAACCCCATAACAGTATTAAACGTAGGCAACAACATGGGAAATGATGTTTGCACAGGACACACAACGCCTCATTTATCAGATTTTATTAACATTTTATGAATGGCCAACTCTCTACTCTCTCTCTACTCGTATGATCATGGTTCCTTCCCTGCAACATTAATTTAGTAATCCCATTCATTAGTAATCCATATTCAAAAAAATAAATAAATAATATATATATATATATATTTTTTTTAAATATGGATTACTAATATATATGTACAGGGGTTGGACAATGAAACTGAAACACCTGTCATTTTAGTGTGGGAGGTCTCATGGCTAAATTGGACCAGCCTGGTGGCCAATCTTCATTAATTGCACATTGCACCAGTAAGAGCAGAGTGTGAAGGTTCAGTTAGCAGGTAAGAGCACAGTTTTGCTCAAAATATTGCAATGCACACAACATTATGGGTGACATACCAGAGTTCAAAAGAGGACAAATTGTTGGTGCACGTCTTGCTGGCCAAGACAGCAAGTCTTTGTGATGTATCAAGAGCCACGGTATCCAGGGTAATGTCAGCATACCACCAAGAAGGACGAACCTCCACCAGCATCAAGTAGTGACCTGGCCACTATCCTGCAAGAAGAATGGCTTAAAATCCCTCTGACCACTGTGCAGAACTTGTATATGTCATTCCCAAGACGAACTGACGCTGTATTGGCTTTGGCTATAATAATGTATAATAATGTGCTTTGGGAAAAACTACAACAATGCGTTCCAGTAGATCCCAAAAATAAAATTAAGAACATTGAAAACAAGCACAATATTTACCATTTAAGATGCATCAATTGCCAATGAATGCTAGTAGATGTCCAATTCAGCTCACACAGCACTGTATAATACAAGTTAGAAATCCACTTCCAATACAATGGGATGCTCTTCAGGAACCTTGCACGAGCTGAAGGTCACCCTGCTCATTGCCAAGTCAAGGAGTATAAACCCCCAGCTGTGGAACTGCGTTCTCTGGAGTGATGAAACTCCATCCACTGCTTTGTAAGTTGGACTAGTGTTTGTTACCCAGAGCTAATCATTCAGTTACGAATTACCTCACTAATAGTCTCTGAAAGCCTTACAGCAATGGTACGCATCTAGTTCTACCACTCCAACTTCATCTAATACTACTGACTTGAGAAGAAACTTTGAATGAGCAGGTGTCTCGAAACTTTCTGACTTCAAACAGTACAATCTCAGAAGACCTAACAAGGGTGAGTTGGAGTTAAATAAAGTTCTCTCATTTTACCATGAGCACATTTGAGACTCCAATCTCTCAACCATTCCTATACTGATATATATTTTGGCCTTTGCTGTGACAAGACATCAACACATACAAAAGTACTCACTGTGATTCTTTGTTTGAGAATTCTGTTTGATTTTGTTTTCATGTCTGTACATTGAAACACATCTTCCTGGTTTTCAGCCCCTTACACTGAGCCTGATTGATTTTAAAAGCAAGACTCGACCTCTCACTCACATCAACTTACAGACAGACATCCTTCTCTGCCTGATCTAACAAGGGATTTGTGAGTTACAAGATGAATGCTAAGATTCATAAGTTTAAAGTTCTGTCTGAAACACTTCTACTACATGACATTGCCATAAACATGTCATAAGCACATTATGGCAGATCACAATTGTTATTATGAATTTTGGTAAGTAATATGACAGTGTTAGTATTACTGGTCATTTTCATATCACAACTGTCTAAAGAAAAACAAGTATGACCAACAGGCCAACTTTACAGGAGAAGGCAAAAACTTAATTTAATTTGAAAGGCCTGTACGTCAGTGGAACCAGACTTTTCCCAATTGATTTCTGTCGGCTCATTCATTAGGAAATTTTCACACCGTGTACACGGCAGCTGCTTTGGTTAAAGTATGAAGAGAGGAGAAAATACAACAATTGAGAGGCATGTTTTTTTTTTTCCTGGACAGCAGCCACGATATGCTAATTTTTATATGCTAATTTTGCTGTGTAGCCATCATGACATC
>JAMWET010005150.1:0-2500 GCA_024036415.1 Prochilodus magdalenae
TCTGTAAAGTTGCTGAGAATTTGGCTGACATGCCAAATTTCCTCAGCCTTCTCAGAAAGGACAACCGATGCTGGGACTTCGGACAATGTAGTGCGGTTGTGTGACCAGGTTAGATCCTCGCTGATGTGAACGCCGAGGAATTTGAAGGTTTTTCACCCTCTCCACCTCTGTCCCACCTATGAACAGGGGTGTGTGTAGCTCCCGCCTCCTCCTCCTTGGATCAACAATCATTTCCTTGGTCTTGTCTGTATTCAAGGAAAGATTGTTGTAGTCACACCCCCCCCCCCCCAGTCCACCAGCTCAGCCACCTCCCTCCTGTACGCTGTCTCATCCCCACCAGTGATCAATCCGATGACTGTAGTATATCATCAGCAAACTTGATGATACTGGTGTTGCTCTGGGAGGCCACGCCAGTCATACGTGAAGAGTGTGTACAGGAGGGGGCTCAGCACACAGCCCTGGGGGGTCCCAGTGCTAACAGTTTCTTGTGCTGGATGTGCGGCTGCCAATTCTGACTGACTGGGGTCTGTCCGTCAGGAAGTACCCCCCCCCCCCAAAAACCCCCCCCCCCCCCCCCCATCAGCACCCAGTTGCAGAGGGTGGGTTGTCAGTCCGAGGGTGAGGAGCTTTCCTGCCAGTTTGGTGGGAATGACCGTGTTGAATGCTGATCTGTAGTCGATAAACAGCATTCTCACATATGTGTCCTTGCCCTCCAGGTGTGTTGAGGGCTGTGTGAATGGCAGTGTTGACTGCGTCGTCAGTGGAACGGTTCTGACGGTACGCAAACTGTAGCGGATCTAGATTGTCAGGAATGGTCCCCCTCCTGGATGTGACTCATGACTATCCTCTCGAAGCACTTCATCACAAATTGGGGTGAGTGCAACAGGGCGATAGTCATTCAGGCAGGTCACGACACTTTCTTAGGGAGGGGGACGATGGTGGTGGTCTTGAAGCAAAGATGGCACAGAAGATTGTGCAAGGGACAGGTTGAATATGTCCACAAACAACGCAAGCCAGCCAGCTCTGAAGAGCAAACCTTGAGTGCCCGCCCCGGGGATGTTGTCTGGGCCGGCGGCCTTCCGTGGGTTTTATTCTCCTCAGAGCCTTGCACACCTCCACCCGATGTCACAGTGAGCGATGAGTTCTGCGTGCTCCCCTCGGCCCATAACCCCCTCTCTGTCTGTCGGGGGTTGAGGGCCTCAAATCGTGCATAGAAAACTCATTTAGCTGGTCTGGTAGTGTAGTGTGGCTGGTAGTGACCTCTCTGCTTCTCTGTTGATAGTCTGTGATGTGTCTCAGTCCTTGCCACATGCGCCTGGAGTCCGCAGAGGTGTAGCATCCCTCCAGCTTCACCCTGTACTGTCTCTTGGCCTGTCTGATAGATCTACGCAGGTCGTATCTGGCCCTTTTGTAGTCTTCAGCGTTGCCTGAGAGAAAAGCCAGTGGAGCGAGCACGTAGCATGGATGACCGAACATCAACAGTTTATCCAGGGTTTCTGGTTGGGATAGGTTCTGCAGCGCTTTTGTTGGAACAATGGTTTCTATGCAGGTGCTGATGTAGCTGGTTACTCCAGAGCATAGTCCTCCTAAGTCAAACAGTACAGTCCTCTCCTACAGCAGCAGTTCTGAACACCTCCCAATCTGTAGTGTCAAAGCAGTCCTGAAGCACCAGATCAGTTCTTCAGTCCACACTTTGATGGTTTTTACTTACTGGGGGGGCTTGCTTGAGGAGTTGTCTGTATGCTGGATAGAGGAACACGGAGATGTGGTCGGGACCGTCCGAAGTGCGGCCGAGCCGCAGCCTTGTAGCCCACCCCTCACGTTGCTGTAGACTTGGTCGAGAATGTTGTGTCCTCCCTCGTCGGAAAGCTCACGTGACTGGTGGTATTTGGGGAGGACAGTCCTCAGGTTGCAATGGTTAAAATCGCCGGCGACAATAAACACCGCGTCCGGGTGTGCGGTCTCTTGCTTGCTGATTGCGTCGTGCAGCAGCCCCAGCGCCGTCGCCGCAGTTCGCGCGTGGCGGAATGTAAACAGCCAGAATAAACACAGCGCTGAACTCTCTCGCAGGTAAAGGGTCTGCACTTCACCATCAGCAGTTCTAGGTCGGTTGAACAGTGTTTTTCGACAGTCTTTATGTCCGAACACCACCTGTTGTTTACGAAGACGCAGACGCCGCCGCCTTTGTTCTTCCCGGACGCCGCCGTGCGGTCCCCGCGGTGGACGGAGTGCGTTTGTAGCTGAATCGCGGAGTCCGGCGTGCTGTCTGAGAGCCAGGTTTCCGTGAGAATTAGAGCGCAGCAGTCTCTGATCTCACGCTGTGTTGTTATCCTCGCTCTCAGCTCATCCAGCTTGTTTTCGAGGGAGCGAACGTTGGCTAGCAGCAGGCTAGGTAGCGGCGGACGCATAGCCCTAGCCTTAAGTCTGGCGTGTAGCCCACCCCTCTTGCCCCGCTTCCGCCTTGGGCACTCTGTCCGTCCACTGCGTCGTCTTCCCGAGG